>CM049317.1:23611900-24009400 GCA_026874595.1 Sipunculus nudus
CAAGGACATGCACCCATACTTAGAGGCCATGGAATCCGATGGTCGTTTTGGGAAGTGAAGTGGAGAGCGCGTGTGCTCACTGATACAGTGAACAAGGTCCCGATCCATGCACAAGCAGAGGCCGCATGTATCTGAAATTTTGAATGGATGTATTCCGGGAGTGGAGGTATAATTGCTTTGTAAATTCGCCATCGAATTGTTCTCATTCTATGACGTATACTAGAGTTCACACAACCCGAGTCCAAGTGCAAGTCCGAGTCCAGCTATAGGCCACTCGACTCTAAGTCCAAGTCCTTGAGTTTCGAATCCAAGTCCATCTTTTTCGTGTCCGAGGCCGAGCTCAATACAAATATCCTAATGAAAAAATATAAAATAAAAATTTCAGATTTTCATCTAAATTTTAAGTTTTAGTTTAAATATTCGTTCACTACAATAGTTAATTATATTAACTGCTCCGGATGCTGGTACTCTGATGGTGTTATTATTTTGTAATATTCTTTTAGTAGTTCGCACATACGTCTGTATAATACGTGAAAGGGTTTTTTCTATTGGACTCAAGATGAATCTGCCTGATTTTTCGAGTCCTAACCTCAAGTGCGAGTCCATGACCCCCTCCCCTCGAGTCCAAGTCCGAGTCCAGGAACCTCGAGTCCAGGTCACCCAAGTCCGAGTCTTAATCCCCGTTCAAAGTCCAAGTCAAGGACTTCACGAGTGCAAGGCCGAGTACAAGACCCCCTGAGTCGAAGTCTGAGTAGAGGCCCCCCTACCAAGTCCGAATCCTAACCGACGTGTCACAGTCGGAGTCCAGTACGCCACGAGTCCAAGTCCGAGTCCAGGAGCCCCCCCCCCTCCCCCGAGTCCAAGACCGACTCAAAAACCCCCGAGTCCAAATCCGAGTCCAGGACCCCCAGAGTCCAAGTCTAAGATCAGGACCCCCCGAGTCCAAGTCCGATTCAAGAACCCCCCCCCCCCGAGTCCAAGTCCAAGTCCAGGAACCTCGAGTCCGGGTCCTGGACCCCCAAGTCCGAGTCCTTACCGACGAGTCCAAGTCGGAGTCCAGGACCCCGCAATTCCAATTCCGAGTCCAGAATCCCACGAGTCCAAGTCCGAGTACAGGACCCCAAGAGTCCGAGTCCGAGTACAGGACCTCCGAGTCCAAGTCAGAGTACAGCCCCCCGCGTCCAATTCCGAGTACAGGACCCCAAGAGTCCGAGTCCGAGTACAGGACCTCCGAGTCCAAGTCAGAGTACAGGACCCCAGAGTCCAAGATCGAGATCAGTACCCCCGAGTTCAAGTCCCAGTACAGGACCCTGAGTCCAAGTCCGAGAGCAGTACCCCAGAGTCCAAGTACGAGTTCAGGGCCCCGGTTCCAAGTCTGAGTACAGGACCACCGACCAAGTCCGAGTAGAGGACCCCCGAATCCAAGTCCGAGTACAGGACATCGAGTCCAAGTTCTAGTACAGGACCCCCGAGTCCAAGTCCGAGTACAGGACATCGAGTCAAAGTCCGAGTCCAGGACCCTCGAGTCCAAATCCGAGTTCAGAACCCCAGAGTCCAAGTCCGAGTAAAAGACATCGAGTCAAAGTTCGAGTACAGGAACCCCCGAATCCAAGTCCGAGTACAGGACATCGAGTCCAAGTCCGAGTACAGGACCCCCTAGTCCAAGTCCGAGTACAGGACCCCCTAGTCCAAGTCCGAGTACAGGACCCCCGAATCCAAGTCCGAGTAGAGGATCCCCGAATCCAAGTCCGAGTACAGGACCCCCGAGTCCAAGTCCGAGTACAGGACATCGAGTCCAAGTTCGAGTACAGGACCCCCTAGTCCAAGTCCGAGTACAGGACCCCCGAATCCAAGTCCGAGTAAAGGACCCCCGAGTCCAAGTCCGAGTAGAGGACCCCCGAATCCAAGTCCGAGTAAAGGACCCCCGAATCCAAGTCCGAGTACAGGACATCGAGTCCAAGTCCGAGTACAGGACATCGAGTCCAAGTTCGAGTACAGGACCCCCTAGTCCAAGTCCGAGTACAGGACCCCCGAATCCAAGTCCGAGTAAAGGACCCCCGAGTCCAAGTCCGAGTATAGGACCCCCGAATCCAAGTCCGAGTAAAGGACCCCCGAATCCAAGTCCGAGTACAGGACATCGAGTCCAAGTCCGAGTACAGGACCCCCTAGTCCAAGTCCGAGTACAGGACCCCCGAGTCAAAGTCTGAGTACAGGACATCGAGTCCAAGTCCGAATAGAGGATCCCCGAATCCAAGTCCGAGTACAGGACCCCCGAGTCAAAGTCTGAGTACAGGACATCGAGTCCAAGTCCGAGTAGAGGATCCCCGAATCCAAGTCCGAGTACAGGACCCCCGAGTCAAAGTCTGAGTACAGGACATCGAGTCCAAGTCCGAGTAGAGGATCCCCGAATCCAAGTCCGAGTACAGGACCCCCGAGTCAAAGTCTGAGTACAGGACATCGAGTCCAAGTCCGAGTAGAGGATCCCCGAATCCAAGTCCGAGTACAGGACCCCCGAGTCAAAGTCTGAGTAGAGGACCCCCGAGTCCAAGTCCGAGTCTCTGAAAATGTGGACTAGAGTCCGGACTCGAGTCCAAGTCTGATTTCTTGAGTTCCACATGTTAGCCCTTCGTTTGCCTGTATAAATGTGGATAAAAAGGGGAAAAGTTTAAAAAAAAGTTTATAGGGGTAGTTGCTTAACGTTTTGGAAAAAAAAACAATTTTCTTAGACTGTGGATACTGCATTGGTAAGGTCTATTGCTTCGGTCACGTAAACCAGCGGTATTAGGAGGAAAAGCGACGATTAAATCAACATATCAATAAACTGAAGGTTTAAAGCAAATTTGGTGGCAACAAGTGGTGATCTTCATTTTCGGGGGTTACAACTGCGGAAAATAATGAGAGCATATTCACAAGGGCGATGTTAAATTTAATACCGGCGGCATCGGTGTGCATCTTATGTAAAAGAAACCCTGTATCATTAAAAACAAAGGCTAAGATTCTTGTTTATAATAGCAAAACCCTCAAATTTTCAAACAAAGTCCACCTAAATACGCGATTACTTTCCGCGTTTGCAAAATATATTTTCTGATATAGCGGTATTACAGATTTACCGACGATGTAAAGCGGGCTGACAGAGTGTATCATTGCCTTTCGTGTACATGCGACATTTACTATTTGCTATCAGTATTACCTACTGTATGATACTCCTTATATAATTCTTATTGCAGGTTCTAATATACGGGGGGGGGGGTAAAGATGACAAATCAATCAACCAGTCAGTCTGGAATGTGAAACTAGCAGTAGTGAATGCGCGCCCGGTTTATCCAGTCACGTGTGTCAAATACAATAATTATAATACTCACGTTACCTATATACATACGCCCTGTACAGTTCTCATACCACGTGTGGGCGTCAGTATCTGTATACCTACGATACTCCAAGTTCAACATCTGTTAATTTGGAGCTAATTTCAGAATGTCTGACCGCGAGGAGGAGGTTTGGAACAAGTTGGTTGAGGAGTTTGACGCCAATAAGGACGGGGTGATCCACCGCGATGAGATCGAGGCAGTTGTACAGGGCTGGATAGAGAAGTACAACTTGGAGCCAGATTACTTTGGTGACCTTGTTAAGGTATATTTTCATAATGGCACCTACATGTACATTTATTCTTATTACTAATTTGCGTATCGACAAATCTAGCCATACACTTATACACACACGCCCCCCCCCCCCCCCCCCCGACATGTACACACAGCCATGCTGAAAATTCGCTATGTTATACATTGTTTCCAAACACCCAGGCACTCGCACACTTAAACACACGTTTGCACCCCTCCCATATATACACACATGAGCACTCACAGACGATTCCCCAGTATATACATCTGAATATCACACACACACACCATCACACATATAGTTCTTTTCATATTACTAATTGATTAAATTATTAAACTATCAGATTATTCGGAATATATTATATTTATTTTACATGGATTTATACAAGCATGTTTTGGCTAGGTGCAATGGTTAGGTGCAAAGCAATTGAGGCAAAAGGTTTGCTGGGATAACATATATGGCAATATACATATAGGCAATGTTGGATATCAAATTTATAACAGTATTTCTCCAGACAGCGGTGGCTGTGAGCGCCACCTATCAACGTTGTCAAGCCACTGGGTAAATGTCCCTAAAAAACTCAGGGACGGATGAAGGAATTTAGAATGGTGGGTGGGGTGCGGGGGGGGGGGGGGGATGAGATTATGGCCAAGGTGTAGAAATTTTTCGAAAATTTAGGTTGTAATCGTGCAATCTTGGGTCGCTTAAATGCATTATAAGCAAAACATACATTGTAACTGTTTTATACACTCGGTGTACTATGAGTTTACTACCCATGATTTTTTTTATTTAGGTTGCAACAGGGGTGGGGGGGGGGGGGTGAGCCTTAATCCGCCCGTGTCAGTTTTGACAATGTTTGGTTCAAATGAAAAGCATTTCCAATTGCAAGCGTGAATATGCATTCAAAGCACAGCCTACCAAAAGAAATTGCGAGAATAACCGTGAGAAAATTTCAGGTTAGACAAGGGAGCAGGGATGCCACACGAAAGTATACTCTCATCCAGGATAGAGGTTGAGCGAAGATTTGAGTCAGGTTGGTGGCAAGTAGGACGTATATCTACACAGTTTGTAGCGGAATAACGTTATATTGGGACCACACTCAAAGTCCTCCACCTAGATCTATATAAATAGACATAAGGTCCCACATAAAGTTAACAGTTTAACATGTTAGCATAACTCACAGTGAAAGTTGGCTTGCTGCAAATTGAATTTACTCTCCTCACGCAGCAGGATATATACTGCAGTTGTAGCGCGTCTCCTTCGTTTTAACCGCTGCTTTAACCGCTATAGATTCTCCGGGTAACACCACCAAGGCTGGCAAAGAGCAAAGAATCGTACTCAGACAAATTAGAGCGCGGTATAGCTTTGTGCATCCAGCTCCAAATTTTAAGCATGCGACACGTGCTCTCGTTGGTCGAATTCTTTGCTGTTCTTTGCTCTGTGCGCACTCTGGTGGTGGAACCCAGAAAACCTGCCAAACAAAGGAGCGGTTGAATCCAAGGAAATCTGGAACGACTGGAGTGTTTAACCGCTTCTAGGAGAGCGAATTTGAATCAAGACCCGTCGCTGTATTGACCGTATGTTTGCCTTTAGATATGAAGCGATGGATTTTGTGATGAATTACAAAATTTTATCCAAATGTTATTCATCTTCTAGCAATACATGGAAGTTGATGGGGACGCGAATGACGAAATCACGTGGGAAGAGTTCAAGGCCAAATGTGACAGTGTCCGGAAGAAGTGACTGCATGCGCATGCGGAAGTGTATCTTCTCTGACAGCGGGTAGTTTGAATCATGCTGAAATTGGTAAACATGTCTTACCACCTTCTAACAAAAAATGTAAACTGAATATTCCTCACCGCAGATTCCATCTGTCAATGACGTAATGGGCGATAATTGAGATAAACTGTACATAACTACTTAGCAGGCACAGGTAGGGAATATATAAATCAAATATCAAATTCGAAAGGGATTTTTCGTTTGCAGGTATTTTATTAAATTAAACATAAATACATGTATACTGAAAATTGTCAGGTTCTGAGGATATCACTTTTCTTTCACAAAACTGCAATTATTTAAAAATTGTAATGAAAACTTTAAGGATCGGCGAACTCTCATCTATGAAACCACTCCGGTTAGACCATTATATAAGATATAAAATAATATTTGTTATTAATTTTTTTAATAAAAAGGTACAATGTAAAGTAGGCGACTCAATTACGATAACAAAATGAAAAAAAATGTTAAATTCTCGAAATGATTTATCATTCCAACTATTTCAAGGTATGTAGTTAGTAAAATATGGGAAATGTTCAGCATTCATTTTCCTGAATCACTAATACCTTAGCGAATTCAAAATATTTTATAAATTAATAGAGTAGATGTATTAATATTCTAGTAATAAGTACCCTTGTTTGTTAAACCTATGTGCTCACTTTATTTATTTATAAAAATCTCACAATATATACTATCGTTTTACGCATCGCCGCATTTAGTGGTCCGCGTCATGATGTGTTTAAATATAATATTTATATCTCGCAAATATTGTACTATAAAAATATGTGAATTTCGTATAGACTGTAATTTTGCTATACGCTGTGCTAGTTCGTATTGTTTTGACCCAGATGTAGAGCATAAATTGGACGGACTTGCCTAAGGAAACAATTTTGTGATTACAAAACTCGGTGAACTGTGGTATGCGTATATACATACTAAAGGTAGGCATTTACGATACGTGACACGCATGCAAATTATAAAGGCCATATCGATCCGTCATAGTGTATACAGTGGGTCAGTATAGATACAAGTGTTACTTTAGGTGACACTATAACCTATTTATTTTTTTGTTTTATGTGTGTAGGTGTTTTTTTTTTCAGATCAGAGACGAACCATCATCTTGACGTTGCTATGACAACCATATGGACAGTTTGCCTCCGAGTAAAAATCTCAGCAGATTTAGCTAACTTTAAAAAAAATAGGGATGAAAATAAAAAAAAAGAAATAAGAAAATCTTAATTAAAATGAAAGTGAAATATTTATAAGTTTCTACAAAGATCTTTTTTTATATAAATGTTCAATATTATGTATGACATTTAACGTATATTAAACTTCTTAATACATATATGTATTAGACATTTACTTTCCAAATAACAGGTTTCTTATTGAATAACCTATATGGAACGTATTTTTATAATAGTAAAATAATCTGCCACCTCCTATCTATAAGTGTTTATATCAGTATTAAATGATGATTGAAAGTTGTGTCGTTAGGTGTATTTTTGGAGAGAGAGAGAGAGAGAGAGAGAGAGAGTGAGAGAGAGAGAGAGAGAGAGAGAGCAGGGGTTGCTGCTTTCATTTTAAGCCTGTCATTAAACCCAGCTCAGTTAGATATCTAAATTTGTAAAAAAAAACATTAATTTTACTACTTAAACTTCATTTAACAAAATAACGAAAAATACCGATATATAAAACTATATCGTAATGCCCATTGTTTGGATCACCATCTCACGATATACCGATATACAGATAATATCGGTCTCACTATTTAATGATACTTTATTTGAACATTGAAGGTTATTAACCCGAGCCGGATTCGGATGCATTTACGCAAAAATACGATGTTGCCTCTCATATCAAGGACGTTCACCCATACTTACAGGCCATTGAAGCCAATGGTCGTTTTTGGCAGTGAATAGGAGAGCGCGTGTGCTCACTGATACAGGGATCAAGGTCCGGATCCATGCACAAGCTGAGGCTGCATGTATTTAAAATTTTGAGTAGATTGCTTCTGGGAGGGGAGCTATAATTGCTCTGTAAGACCGCGAACTGTTCGATGCATGATGTTTAAACGAGTCCACACCAACCGAGTCCAAGGGCAAATCGGAGTCCAGCTATAGGCCACTCCACTCCAAGCCCAAGTACTTTAGTTTCTAATCAAAGTCCATCTCCCTCGAGTCCGAGGCCGAGCTAAATACAAATACCCTTACAAAGCATGTACATCTTTTAGTCATAGTTCACACCTTCTTTTACTATAACGATTAATTACATTTATAGTCCGAGTCCAGGACCCCCTAGTCAAGGTCCGAGTCCAGGAACCCTAGTCAAAGTCCGAGTCCAGGACCCCCAAATCAAAGTCCGGGTCCGAGTCTGTGAATATGTGGTCTAAGAGTCAAGACTCGAGTCCAAGCCTGAGTTCTTGCGTTCTACATGTTTGCTCTACGTTTTCCTGTTTAATTAATTGTAGATAAAGATAGGACATTAGTTTATATGGGTAGTTGCTTAACATTTAGGAAAACCCGATTTATTTAGACTGTGGATACTGTATGCCAGATCCAAACCGTTTTGTATATTTTCTGTTTACCCATACAATTTCTCCAAAAGTTTTCGATGTATTCCATGCAACAGAATTTTGAGGCGGATCATAATGTCGATACTCTCATTGGCGGAGGTATGCGCTCCAGGAGTGTGGCTCTTTTGACGTTTCACCCATGATAAAACTATTGATATGCCAACCAAACAATATATACAAATAACGTGTCGGGTTGTATTAAATCCGTAGTAAAACATTGCATTTGAAGTATTTGCCGTGACGTCACCCGTTGTACGCTTGAATATGAGTCGACGTTAAACAATTAAACCATTCGCTCATGATTTTAATAACAACTTGATGTCGCAGATATCTGATCGGCTTAATATGACAAAAAGCGTATCCTATATTCATGATTTTACAAGCATGAAAAGAAAGCATGTTTTTTGTAGGCTGTAGTCTGATATCACCGACTATGTCAGCCTCATCCCACTTTTCTCTCCTTGTCACCTCCACCGGGAAGGTTTGCGTTCATCCCCATCCGCGTGTTTGTTTTTTTTAATAAATTATGTGTTCACAACATAATGCACGCAATCACGAACGAACCTTATAAAAATTTCACGACATTTCAGGAAAAGGCTAATAAAGAATCGGTTATATATTAGTGCGGATCCGGACCATTGACAAATGTAGAGTCACTGAAGCACCAACGGACTTTGAAATATTGGTAGATAAAGTGACACATCCTCGACCCCTCCCCCTGCAACACACACACACACACACAGACATGACGGAAGCTTGCATGCATTCTTCAGAATGCTGATTTCTATTTTTTTCTGGTTTGTTTATTTTTGTAACATTTCTGTATAAAAACACAAACGTCACGATATAAAACTTGATGTCATCCCTCATAAGCTTTTTCAATGTATCTACCAACAATGACCAGTGCCCTTGCATTCACTCTTTGGTTGAGAGGACGCAACATATGGTCAAGACCTAAGCCCGGGGTCTTCGCGTCGTGAACGATAAGACTTAACAACCTTGTCATTACATGTAGGTCTTGAGTCACAACCCTTGCAAACACACACACACACATTCCACAATAAGCAGATAACTGCATCAGTATTAAACCCAAGGATTGAAAGGATTCTCTGACAGCAAACAGTAATAGGTGGATTCCTTCATCCCAGTCTTTCTGTGTGTTTTAGCAATAAGTCCTGATCATGTTTTTTAATGTGCTAGACCGAGTCCAGCTAGGCCACTCCACTCCAAGTCCAAGTCCTTGAGTTTCTAGTCAAAGTTCATCTCCCTTGACTCCGAATGATTTGGAACTGATGCCGAGCTAAATACAAATATCCTTTCAAAGCACGTACATTTTTAAGTTATAGTTCACACCTTCTTTTACTATAATGGTTAATTACATTTATAGCTCCTGATGCTGGTATATAGTTTTGTTATTATTTTGTAATATTCTGTTAGTAGTTCGCACATGTACATACGTCTGTATAATATGAGACAGGTTTTTAGCTCAGCTGATTGTAAGTCATCTGAGCTATAGCGATCACTCTTTGTCCGTCGTCCGTCCGGCCGTCCCTCCGTTAACAGGACACAAACTGTAACTGCTGGACCTAGAATCTTGTAACTTGATATCCATAGAGGTTCATAAAAAATCTCCTTGGAAACCTGTAATTAAGTCTCTGTTACCCATATTCTTCGAGCTATGGGGCTCGGAAGTACCCCCCAGAATAATGGAAAATTTGATACAAAAGCTCAATTATCTGAACAACTAATGCAGTGATCACCATGATTTTTTAGACGGATATTGATAATGGAGTGTTTCATCAGTTACTGCAGTCTGGTGGCGCCACCTGTATTTTTTCTATGTTTACAAATGTTTTTCTCTATTTTTGATACCTTAAGATGTTTGCATCTTTTAACTGGGCACAAATCATAATGACTGGACCTAGAATCTTCTCTCTTGACATGCTGGGAGGCCCATGAAAAGTCTCCTTGGAAACCTGAAATTAGGTCTCTGTTACCCATAAACTCTGAGCTATTGGGCCCCGAAGTACCCCCCCCCCCCCCAGAATAATGGAAAATTTGATACAAAAGCTCAGATATCTGAATAACTACTGCATTGATCACCATGATTCTTAGCATGAATATTGATCATGGGATTTTCCATCTTTTCCTGCAGACTGGTGGTGCCACCTGTATTTTTTCCAATTTTTACGATTTTTTTTCTCTTTTTTCAGACCTGCAATGAAACTGTCATCTGTAAACAGGGCGCAAATCATAATGACTGAACCTAGAATCTTCTCTCTTGACATGCTGGGAGGCCCATAAAAAGTCTCCTTGGAAACCTGAAATTAAGTCTCTGTTACCCATAAACTCTGAGCTATTGGGCCCCGAAGTACCCCCCCAGAATAATGGAAAATTTGATACAAAAGCTCATATATCTGAATAACTACTGCATTGATCACCATGATTCTTAGCATGAATTTTGATCATGGGATTTTCCATCACTTCCTGCAGACTGGTGGTGCCACCTGTATTTTTGCCAATTTTTACGAATTTTTTTCTCTTTTTTCAGCCCTGCAATGAAACTGTCATCTGTTAACAGGGCACAAATCGTAACCACTGGACCTTGAATCTTCAAACTAAATTTCCAGAGAGATCCATAAAAAAACTCCTTGAAAACCTGAAATTAGGTCTCTGTTACCTATATCCTTTGAGCTATGGGGAACCAAAGTACCACCCAGAATAATGCAAAATTTGATACAAAAGCTCAAGTATCTAAATACTACTGCACTGATCACCATGATTCTCTTTGCATGAATATTGATCATGGGATGTTCCATCACGTCCTGCAGACTGGTGGCGCCACTTGTATTTTTTTCCAATTTTTACAATTTTTTCTCTTTTTTTCAGACCTGCAATGAAACTGTCATCTGTTAAAAGGGCACAAATCGTAACCACTGGACCTGGAATCTTCAAACTGAATTTCCAGAGAGGTCCATGAAAAATCTCGTTGAAAACCTGAAATTAGGTCACTGTTACCTATATCCTTTGAGCTATAGGGCACCAAAGTACCTCACAGAATAATGCAAAATTTGATACAAAAGCTCAAGTATCTAAATACTACTGCATTGATCACTATGATTCTTTGCATGAATATTGATCATGGGATGTTCCATCACTGCCTGCAGACTGGTGGCGCCACCTGTATTTTTCGAATTTTTCTCTTTTTTTCAGACCTGCAATGAAACTGTCATCTGTTAACAGGGCACAAATCATAACTACTGGACCTGGAATCTTCAAACTTAATATCCAGGGAGGTCCATGATAAATTTCCTTGAAAACCTGAAATTAGGTCTCTGTTACCCATATTCTCCGAGCTATAGGGCTTGTAAATACCCCCAAATTAAAAATTTGATACAAACAAAAGCTCCAGTATCTTAATAACTAATGCCTTGATAGCCATGATTCTTGGGATATATATTGATCATGGAGTGTTTCATCAGTTCCTGCAGATTGGTGGCACTACCTGTATTTTTTTCAGATTTTTACGCATTTTTCTTTCTATTTATGAGACCTTCAAATGAAGTTTTCATCTGTCCAAAAGCCCACTGAAACCCATTTCTAAGGACTCTTCACAAAATTCAGGATTTGTTTGCACTCTGGCAGTCATTTTGCTCATTGTTCAATATTTCTTGAATTCAGCTGAGCGTCATGGCCCATGGGCCACTAGTTTAAATGAATAGTTAAACTCTTATATTATATGTTCTGCTTATAAGTTATATGGCCAAGTCAAAATCTGTGTGACAATAGTACTCCATCCCTTAATAAAAAAAATGAAATCAATCCTCTCCCCTGTCTCCAAAGGTACTATCGAAATCATACATAAGTTAAACAACAAAAACTCATATTACAGCTTAAAATTATTACCACATTATTGAAGTTTTTCAGATGCTCTAATGTAATTGCATTTTGTACATCCAAGACCCCACTCTTGCTCACTACAGACTTGCCTCGGTAACCTTATAAATGATGCAGCACTGGCAGAATGGCCCTGCAGTAATAAACATACACTTATTCTCATGCCCCCCCCCACATACACACACTACCACCGTACCAATTATATTGCAATACATGGTTTGTTATTGTCAACTGTATTTCTTTAAATGTAAAGCTGTTTTTGTTCCAATTTGCACAACTTTTCTTGAAATATTAATTCAAGAAGTATTCCAAGAGATGCCACATTGATCTGACGTAGCATTTTAAAGAAATTATTTCCTTTTAAATAATTAAACAAAATATAATTTAACCCATCAGTAGGCATAATTTGATAATATATGAATCTAATCATGGATAAATAAAGGTGCAATTTAAATTGTGAAATCTGGAGTGTTATTTTAATATATAGTATTGCTTTGCAAAATTAAAAATATTTTATAAAAAAAATATATATTTTAATATCCGTGTGCATTATTTGATGTTATCTGACTAAATTAAGTATAAATGTTGATGCAATTTAGATTTGTGAATCGATTCAAATATTCAGATACATATGATATACTGCAAATATATAGTAAAATTTATAAACTAAAAAAATGACTTAATAAAAGAAAAAATAGGATCATATGCAAATATCTGTTCATTAGTTTCCTGTCTCCGTAAAATGGAAATTAAAGTTATTTGCTTTGTTTTCCATCTCTCTGCGTGTTTTTAAATATTTTAAATAATTTCTTTTAAATTAAATGTGATCCTTTATGTATATGCAGAGGTGCTGTAACTCCCACCAGTCCCTGTAAGCACCATTGAATTTTAATCCATATTCTGTATTAATATCCATAGGTGTTGCAACTCGTCCCCTCCCCCCAGACAATCAGCCCTAATTTTAAGTAATTAGCATAAATATAAAATCAGTACCATAAATTTTGCCCAACTTTGGCCACGGCACATTTTTTTTCCTGTAAGTACTCTGGATTTAATTTTCACAGCATGTACACATAAGGATTTAAACTGATAAAATCTGAAATTTGAAAATAAAACTGCAAAATTAGGCTAGTTACTGACTTTTTTTATTAGGCTCTTGTTGTATTCCCTTACATTGTCAAGCAGTCCACTTTGGTCACTGTAGGTCATTCAGTGCATCGCTGTGCGCCCCTGATGTTATGTAATCCCATCACTGGGGCAAGCCCTCACTCTTGTTGAGCTTGATCAGGCTGTCTGCAGTAAATACCACAGGGAGCCTTTCTCTCTCCCCCTCCCCCCCCCCCTATTCTGTTGACAGACCTGTACTATAAACAAAATTAATCTTATAATTTCACACTTTTTTCAGCAACGAGCAGTTACAACAGAGACCCCTCCCCCCACCCACCCCTTCAATTACCAGAACTAATAAACAAGATGTATCTTATTATTTTAACGTTAAATAAATTCTTTTTGTTGAGACTTGGACAATTTTGATTTTTTTTAAAGAAAAAATTGTTCAGGAATTTAATCCTGATATTCAAATGAGATAGATTTAAGATAGATTTAACAAGATTTAAGAAGATATAAATACTTTGAAGCTTTTCATTCATATCTCTTAAAGTTGGCCGAGCCTAGGTGAAAATAACACTGTTAAACTTCGTTTTAAAATCAGGAATATTGGTCAAACTTTGTAGGATTAATTTTTTAACTATTATGGCCATATATTAAACTTTTGAAAACTTAATTACCTTCACACATTATTTGTTTATGAAATGTAACTTTTATATAACACTTACCGTAGGCCCATTTTTTCCCTAGGTGCATCACTAAAAGATTTCAGGCCAAAAATTTCATTTATTACACAGTGCATATGCTTTAGCTCATGTCCATTATTCTATAATTTACAGAGGTCCATTTCAGCAGGGCCATTTTCTCTAAGCTTTTCAAATGGTAATATACATGAAATTCCAAAAGAAATAAAAATATTTTGCAGTTACTAATATTTTCCAAAATTCAGCTGAGCGACGTGACCCATGGGTCCCTTGTTTTTCTATTGGACTCGAGATGAACTCGGCCTGATTCTCATAAGTACCTCAGGAACAAATAACGTGTGGGATAGTAATAAATCCGTAGTAAAACATTGCATTTGAAGTATTTGCCGTGATGTCCCCCGTTGTACGCATGAATATGAGTCGACGTTAAACAATTAAACCATTCCCTCATGATTATAATAATAACTTGATGTCGCAGATATCTGATCGGCTTAATATGACAAAAAGCGTATCCTATATTCATGATTTTACAAGCATGAAAAGAGAGCATCCTTTTTTATAGGCTGTAATCTGATATCATGCACCGACTATGTGAGCCTCATCCCACTTTTTCTATCCTTGTCACCTCCACCCGGAAGGTATGCGTTCATCCCCGTCCGCGTGTTGTTTTTTTTTAAATAAATTGTGTGTTCACAACATAATGCACGCAATCAAGAACGAACCTTATAAAAATTTCACGACATTTCAGGAAAAGGCTTATAAAGAATCTGTTATATAATAGTGCGGATCCGGACCATGATCCGGATTCATTGACCTCATCAAAGAGCATTGACCAATGTAGAGTCACTAAAGCACCAACGGACTTTGAAACATTGGTAGATAAAGTGACACATCCTCGACCCCCCCCCCCCCTCCCCCCCCCCCACAATACACACACACACACACACACAGACATGACGGAAGCTTGCATGTATTCTTCAGAATGCAGATTTCTATTTTTTTCTGGTTTGTTTATTGTTGTACCATTTCTGTATAAAAACACACACGTCATAATATAAAACGTGAGGTCTTCCCTCATAAGCTTTCTCAATGTAGCTACCGACAATGACCAGTGCCCATGCATTCACTCTTTGGTTGAGAGGACGCAATAAATGGTCAAGACCTAAGCCTGGGCTCTTCGCGTCGTGAACGATAGGGACTTAACAACCTTGTCATTACGTGCAGGCCTCGAGTCATAACCCCTACACACACACACACACACACACACACACACACACACTCCACAATAAGCAGACGACTGCGTCAGTATTGAACCTGACATTTTTCGAATATTTTTGGTAAGGCCAGACAAAGCAAATCACAAAGATATGTTTATTAGGCACCCGTTTAAGAATTCCTCACGAGTGGGTAATTTATATATATATATATATATATATATATATATATATATAATTTATTATATATTATTATCATATTATATATATTAAATACATATTATATTTTATACATTTTATTATCTTTTTATTATATTATCACCCGTTTAAGAATTCCTCACGAATGGGCAATTTATATATATATATATATATATATATATATATATATATATATATATATAATTTATTATATATTATTATCATATTATATATATTAAATACATATTATATTTTATACATTTTATTATCTTTTCATTATATTTTATTATATAATGTTACACATATAATATTGGACATTTTTTTTTTTATTTCAGGATTTTAATGAAACAAATATTTTGATCACAGGACAACTTGAAGTTACAATTTTTGTTTGTTTGTTAAACAGGTAAAATAAAAAAAAAATAAGAAATGCTGTTCAGCCAGAACTCAAAATTGTTGAATGTGTCTTCAAATGATTTGGGGGGGGGGGGGGCTGATTAACCACCATTTTTTTGTCTAGGTCTGATAGTTACAGTTTGAATTTAAACATTCAATCTGTTCCCAGTTTGGGGTCCACAAACACCATAAATTAGTTATACACGCATGAAATTTATCGAATTCAGTCGACGCAGGAACCATGCTCGCATTGTTAAGATAGCTTCGACCAGTCTCAACATGTAATATTCTGAAGACAAGGCATAAACAGTCAAGGTTAAATATGCATACAGGGATTAAAGTCCCGGGAGACATGTCCCGTCCATGTCTCCGTCAAGAAAATGCGGGGCCTAGTATCCTTGACATATATATATATATATATATATATATATATATATATATATATATATATATATATATATATATGCTTTAAAAACCTGGTAATGCATATGTTTCATTAATATTTGAAAGTTGCTTACATCAAGGAGATTACAGACTGGAGTATCAACTGTCAGAAGCCTCGAGTGTCAGTCGTGCGCTCAGTCTGTTATCTCCTTGCTTATATTTAGTGCATTTATTTTGTAACCCTGAATCGGGATTGTTTATAAATGTAGACCCGTCTCTGTTTAAACATGCAAATTCGTGGAATTAATGTCCTCCGCTTTGGGTTCTTGTTGTCTTTTATGCTTGATAAGCAACCAAATTATGACATGTGTATAAAATCTTGAGGGCACAACTTAAAAAAAAAACTAGATGTGGTCGGACAATGGTCCTCAGAGGGCCCCGCGTTTCTGCAAGTGCTGGACTAGTTTAAATGTTGGTGAAAAAAATAAGTTTTTTTTTTTAAATATGACAAACAGAAACAGGTTTTTAACATTAAGCATGAAGGAAAAAATCCTACTGGATCAAATGATATTAAAGAAGATATGTCTGAAATAATGTGTGCAATAGAAAATCAACGAATGTTATCTGTAAGCCATATTTAATTTTGAGCCAGTCTGTAATTCAATACGTCTGGAGCCCTTATATGTACCAATCATCCCTGTGAATTTTGGAAAGCTGCAGAAGGTTGTTGTGCAGTTATCGCGCGCGAAAGAAAATCAGCGATTGGGCTGTGGTGGCCATATTGGAATTCCGACATGTCTGTAATCCGATAGGTCTAGAGCCCTCATAGGTACCAATCATCCCTGTGAATATTTTGTTGTTGAGTTATCACGCGCGAAAGAAAATCAGCGATTGGGCAGTTGCGGCCATATTGGAAATCCAACAAGACTGTAATTCCATGTGTCTCGAGCCCTCATAGGTACCAATCAACCCTGTGAATTTAGGGAAGCTGCAGTATGCTGTTGTTGAGTTATCGCGCGTGAAAGAAAATCAGCGATTGGGCAGTTGCGGCCATATTGGAAATCCAACAAGACTGTAATTCCATGTGTCTCGAGCCCTCATAGGTACCAATCAACCCTGTGAATTTGGGAAAGCTGCAGTATGTTGTTGTTGAGTAATCGCGCGCGAAAGAAAATCAGCGATTGGGCTGTGGCGGCCATATTGGAATTCCGACAAGTCTGTAATTCAATAGGTCTGGAGCCCTTATAAGTGCCAATCATCCCTGTGAATTTGGGAAAGCTGCAGTATGTTGTTTTTGAGGTATCGCGCGCGAAAGAAAGTGTCACTGACGGAAGGACGGATGGACGGAAGGACGAAAGGACGTACTGACACGGTGATTACTGTAGGGCACCCGCTTGACAAGCGGGGCCCTAATTAAAACAGATGCACTATGACATGTGGAGACATCTGCAGGGGAACATAAAAATTAAAACACATTGAGAAATAGACCAAAATACACTGTGACATGTGAAGACATCTACAGGCGAACATGAAAACTAAAACACACTCAGAAATTTGACCAAAATTTTTGAATTTTTTTTTTGAGCTGGAGAGAAATATTTTCAGATGCATAACCCAAAATCAATCAAAACCGAGGTATGTATGAATGCAACCACTGATCCAAATTTGAATGAAATCGGATAAAATTTAGGAAACGCACGAAAACGAAAAAACCTGACGGACGGACAGACAAATCTAAATCAATGTCCCCCGCATCCGCAAAGCGTTTCTCATCGCTTCATTTATTCATCCTTTCTTTGTTTCTCTTTCTCTCTCTCATTCATTCATTTATTCATATATCCATAAAAATCGTTATCGGAAAAAGTTATTAAATAATATCCATCAAAATTGAACTCTCTCTCTCTCTCTCTTTCTCTCTCTCTAATTCTTTCTATTATTCTTTCTTTCTCCCCGTCATTCATTCATTCATTCATTCATTCATTCATTCAATCATTAATTCATTCTTCCCATCTCTCTCTCCATATATATATATATATATATATATATATATATATATATATATATATATCATTATAGGACAAAATAATGTTATTAAATGACAAGTCTGGGATCAATTAAAAATTAAAATAACTCTCTCTTTCCATCTCTCTAATTATTTCTCTTTTTCTCTCTCTTTCTCTTATTCATTCATTCTTTCTTTCTTTCTCTCTCGTCATATATATGGTTATCGGACAAAATAAAGTTCTTGAATAAGACAATTCTGGGATTCATGAAAATTGAAATAACACTCTTTCCATCTTATTTTTTCTCTTCGTTATATACATCGTTATATGAGAAAATAAAGTAATAAAATGAGACAAGTCTGGGATTCATGAAAATTAAATTACCCCCCCCCCCTCTCTCTCTCTCTCTCTCTCTCATTATGCTAAAATATAAAGAAAGTAAGACAGAAGAAATTATTAACAAGATATCACTCTTTACTCTGCATATTCATTAAATATTTACAACGTAGGCCTTAATACACTTGCGTAAACTGATATTTTAATTTGCAACATATAAAAACAAAGCTACCTTGCGATCCCAACTCATCTTTAAAGCATACACATTATATGTCCAAGGGAGAGAGAGAAAGAGAGAGAGAGAGAGAGAGAGAGAGTTAAATTAATTATAATGGTTCCCAGACTTGTCTCATTTTATAACTTTTTTTGTCTGATAACGATATATTTAGCCAGAAAGAAAAAAAGAAATATTGGAAGAATGAATTATTAAATGAATTCATGAGAGAGAGAGAGAGAGAGAGAGAGAGAGGGAGAGAGAAAGAGAGAGAGAGAGAGAGAGAGAGAGAGAGAGAGAGAGAGAGAGAGAGAAAGAGAGAGAGAAAGAAAGAATAATAGAAAGAATGAGAAAGAGAGAGAGAGAGTTAATTCAATTTTCATGGATTCCAGACTTTTCTTATTAAATTAACCTATTTTTTCCGATAACGATATATGTAAGGCCTCTAATATTGCATAATTAACTTCATATACAGAGAGGGAGAGATAGAAAGGATGAATGAGAGACAGAAAGAAAGGGAAAGAAAGAAAGAAAGAAAGAAAGAAAGAAAGAAAGAAAGAAGGAATGAGAGAGATTGAATGAGAGAGATAGAAAGAAAAAAATGAGAGTCAGAATAAGCGAGAAAAGACGGAAAGAGAGAGTTAATTTAGTTTTCATGGATCCTATGTCTTGTTTCATTTAATACCCGTATTTTGTCCGATAACGATATATGTAAGGCGTGTAATATTGTATAATGCATTTCATATTTACAAAGAGAGAGAGAGAGAGAGAGAGAGAGAGAGAGAGAGATGGTGCAGATGTTGTAATGTTTATTTAGATAATTACGGGTGTATTTGCCTTAATGATTAAGTCAAGGTTACATGACCAAGGGTGCATTAATGTTTGTATTACACTTAAAGAGGTCCCTTTCGCGGCGGAGCGGTTTTCGACTGCACGAAACAGCTTAATGATATCACGCAAGCGGGGTTTTCCCAGGTTAACATGATGAAAACATCCAAGCTAACATTTTAAGGTAAAAAAATATTGTTAAGGAATATGTATAATCTCTTGTAATCACCTGTATGACAACAAATTTAAAACCAGTTTTTTTTGTCCGTCCGTAAACATACGTGTCATGAATGATGCAAAAACAATCGCTCGGGGTAACCTAATAAAAACCTGCAAGAATGAATATAAAGCTGACACAAAAACGCAAAATTAATAAAAAAATAATAAAAGCAGTGTTTTAACTAAGGCCGGGATGGCCTTCACGTACAAGTTCGCTTGAAGCGTCGCGGTTCAGTGATCGCACACATGCGGTAATCCGTTGACCCGATTCAGACACGAGCCTCGACAGCGATGTCTCGATCTGGTAAAAAAATTCTTAAAAAACCGGTAGCTCCTGTATTTAAATGTTCTTTGATGTCTTCCTTCATCTCCTTTTTCCATGACCGTTGCATATATGAACCGTGCAGGGTCATTTTCGACCGTTAACGCTCACTCACGGATATCTGAGCACGCGGATATTTGGTGAGCAGATATTTCGGAAGCGGATAACTGGGAAGCGGGTAGCCGGGCGGACACCCATCTATCAACAATCTGTTAGCAACATATGACACGCTGTTAGATGATGCCCATATAGGTTTATATAATGTTAAGCCGGGTGACCCGTGAAGCCGGATAAGCCGAGAAGCTTTGTCAAAGTCCAGATAATTTAGTTGGTAATGCATATACAGGTGTTCAAAGGGTGTCATTCCTGATTGCCGAAAACCGGCATGCCGACTACCACCTTACAGATTGCTTTTTGCCGAAACGCCGGTTTGCCGACTTTGTCAATTAAACTGTAATACGAAGACGGTTTCGGGATATAACGCTAGAAATACATGCAAATGATTTAAATTCATTATGTTGTATGTAGAATATGAGGAAATAGTTGTATCTCAGGCTGGAAATTGAAGGTGCAAAGCAGGACTCGACATTAGCCTGGCGGGCCCATGCGTCATGGCCGACTGACTTCACCCATGCACGCCCGGCTGTCGGCAAAACGGCTGACCTTACACAGGTCAACATGTGAAAGGTAAGCTTCCTCAGACAAATTAAACCCTTAATAAATGGTCATATTCTACATTGTGTTTGCTTTGTGGAAGCACAAATATGATAAGACAAATATGTGAAAGGAATGTTTGACCGATCGTGGAACGAAAGTTATAATTTAATATTTATTTTTTCGAATTACAGCGAGCTTGAAAAGGGTTCTGTTGGAGTTTAAAATCGCATACTGCATTATTTAGGAATGAGTATTGAAATGCATATTAATCAGCTCTCCTCTGTTACGAATACATTTCAATTGAAATTTAGAAATCAACTAGTCTGTTTACGGAATTCATCAGACAATCATGGCATCTTCATTTAATAATCAACGGTCGGCTACTTGATGTGTCACAAACATGAACATACTGTGCGATTGGATTTTAGTTCGATTTATTTTGTAAGCTTTCCATGGTATCATGATGATATAGGCCTATAATATTATGAGATTTATAACATTTTTAAAATTATTAGTGTCTGTACAATGAATATATTTTAGCTGTTATTGTATTCCGACACAGTCTATGAACATTACAAGGAAACACTTTGATATGTAGGTTTCTACTCAATTAGGGGATCTATGGGAGGGTAATTAGGAGTAACCCTGACCTATTGATTGTTGAAACAACACTGGGGTAACTGATTTATCGTGTGCAACCGATAGCCATGTTCACTGAAGGGAAACGATAATCTATTAATCCTTTTCTGAAGCTTATTCCTTATTTCATGAGAGCAGATTTAAGTTTGTGAGAGATCGAAATCTATGTAACATTATATGAGAGAGAGAGAGAGAGAGAGAGAGAGAGAGAAAGAGGGAGAGAGAGATCGATCAGTATAATTTTATAAGAGAGAGAGAGAGAGACATCAATATGATTTTATGCATGAGAGCAAGAGTTCAATTATGAGAGAGAAAGATCGCGATATAAATAATACGTATTTATTGTTAGAAAGGAGACAAAGGTGTTTTATGGAAAGAAGTATATAATTCTATATTTCATACAAGATAGATTATGTTGTGTACATATTAATACATATATGTTTATATATATTGTACATATGTACAATATTATATTAGTCTCTTATATTTTATTGATATCTCTCTCTCTCTCAATATTATCTCTCTCTTATATTGTTGCCCTTCAGTGAACATAATTACCAAATACTCAGGATGAGTCAGTCAATCTGCATGGTGTTGTTACAACAACCAATTGGTCACGGTTACTCGTAATCCCTTTGATCCATTAATCAACAAGAAACCCCAATAACAAAAGTGTTCCCTTTTGATGTTCATTGAAAGTTTCGAATTCTTGGTGTCAGCTAAAGTCTATTCATGGTGCATGCAGTTATTTCTTCAGATTTTACACCTTTCATTTTCATTTCTATTCATTCTAATAATACGGGGCGACAAAACAAAATATTGATGTATAATGCAATCGAACAGTGGAATAATGATTGATTCAAATCCAAAATCCGATGCTGTTTTTATCCGAAAATGAAACTTTAAACTTTTATATCCTGATTTTTTTTAATACGGAGAGGGCAAAAATTCCAAGTTATGCATCATTTTATAATTTTTTATTGATGAATACATTGGTTCAATACGCATACAAACGCTCATACAAATGTCATGAAACACAGAAGCATTAATTAGTTATTTGATAATTGCCGTTTGACGATCCGTCGATCAAGTGTTACCATTATTTATATAGTCTAATGCTCATGCATCCAAAGAGGAATACACATACATTTTTAACACTGATAACGGTTTTTTTTAATTGAATTTGCTTGACCATAAGAAGTTTATCTTCATCCGACTTGCCGACAGCCGGGCGTGGGTGAAGTCAGTCGGCCGTGATGCATGGGCCCGCCAGGCTATTGCCGAGTCCTGCTTTGTACCTTCAAATTCCAGCCTGAGATACAACTATAAGGTGGTAGTCAGCATGCCGGTTTTCGGCAATCCGGCATGTACCCGTTCAAAGATACACCTGTCACCTCTTGTGTCATGTGAACTTATAAATAGCCTGAATATTTGTATCTATAACATGTATTCCATGTATTCATCAGCTTTTGACTTGCATTAAATAATTATTATAATAATAAATAAATATATCATATAAAACTAATAACACTAATGATAATAACATTAATAAAATATTAATTATTAAATATTAAAGTTAATACTTTTGAGTTGTTTAGTGTGTGCCTTTAGGTATTCTGTTTTTCACAGGACAATTAATTATGAATTATGTTGTTTTACATACAAAACTTAAATATAGCTGGAATTAATCATTTACATCAATAATTTAGACAGATATTATGTTATTTTCAGAGGATTACATCGTCAAATTTCGTAAAAAATTTGTTTTGTGAAAAACTATGACCTACAGTTGTTTGTTATATCTATCTTGTCACCAAAAAATCACATTTCCCTGGCGTTATATTGTATCAATTTGAAAAATAAGCATTTTAATTAAGATGTCAACCCCTCGTGGGGTACAGGACCACCGTCAGCTCGTCAAGAAACAACAGAGTAATCAATTGCCAATTGTAAATTGGTTAACTACTGTCGGTGCACGGCACATCGTTGATTGACAGCCACTCATCAGTGCACTTATCTTTATAACCGGCACTTGATAATTGACACTAATTACTGCAAACACTTTCTCCTGAACTCTTACCCCTGAACTATAATGCAGATCGTAGGCCTGTGTCACTGCCCCAAAATTACGTCAGTGCCGCCCTATACAGATAAAGGTCGTGGTATCAAGAATATGTCATGAAATATGAAATTGTTATTTCAATAGACTTTACTTTGTTAAGGCCTTATAACTATTTCATCCATGTTATAATCCTGTCTTAATGTATGATAAATATTAAATATGTCTATGTAATTTGAATATATATTTTACAAGTTTTTTTTAATATTTTCGTTTCATGAGGTAACCTAATACTACAAACCGATAAAAAGTTGCATTGCTTGGCACTCACCTCTTTTTATCATAATTATTACGCTCTACTGGTTGTTTTGTAAGCGTGCGTGTCTCCGTGTATATCTCTCTGAAAGCCAGCTATAAGCGTGGACATTCACTGAAATCGTTGACATTTTACGCGGTAAATAAGGCACCCATGTTGTATTACTAGTATTCATATTAAGGGCTGCTGGATGGCATATGGCTACCTTGCGCAAGCGCTGTATATTACATAAAAGCCAGTTCGGATCTTGTTCGGAAACGCTGTCAATCAACATCGGGATTCGATGATTTTTTTACATTATATAACTATATTAAAGTCACGATACTGTTTTAAAGTATAAAGATATCAGTCATTTTAAAAGTTCAACAACAAAAATATCTTATTTTATGCTAAATAGGCCTATTATTATTCGGTTAAATGTAGATTTCTTCATACTGGGATGATATCGGTTTACTAGTATGTGTTATTGCTATACCGGTATAGTTATTTCATGTCCACAGTTTTCACGTATATGATTGTTAGCGGGGATACATTGGCAGTTCGAATGTTTGCTCAGAGTGATCAAAGTAATCTTTGCAAATCAGTCACTTCACACCTGACGCGTGTCCCGGCGCGGTGGCCCGTGACCTTATTATCGATGACCCGCTTCTGTTTGACAGTTCTTGAGATGTCATTTCATGTTAAAATTTCGTCTTTTGACCATGAAACCATACACGGACTACCAGTCATTTTTTTGGTCATGTGAAAAAAAAAAAAAAAAACCCAAAAAAAAAAAAAACAAATCCTCCTCTCCACATGCTTGATAATATGACTGCTATCGCAAAATTTTCCACTTTAGTGTAAAACTTTCCCCATAGGGGGAAGGATGTGACATCCTGTCCTGCATAATGTTAACCTTTAGACCTGAACCTTTAGGGGTCAAGGCGCAGGGTGTCAGTCAACCAGCTAGCAGCCAATCACAAGCATATGTTAACTCCGCCCACCGTGTATTAAAAATGGTAACAGGGACGGTTTAAATTTAGCTCTCTTAGAACTGGGCAGTTTAACTGAAAGACAGGGCCCACCTGCACCTGTTAACCTCATTGTGGTTTGAATTTTGACCGTGTCAATCACACCAGGGGTTTTCCCACTGTTAAAGAGCAGTCATTTTTCTTAGCTAGGTATCTATCTTTTAATTCCATTTCTAAGTTAAATAATATTGCAGTATGTTAATTGAATGTTTGGAATCTTTTTTTCAGTAAAAAGTGTTGTTTTATTATTTTTTTAATTGTGTAAGTGCATGCTGCCCAGGTCCACCCCCCCCCCCCCCCCGAATTAATAAGCTACAGAATGATACTGTTTATATTGTTCTAATTGTAGATTCTAATATACGGGGGGAAATAAAGACGACCAATCAAAATCAAAATCAGTCTCGAATGTGAAACCCAACCGAAGTGAATGCTCACCAGGTTTATCCAGTCACGCGTGTCAAAACAATAATTATAATACTCACGTTACCTATATACATACGCCCTTGACAGTTCTTATACCGAGCGTGGGCGTCAGTTGTTGTACTAACGATACACCGAGCTCAACATCTGTTAATTTGGACTAAATTTCAGAATGTCTGACCGCGAGGAGGAGGTTTGGAACAAGTTGGTTGAGGAGTTTGACGCCAATAAGGACGGGGTGATCCACCGAGATGAGATCGAGGCCGTTGTACAGGGCTGGATAGAGAAGTATAACTTGGAGCCAGATTACTTTGGTGACCTGGTTAAGGTATATTTTCATCATCACGAATGGCACCTATATGTACATTTATGTATAATACTGATTTGCGTACCAGCAAACCTAGCCACATATGCACGTAAACGCAGGTACACACATTCCCCATGTGACACATTTATACGCACAGAAATGAATGCTGAAAAAAAATTCGCTGAGTTGTGCATTGTTTATTTCCATATGCATGCAGGCACTCTAACACTTAAACACACGTTTGCATCCCTCTCAAATATACCCACGTGCACTCACAGACGTACATCCTAGATGTATTATACCAAGTAAATATATATATATATATATATATATATATATATATATATATATATATATATATATATATATAAATGGAAAGGGTATACACAGAAAAGTGGTTCACTGCCAGTGAAAAAGTGAACCACTTTTCTGTGTATACCCTTTCCATCTATAAAACAATGAACCAGCATGGCTATTCATACCTCTCTCTCTCTCTCTCTCTCTCTCTCTCTCTATATATATATATATATATTTATATATATATATATCGGAAGAGCACACATACATACACAGTTTATCATATTATTAAATGATTTAATAAATAAACTAACACATTATTAAAGTTATATTATACTTATTATGCAATTTATACAGGCATATCGGCGCTAGGTGGAATGATTATTTGCAGAGGGACATGGCAAGAAATAAGATGGAATCAAGTGAGGCAAAAGATGTACTGGGATAGCATAAAAAACAGAATAATTTATACTCAAGGGCGATCTCAGACTATATACATATGGAAATATTAGATAATCCCATTTTATAACAGTTTTCCTCCCAAAAGCGGTGACTGTGAGCGCCACCTATATCAGCGTTGCGCCAAACCCCCGCAAATCCCTGCAAGATCTCTCAGGTTGATACCAGGTGTTGAGAAAATTCAGTTTTGACCACGTTTGGTTCAAATGAAAACATTTTCAATTGCAAGTGTGAATTTGATTAAAACGCACAACCTGCTAACAGAAACTGCGAGAGAAACTATTAGGTTAGACAAGGGAGCCAGCTGGGATACCACACGAAATTATACTTTCGACCAATATAAAGACAGAGCGAGGTTTTGAGAGAAGTTGATGGCAAGGAGTCGTTAATCGGCAAAGTTAACAGCGGAATAACGTTATATTTGGTCCACGCCCAAAATTCTCAAGTTATTGTAGGAAGCTAGGTCCCACGTCAAGTTAACAGTTCAATATGTTAACATAACTTGAAAGTTGGCTGGCTGCAAATTGAATCTGATTGGATGACTGGAAGGTACATTGTTTCTGATTGGCTTAATTGTGTTTCTGACTGGCTGACATCTAGAATGCAGTCGTCCTAGATCTCCTTCGTTTTAACAGCTGCTGTGTATAGATTCTCCGGGTAACCCCATCAGGGTGCGCATGCACAGTGCAGAAAATTGTAACCAGACCAATGAGAGCGTGGTATAGCGTTGTGCATCCAGCTCCAAACTTTGAACATGCGACACCTGCTCTCGTTGGTCTGATA
The DNA here is from genome assembly GCA_026874595.1 of Sipunculus nudus. Taxonomy (NCBI): domain Eukaryota; kingdom Metazoa; phylum Annelida; class Sipuncula; order Golfingiida; family Sipunculidae; genus Sipunculus; species Sipunculus nudus. The sequence continues at coordinate 23,638,636 of CM049317.1, forward strand.
ACACCGGTTCTGATACAAGGGCAAATATCAGTATAATCGGTCTGATTAGATTTTTTTGCTCTGTGCCCCCCCTAATGGTGTAACCCAAAGAATATTTCTGCACATAGCAGCGGTTGAAAACAGAGGAGATCTGGGACGACTGTGGTCGATTAGTGAGGAGCGTATTTGAATCATGACCCGTCGCTGCATTGACCTAATTGCATGTTGACCTTTGGATATACAGCGACTGATTAGGTTATAAATTACAACATTTTATCCGTGTGTTTATCACCTTTTAGCAATACATGGAAGTTGACGGGGACGGGAATGACGAAATCACGTGGGAAGAGTTCAAGGCCAAGTGTGACAGTTTCCGGAAGAAGTGACTGCGCATGCGTAAGTATATCTTCTTTTAACAGCGGGTAGTATGTATCCTTGCCGCAGATTCTATGTATCTGCAAATGGACGTAATGGGTGATATTTGAGATGTTACTGCTTATCAAGCAGAGGTAGGTAATGTACAAAGTGAATATTGAGCATGAAAGAGACATTTCGTCTGCAGGTATTTTATAAAATTAAACATAAATACATGTATATTGAAAATTGTCAGGTTCTGAGGACATATATACTTTTCTGTTACAAAATTCTAATTAAAAAAAAATAATTAAACCTTGAAGAATTCGCGAACATCACCACACCAGACAGAACATTATATTACATTCACGATAAAATATGTTATTATTATGGCCCAGGGTTTTTTAATCTATGTGCTCATTTTTTTATTTTAAAAAATATGCTCACAATATATACTCTCGGTTTACGTATCGGTGTCATTTAGTGGTCCGTGTCATGATGTGTTAAGATATATATATATATTTAAAATATCGCAGAAATTGAACTATAGAAATATGTGAATTTTGTATATACTTGAGTTTGTATCCGTTTGACCCAGATATAAAGCATAAATTGGAAGGGCTTGCCTAAGGAAACATATTTGTGATCACAAAACTCGGTGAACTGTGGTACTATACAGGTATAGGCATATACAATGCGTGACACGCATGTAAAGTATAAAGGCCATATCGATCCGTCACGGTCAGTCAGTATAGACACAAGTGTTATTTCAGGTCACACTATAACCTATTTATGTTTTATATATATATAGGTGCTTTTCAGATCAGGGCCGAACGATCATCGTGACGTTGCCATGACAACCATATGGACTTTTTGTCTTCTGAGTGAGAAACTAAGTAGACTCAGCCAACTTCGAAACATATTTTTAAAAAATGAAATAAGAAAATTTGAGCCTTATTTAAAATGAAAGTGAAACATGGATAATTTTCTTCAAAGATCCACTTTTTTATATAAATGTTCATTATTATGTATGATAGCTAACGTATATAAAACTTCTTAATACAGGTCCAATATGAATTAGACATTCACTTTCCAAATAACAAGTTTCTTATTGAATATCCTACTTGTAACGTATTTTTTAAATCGTAAATGTATCAAACACCAAGATGCAGTATCGAAGTGTTTATATAAAAGTATTAAATGATGTTTTTAAATGGTATCGTTACGTTCATTTTCACAGTGAGCGAGAGACACAGATAGACAGAGAGAGAGAGAGAGAGAGAGAGAGAGAGAGACGTTAACATGCTAATTTTAACCGTGATATATACATTTGTATGCCTAAAAAATGAATTTACTGGACCGTGACATGAATGACTCAATTTCGTAAAAAGTACATTTCCCAAAAAAAGTACGCTTCGGAAAAATAATTCAATAGAAAATTTTCTGTAATCATTAAGAAAAGATGTCAGCCAGTCAGAAACACCATTTGGCCAATTAGAACCCTGTCAAAACGGTTAACACCATTTAGCCATTCAGAAACTATGTACCTGCCAGTCATCCAATTAAAAACTCTGTAAACACGCGTTCCTCTATTTTTGTCGGCTTTATTTTTTATTCTGTTAAAGATTCTCCCACTCGCTACATAGATTATGAAGTGGAATATTATAGCACGATATAAAGGAATTTTGAATATGTTTACTGCTTACAGAAAATGATTTCCCTTTGAGGTTTAAATTCAAGAAAATGGAGGTTATGTATTTTCCCATGGGATGTCAGATATTCCATAGAAACTCTTCACTCTACGGAATTAAACCAAACTGAAACTTCACGGGACAAAATTGAGTTATTAGTGTATATACATACGGTTGCACGATCTTAACAAATAAATATGTAACAATCATAATAAAACATCATCTTTGTTTAAACTGTAAGACTTTGCAACCAGTGATATTTCATAATTTGATTTATGTTTTAGACATTTATATATAAGTGCAATATTAAGGGTAAAGGTTATGCTATGTTTGGGTAATTTCTAAAAAGCAGTGACGTAGTCGAGTCCACGCCATCTGAAGTTGAGTGCAAGTCCGAGTCCAGACAACTCGAGTCAAAGTTCAAGTCCGAGTCCTTGAAGGTCGAGTCTAGGTCCACCTCCTTCGAGTCCGAGTCATTTGGAACCCGAGTTAAAGCCCGAGTTCAAGATCAAAACAATATCCGTAAAAGAAATTTTTAATGGAAATTTCAGAGTATCATGTACATTTTTAAGTGATGTCACAAATGCTTTTACTATAATGGAAATTACATTTATAACTCCCGATGCTGAACAAAGCTCGGTATATATGGTGTTATCATTTTGTAAAATTCTGTTAATAGTTTGCACACGTACACGTACAAAGTCTGAGGTCATAATATTTGACACATTTTTTTTTATATTGGACTCCGATTGATTTTTCGATTTCTTACCTCCGAGGCCGAGTACAAATCCGAGTCCAGGACCCTCGAGTCGATGTCCGAGTCCCTAAAAACGTGGACCTGAGTCAGGACTCAAGTCTTATATATATCATTGCTAAAGAGTACATGATTTCAAATTTGAAAAGAAAAAACAATCACATAAAGCCCGGTATCTTTTCTCAGCAAAGTCATCCTTATCATATGTTGTTTTGCGTTTACTTGACTTTATGTTCGTTAAAATGCGGCCTTTGAGGCAGGACGACAAAATCACGTCTTGCAGAAAATCTAGCAAAGTTAACCAGTCGTAGCACAGCAGTGTCTATATTTAGGATCAGTTGTAACAAAAAAAGACGATAATACTATAATAAAGCAATCACATTGGGTCCCAGTCAGACATGTACTTAGCACCGTTTTACGACAGGTTACGACCACTTGCGCGAGAAATAGTAGGTTGTCCTCCTAACTAGTCGGGAGTGGAATGCGCGCGGTTCCCATTCCTACAACTAATCGGCAGTGGTCTTTGAGAGATCGGTGGTACTCTTATGTTGTCGCACGACTTAACGAATGGTCTTAGGTGGTCTTATGTGATCGGTAGCAATCGGAGCTACCGAGCGATAGCAGACTGGTACCGACTTGTCGTAGGAAATGTTGTGTATTAATTACCTTGGTTGAAATACTCCTTTCAGTACGTGTATTTATTACCTTGGTTGAAATATTCCTTTCAGTAAGTGTATTTATTACCTTAGTTGAAATACTCCTTTCAGTACGTGAATTAATTGCCTTGGTTAAAATACCCTTTCGGTACGTGTATTTATTACCTCGGTTGAAATACTCCTTCAGTACGTAAATTTATAACCTTGGTTGAAATACTCCTTTCAGTAAGTGTAATAATTACCTTGGTTGAAATACTACTTTCAGTACGTGAATTAATTGCCTAGGTTAAAATACCCTTTCGGTACGTGTATTTATTACCTTGGTTGAAATACTCCTTCAGTACGTAAATTTATAACCTTGGTTGAAATACTCCTTTCAGTTTGTGTATTAATTACCTTGGTTGAAATACTTCTTTCTGTATGTGTATTTATTACCTTGGTTGGAATACTCCTTTCGGTACGTGTATTTATTACCTTGGTTGAAATACTCCTTTCAGTACGTGTATTTATTACCTTGGTTGAAATACTCCTTTCAGTACGTGTATTTATTACCTTTTTTGAAATACTTCTTTCAGTAAGTGTATTTATTACCTTGGTTGCTATACTTCTTTCGATACGTGTATTAATTACCTTGGTTGAAATACTCCTTTCAGTTTGTGTATTTATTACCTTGGTTGCTATACTTCTTTCTGTACGTGTATTTATTACCTTGGTTGAAATACTCCTTTCGGTACGTGTATTTATTACCTTGGTTGCAATACTCCTTTCAGTACGTGTATTTATTACCGAAGTTGAAATACTCCTTTCGGTACGTGTATTTATTACCTTGGTTGAAATACTCCTTTCGGTACGTGTATTTATTACTTTGGTTGAAATACTCCTTTCAGTACGTGTATTTATAACCTTGGTTGAAATACTCCTTTCAGTACGTGTATTTATAACCTTGGTTGAAATATTCCTTTCGGTACGTGTATATATAACCTTGGTTGAAATACTCCTTTCGGTATGTGTATTTATAACATTGGTTGAAATACGCCTTTCGGTACGTGTATTTATAACATTGGTTGAAATACGCCTTTCGGTACGTGTATTTATAACATTGGTTGAAATACGCCTTTCGGTACGTGTATTTATAACATTGGTTGAAATACTCCTTTCGGTACGTGTATTTATAACATTGGTTGAAATACGCCTTTGGGTACGTGTATTTATTACCTTGGTTGAAATACTCCGTTCAGGAAATAAATCTGTTCAAATCATTTTTTATAATTGTCCATGTCTTCATGCATTATGATCTGATAATACATTGTACACAATCTTACAAAGAAATATTTCTTTGGAATGAAACGTATCTTAAATATACGTTTTTCCCAGTTAAACGCATTGTCAGGGTATTTCTGTAAATAACATCTTCAACAGGGATTTTTTAACATATTATAATATATTGTAAGTTAATATTAAATATTCAAGAAAGTCCTACTGGTATATCATGGAAATTCACATCTCCATTGTCTCCCCAAGCTGTTTGTGCATCCTTTGATTCTTTTAAGTGTTTGCAATCATACTTCTTTGATTGTGTAACCCAATATCAAACGACTCGCTATGATTCGCCACCCTGCCACATCGGACTTTACCAAAGATTGGCACACGGTAATTAAGTCAGTCAATAGTAAACATAATTTTTTATAGGTTTTCCATTTATTTTGATAAATTTATTATATAAAATATATTTACAATATTATTACTAATTGGCCCTGGAAAATCAAAATTCAATTCATTTTCTTTAAAATGAAGACTGTTAACCTTTTTAGACGTTTAAAAGGAAATGTTCGTTTTATTTTATATGATAAAGAATTTATTATTATTATAATTATTATTATCATTATTATTATTATTTCTTTATTATTATTATTATTATTATTACAATATTATTAATAATCTATATATATAATATGAAATATACACTTGTTCCCTGTAAATTTAAAACAATGAAAATACCGCGATACGTATCGCAATACGCTATACCACATGCACTTATTGCGAAATATTGCAGTATGAAATTTGCAGGCAGACTAAGCCGTGGTTTATAACATAACATGCATAAATACCATTGAATATATATATATATACACCGTGAACCTGTGTAGATGAAGCAGATTATTCGCGAAGTTTTCATTTTCGCGATATTTTCACATTCATGAAAATAGCGAATTTGAAATCGTCGCGAGGAAACAAGCGGCCCAACGGTATTTGCGTGTTCATCTGTTAGGAACTCCATGTTTGGGTTAACATCCTGCCGTAGCAAATATTATCATGGTTCTATTTTGTATGCAACACGTAACTGAGGTCCTGAACACTCAGATGATTAGTACAGCACAGCCATATTAAAAAAGGAAATTAAAAAAAAAAATAAATAGCCGTGCCACATGTGCAGGGAAACTGCTTAACAGGGATTAAGTTTGACATTTCATCTCCGTCGACAGTGGTGCTATGTGCTAGCTGACATTAAGGGAAATGTCTCATCCGCCTCAGCGCCGGATTAAGGTAATACATCGATCAATATTATATATACCGTATTTATACAGATATATACTCATTAACCTGGAACGCATATTATCACATGGATACCGAGGACCCGGCAAACGTGATACGACACCATATATATAATAAATTTATTTTTTATTTTTTACTGTAATATGTAGTCTTTAAACATTACAGTCTTGGTAAAACATAATTCTTTGCGGCGTACTTAGCCACTGCCTCTTTCATAGCATTATCAGTCCGTTTATGCTGCCCGGATCTGCATTTGTAGTTGCGGACCAGGAGGTCAAAGGAAACCCCTTTGTTGATTATGATACGGTTCCAAAATCGCGAACGCGAAGGCGAACGTGAATTTCAGTCATAAACTGTTCGCGGGGTGTGTTTCCATATTAACGACGCGACACGCGATTTCTAGTCTTATCATTACAGAATTTTAGATATCAATTGCGATCTAGAAAATCGCGCTCGCGTTCGCTCTCGCGCTTATGGCTTCAAAGAGCATTATGGCCAAAGAAAGGCAAACATTGGGGTTCTTAAGCACATTTTAAAGCACAGTGTATTTATCATAGAAGCGATATTTATTGCGCTGGCTTTTGTTAAGCGTTCGCACTTTTAAATACACAGCTTAAAAAGGGTTTATGTCCATTCAAAAGGCAAACTTTGGGGTTCTTAAGAACATTTTTCAAGCACATGTGGAAACGCTCTAGAGTTACTAACATAGAAGCAATTTTTGTCGCACTTCCTTCCGCTCTCGCGTTCGCGCCTTTAAAAACGCAGCTTAAGATAGGATTATGTCAGTTCAATAGGCAAACATTGGGGTTCTTTAGCACATTTTTAAGCACATGTCTAAACGCTCTATTGTAATTATCATAGAAGTGATTTTGATTGCACTCGCTTTTGCTCTCGTGTTCGCGCTTTTAAAAAAGGAGTTAAAGAGAGCATATTGTCCATGCATAAGGCAAACATTGGAGTATACTTAAGCACATTCTTCATTGTCAATACTTGAATGGACTAATTTTTTTTTAACATTTTATATATATATCATAATGATAATAACAAAATTGATTTGTAAAATGTTTGAGCAGCTGGAGGTCAAAATCAGTAAATTTATACTCACAGTTGGAGAAGCCAACTTTTTTACCTGACATTCGTGTAAGTATGTTTAAAATCAGCTGGATGGGCAAGTAGAGTTTAATGTGCATATTCAACAAAAAAACAAAAAACAAAAATGTCTGCTTCAACGTCAAATATGGCGTGCTTGGACACAAACAAGCGTTAAATGATGAATCCAATTAAATATACAAATGAGCCACATTAAGACGGTCTGCATATCAACGGCATATATGCGGTTAAACGGATAACGTGATCGTTTATTAGTTTTTTAAAGACCGACAAACCTGACCCAATATTAATGCGTATACTCGCTATACAACTACATGAATACCAAGCGGGACGGTGTGTTTATTAACGACGACGGACTATGTGCCAGTGAAAAAACCTCGAACACGGAGCTCGGCGAGAGGTCTCCAGAACATAATCATTTTAGGCCATGGGCTACCAGGGTCCATCGTGCACCCCCACCACAACTCAACAAAATTGGTAACAGTGAATATGTTGGGACTTAATAGCAATTACCAGCATGTTTATTGCGTACCGTATAAAATAATTTTTCTCGGATCGTAAAATAACATAAAGCACAGTGACATTTATCATTCAGTAAATCATACAGTTTTCTAAGGAATTGTACTTATTATATACCAAATGAAAGCTTATTAAATCAGAAATCAGTGTAAGTTCATTTTAAACATGTAAGTGCGACAATGTATTGTTGTTTTAACATAACTCAAATATATCCCTTGAGGAAGAAAATGTAGATGAAATGTAATATTTTGTTTACTGTTTTCTATGTTGTTACGGTTAAAGAACCCAACATATAACATGTTCATACATACCAACAAAGAGGGCAATATTTCAGCTTTTAGCTGACATCAGTATTGTCTCTATATATCCAATATTTCTAAAGATAGTAAAGTTTGAAGAATACATACCGTTGACCAATAATAGCGGATCAGCCAAAGTTGATTTTGTCACTTTTAACGGCCATGCTTGTTAATAGCGGGCATCCATTCTAGATCAGTCAGCCATGGAGTAAAGACAAACGTGTCGGTGCGTTTTTTTTGTGTTTTTGTGTTGTGTTGATTTTGTGTTTATTTGAGTTAGATAATCCTCACATAAGCTGTTTAAATCTTAAGATACAAACCCCGGTGCTCTTATTTATAGCTCTAGAGGTGTTGTACAGATTCTTAACGCGGACATAATTTTTTTAATAGTCTATTATTTTCTGTCATTTAATTTTTAATTCTTCTCTCCAGCTGTTCAAATACCTGTAAAATAAATTATAAATTAGAGCACAAAAGGCCGTGCTGGATGAAAGATTTTTTTCTCGATAAATTATATGTTCATATATAATGACACATAGGCCAGGTAAGGTACATCATAATCACTTACATGAAAGGCTAGGACTAATCCGTTGCTTGAATCAATTAAATCCATTTGAAAGCAATATTGCTGTGCCGTTTTAATTATTCACAAACAGAAGTTTTATAGTCATATACGGTATAAACATGCTGCCTCCTTCACCAAAGGATGTAACTTTTTTCAGCTAAATGTGTGACCTATTGTTCAACAGTTTTGTGCAGCATTCATCTGGGATTGGTAACTTGGATGTACACCGGAATGTATACTGTGATGTTTTAAAGGACAATTTTATATGTGGTGGTCTACTTGGCAGTTCAACAAAATAAATGCTTTGTTACCATTCCTCTTCTTTTTTTCGTTTGACCTTGAAAATGGCATTGAGAAAGTTCCTTCTACTCATCTCTTAGTTTTCATTACCACAAAAGTGCTACATGAAATAAAGGGCACTATTAAAGGCGGTATACAGGAGATAAATGCTCTGTAGATACAAACACCAATATCCTGTTCCAACGGATTAAATACTTATAAGCTGAAGCACTTTTGACTTTGTACTTGCTGTGGAGCACATTTCAAATTTGTGTATCTCAAATGAAGTCATTATAAAAAAAATAAGCCAAGTAATTTTACATATTTATCATATATGATTGATATGTGTTGGTTGTCGAAATGCATAATTACATTCAAGCCATCCATTAGAAATTTCGGAAATAAATGTGGATCCGCTTATCAAATCTACAAGTACAGCTCTAAATCATTTCACAGTGGTAGATGATTCTGACAAAGTATTTATCTTTTAACACATACAGTTTCATCTGTATGATTATAAAGGTCAACACACACTGACACCAAGCGTCAAATCTGGTAAAAATTGCTTCACTTTATTTAACAATATATCTTGAGCAATTAATGTGCGGATCTGACTGGCACACTTTCAAAGATGCCTGCTAATGATATGCCTCGGTAGGGAAACAAAAGTTTCATTACGAAAATGGAGGTGGTTTCCTCTACCGCAAATTCCTTTAAAAGGTTAAATAAGTAAATAAATGTATAATACATATTAAACAGGGATGTTAGGCGGTCCCCTGTACCCCACACTACATATATTGGAGTACCTTTTAACGTAACCCAAGTGCCTTTAATACATTTAGATATTAAGAAAATAAAGATAAGGTACAAAAATAAACAACAGTAGTGGTTTCTGATAACCATCCATGGATTATACATCCTGTATACCTATAGTTATTTAAACACCTTTCAGCAAATAAATAATAGGAAAATTAACACTGTCCCTTAAAAGAGCATTCAATAAAACCCGTGTACATGTAACCATCAAAAGATAATTAAAGAGTCTGCTTTTACCATATATAATGTGTATATTGGCTACCATCTTGGATTTAACAGGGCAGTTATTATTTCTCAAATTATTCTGGCGTCCAATGACAGTGTAGTGAACCCTGAAAAATTAGTTTCCTCGAGTGCCCGGTGCAAGCATGGTGGCATATACTATGTCTCCGCCTCATCATCTTCTCAGCTTGTATCTCAAGCTTTCCGAAAATACCAATTTTGTTGTGGGGGTGCACGGTGGACCCTGGCAGCCCATGGGTCATTTAGGATACAATGTATGGGGCAGTCCATATGACAGCGGGTACTTTTCTCACATTACCTATAATCAAAGTATCTCTAATTATTATTGAAACACAAAAATAACTAGGTCAACGCGGAACGTGGCCGGGGAATGCTATACAACTTTACCCCTTCTGCTTTGCATGCAACCACGTGATATTTTCTATGCATATGATAAAAATACTGCGTGGACCCAACCAGATAACTTAAAGGGGCCCCTATTCACATACCACTCATTTCAAATATATATGCAATATAGAGCGTTCTGCTTTAAACATTATGGTAGCTGCCAATATTTCGTCCGATTTTATTCGATTACTCCAGTTCAGCGTTACGTACCGGCATCGGGTGCGATCACTAGTGCTAACATAAACATAACGCGCACCCGACCAGGTGGCAGTACCGCCCTACTGCACAAATAGAAATTTTTCAACAGAGGGGGTTACAGAAACTCGAGAATCGGGGCACACTTATTTACTCGGTTAGCGGTTGATGAATATTAAGCATTAAATATATGCAAATCATATTAGCCACACACACACACAGACACACATACATATATACACATAATATATGAGTAATCTAACAGAAGAGAGACAATAAGAATATGAAGAGGAAAACGCCGTTGACGTTGAGCCAGATGACAGCGAACAATCCGTCCCTTCTTCCACCTTCAAGGAAGTCTTTAGTTTGGCTGATAAACTGAAAGCATTCTGTCAGGAGTCCTCTTTATAATTTATGACAGTTCATGAGTCAACTTGAGGAAAAGCTGCAAACTGGAATACTGAAAGAAACTGTTAAGTTGAAGACACAGTCAACTCTGGATGCATATTTTGGACGAGTGTACATTTATACAATGCCAATTGACTTGTATTATGGCTTAGTCAATCTATTTGTTTCATTTGTGTGTTTTAATTCTATGTGAATAAGACGTTTGAATCATATTCATGTTTGTTATTTATTTTTCTTTATGTTTTAAATTAAACAGGGACAACCATTAACATTTACTTGAAATACCCATATTATCGCCAGTGTTAATATTGGCCGACTTATGTACAAGCATCTCGCTAACATGCGTTAACACGACATCCCCACCAACACGACCACTTTGCCTGGTCCCGCAGGTGGTCGCGTTAGCGGGGTTTCACTGTATACACACTTTTTTTTGCATTTAAGGCACCTTTTAAAGGTGACATTTTGAGGCACTTTTCACAAAAATAAGAGGATTTTTTGTTCCTGTTTTACTGTTCTCTTAAATGTCTTTTCTGAAAGGCCTTGCCCCACCTACAGGTGAAAGGATGGGGGCGGGGGTTCTGGTTATTAGGGGGGGGGGGGGGTTCTGGTTGTTAAGACCCATCAGAGTGTAATTATTGAAAGACATCCTCCATAAGTATCGAAACATTTAGATGCAATCTTAATCACACAGCTCTTCATTAATATCTTCAGCTTATGAAATAGAATGCGGATAAATTAATAATTTAATTTCTTGGGAATATAAAAAAATGAAAATTAATTACGAATAACTGGGAAAAGAAATTGAGAAATGTAACAGCTCAACGGTGGGGGGGGGGGGGGGGGGGTTACAGGTGTTTCTTCGGTGTTTCTTCTTTCATGTTTCTAACACACAGAACCATAAAAACGTGAAAAACATGTGAACTCGATATAAAAAGCCCGCGTGCCGGGATGGTTTAGCATCGAAACTTTTGTATTTATCCAAAATGAACAAATAGCGTGAGATAATACACATTATTGTAGATCATTATGAACCTTTAAGCAATTACGTGGAATATAAAGGCCTTACACTGAACCAAATGACTTACGTGACAGTTGTAAGCGATAACTGTACTCTAGCATATAGTTTATTATTGCAACTTATACTGAAAACAAACACCTGGACAGTCGAGGGGTAAAACGCTAGGCTCTCTCCGCTGGCGTCCCCAGTTCGATCCCCGGTGTGGCTATGAGAGTGGATTGTAGTTGCCCGTCTAAAGCCGCTGGTTTTCTCCGGGTTCTCCAGTTTCCTCCACCCTAACAGACTACCGAACGCCATCATCTGAGCCATGGAGAGTGCCTTGATTAGTTTTAACAGCTATTTGTACAATCCATGTAAAATACATACGTGTATATATATCATTGTGATTCATGTAAGATAGCCTCCTTCAAAACGAAGCGTCGTCACTGTGCAAACTCCCACTCACAAGAGCACGGCTCTGGATTGTTTGAGTAAAAATCTGAAACCTGCAATGCACCGGGGCTTCTAAATACACAGGCGGCGTAGGTATACATGTAGTCAAGCTTGTTGGATATGAATTCTTTTAAGGCAAATTACATATAGTATGGTTTTTTTTTTGTGGTAAGGACTTTACAGAATAAGTTAAATTTTGTAAGCATGCGCATGTAAAATGTAAACAGAAGGTGTTTCATTGAACTGTAACATATTTTGATTTTACAGTTTGACAGCTGAGACAAGCCGTCGAACAGTCCCGAAATAGAAGAGATCAGCTCCGAGTAGAAATTTGAGAAAAAAATGCAGACAGGTGGCAGCACCGGTATAGCCGTCTCTGGACTTTCATATTGAACCGGATTTTGCCGGAGGTTTTCCTATTGAAATACTAAGTATCCCATTCCCTATAACATAAAATACGCGCATGATGTATTTCACAAGTTATTGGAATAATTTATAACCCCTCTGTTCTTCATATTTACCGTTATATTTGACAGAGAACGTCTTGGGGAACATAGGCAACGCACATTTTTTCTACTTCTCATATCTTAAGTTTCAGTTTGCCCCCTTTCCTCTAGAAAATGATCACATGATCACGGACCCTGAACTATCAAGGATATGGCACTTGCTGAAAGTTTATACATTATAAATACCAGGGATATTCCTGTAAAAGGTTTTCTTTGGCTCACGAAGTTTCTATTGCGAAAAAAAAGAATTATTAATAAAATCCATGACCTTTGTTGCTGACCTTGAACCCGACACAAACAGTCAAAATGGTTTATAATTGATATGGTTATTATCCTAAAATTGTGCAGCTTTTCATGCTATTCCCACGAAATGAAAAATGACACTGGAAAAAAATGAAATATTCAGAGTCATGACTTTGACCTATTTTGTTTAGCTCAATTCTTAGAGCCATCTGAGCGTCATGTATCATGGACCACTAGTTGTTTATTCTTGTGTTTCTGTGCACTGGGTATACGCTCATGGTATAACTGGAACAAATAAAGAATGTGCAATATTCCCACATTTTTCCTAAGACCTAGCAATTTTAAAGATAAAAAAACAAAAAAATAAAATAAAATAAAATTGCCGCAGATACATGTAAGAAAATAAACTAAATTGGTGCTCATTATGGTACACAGAAAAGACGTTTATCTTTTTATAACATTTGTTACAGAACTTATATAAACAGATCACGTATGAGTGATGAACACAAATTTTGTAATTGAGATAAAAAAATCAGATTCTGTAACACTAGGCAGCGTGAAATGTCTAGGGGAATGAATAAAGAAGTCGGTGTTTTTTTGTTAACAAAGAACTATAATTTATTCTAAAAACAACCCTAACAATACAATACACTAAATCAATACAATTATACAGTAAAACAGCGGTATAGCAACAAGTCAATACAATCACAGAGAAAATAATGTATATGCACAGTACCTCGATACCAACACCATCACCACGATAAGTCCTTTAAATGTAAACACTCGAAGAATGACAGTCCAATGGAAAGTTCTTGCAACAACCCAGAAAGTAAACTGAAGTCCAAATGCATAAAATCCGGGAGAAAGTCATTGAAAATCTATAATTGCCGCATTCGTCGGACAAGGTCCTGACACATGCTTCTGCGTCCGTTGGAATCTGCTTTGCTGTTCTCTCTCTTGTTCTAAAAACCAGCCCCTTTATATACCTTCACACCCCAAGCTGAGAATTTTCCACTTCTCGAACAGTCCATAAGATCTTGCACAATCACAATAAACACGCGCTTCAGGAATTCTCTAGAGAAACAGCGCCGCGTGTCTCCACACACCATGGTGAACACGTGACTCAAGACCAAGCCAGGAGGACAACAAGAGTTCAACCGGTACGGATTAAACATAGAATGTAACAAGCGGCCAGGCAAGAGCGCTACAACATGAGTTACGCCTGTGTCACACAATAAAAAGAGCACCTGTAACACTCCCCCGCCTGTAAAAAAAAAGAATGTTTTCACGAAAAACTTTCTTTTTGCGATCACAATCACTAAATTTTAACAACATCTCAAAAATCATCTTATTTACAACATTACATAAACATCTTGTTTACAAAATTTCATAAACATCTCGATAAGCAATCAGCAAGTACATTGTCTTTCCCTTTAATGTGTTTGAAATCAAGACTGTAATCCCGTAAGAACAAAATCCATCTCAACAATCTTTGATATTACACTTCAACTTGTTCATGAACGTGAGGGGATTGTGATCACTGAAGACAATGATAGGCCTGACTGATGAAGTAACATAAACTTCAAAATGTTGCAACGCCAAAATCAAAGCCAAACATTCTTTTTCAATAGTGGAGTAGTTTTTCTGGATTGCATTTAATTTTCTTGAGAAATAACAAATAAGATGATCTATGCCATCATTGCCTATTTGTAACAACACAGCACCAGCAGCAGCATCACTAGCATCTACAGCCAACTTAAAAGGTACAGAAAAGTCTGAAGCTACCAAAACTGGTGAATTTTGCAGAATTGCTTTCAAATTCTGAAATGCATTTTCACACTGAACATTCCATACAAACTTTAGTTTCTTCTTTAACAAATTAGTCAAAGGTTCAGCTACAGCAGAAAAATTTGGACAAAACTTCCTGTAGTATCCAGCCATACCAAGAAAACGCATTATTTGCTTTTTGTTTTTTGGTCTAGGAAATGCAGAAATAGCACTTATCTTAGCATCAACAGGTTTTACCTGACCCTGTCCTACAAAATGACCCAAAAATGTTACTTGTGCATGACAAAACTCAGATTTTACTTAGTTGACGGTCAGACGTGCTTCACTGAGTCTTTCGAAGAGGTCGCGAATAATTTGCAGATGTTTTTTCCAGGTGTCGCTGTACACGATGAGGTCATAAATATATGCGTCGCAGCCCTGAATGTCCTAGACAACCATATGGATGAGGCGCTGGAACGTGGCTGGCGAGTTCTTCATGCCAAACGGCATCACTTTATACTGGTACATTCCTTGCGGCGTCACAAATGCGGACACTTCTTTCGCTCGTTCTGTCAGCGGAACTTGCCAGCAAGTCAAACTTGGAGACATATCTAGAGCTTCCGACTCTATCAATACAATCATCGATCCTCGGAATCGATAACGTGTTAGTCTTGGTGACACAGTTCAGTTTTCGATAATCTGAAATACCTAGTTTGCAGAGGTCTGCCAGGGATGAGAAGTAAGGCAAGGGCCTTTTCACCAGGCTCAAACGTCCTACTTACAGTGTGCTTGTCATACTTTGTTTTCATTTTACTTTGTGCAGATTTTAAGATTTGACTTTGCAATGTCACAAGTATTGTGTAGTTTAGTGCGAAAGTCTGAAAAATAAAGCTGTAAACTAAGAGAATCAGGATCTTCACACAAGAGCAGTTTCAATGGTAGTTCAGTTCGCGGTCCATGTCCGGAAACTAGTTCAAAGGGACTGAAACCCAAAGACTCCAGAAAAGATTCTCTGACAGCAAACAGCAATAGGTAGATTCCTTCATCCCAGTCTTTTTGTGTGTCATAGCAATAGGTCTTAATCATGTCTGGTGAAAACGCTCCTGACTTCCAGGATGGTATGGCGAAGAGCTGTACTGTTTTATACATAGCTCAAGCATTATTTGTTGGAATAAGCCAGACATAAAATTAGACCCTTGGTCAGACTGGACGGATTTTGGTAATCCAAACGCTGAAAAAAAACTTGGTCAGAGCTTTGACAACACTTTTGGCATTAATTTTGCGCAATGGTATTGCCCTAGGGAACCTGGTAGATGCGAACATAATTGTCATCAAGTATACATGTCCAGATTTTGGTTTGGGCAGTGGTCAAACACAGTCAACAATCATCCTACTGAATGGTTCCACAAAAGCAAGAATAGGCCTAAGTGGGGCCTAAGGAGGATTCAGATTGGGCTCGCCTACCATCTGGCATGTATGGCATGATTTCTAATATTGCACAACATCTTTCCTGAGGTTAGGCCAATAAAAGTGTGTACTAACTTTCTGATAAGTTTTATTTATACCTAAATGGCCAGACAAAGGAGCCTAATGTGCCATGCTAAGAATTTCATTGCAAAAGCTTTTTGGCATTACTATTTGATGTTTGATGGCCCACTCATCATCAGCACATACATCAGGTGGTCGCCATTTACGCATAAGCACTCCATTTTTAACATAGAAACAAACTGGGTTCTGTGACAGTTCATCTTTAGAAACTACCCTGGGAAACAAACATGGAATTTCATGGTCCTTATGCTGCTCCGCGATAAGTTCTGACCTTGAAAATGCTGTATCCTGTACGGGCGAGTCATTTGACGAGTCACTCCCAGAGTGTTATTATCTGGACCATTATCCTCATGTGTGTTTTTCTTGGCCATAGGTCTAGTTACAGCACATGAAGGATACAAACCAGGAATTTCCTGACTTCCGGATCAGTGTCCTCATCAAGTGACGGCTTTTCTGTCACTATTGGTACAGGCTGTACTTTGTCACCTGCAACATCATTGCCTAGTAGCAACTGAATTCCCTTAAAGTGTAAAGTAGTTCTTATGCCCACAGTAATATTCCCAGAAATCAAATCTTGCTTAAAATGGATACTGTGAAGCGGAACTGAAGTGTGCCTGTCCTAAAACACACCATTAACAAGTGCATATGCACCAGTAAAGGACCTATTAGAAAATGGCGAAGTGTTTGCTAACATGAGAGTCTGGCCTGAACCAGTGTCCCTCAAAATTCTAATAGGGGTAGAATCTGAAAAAAATCACTTGAAAGTGATGAAAAACTATCATGTATGAATGGCTCAAATAACTCCATTTCAGAGTCAGGAGAGGAATCTACTACCTCGGCTTCATCAAACAAAGAACTGACATTGACAGTGTCAGTCATAAACTCTTTTTCAGAGTCATTTAAGGAATACACATCCTTTTTATCAAACTTCTCATGGAAGTCATCAGAGGAATTTCTCTCTGCAGAAACAAACTTTTGTTTGTCATAAGAGGACCTAGCCTCGTTTGAAATACTCTCACAAGAGTCATAAAGGGACTTAGCCTTATTTAGAGAATACTTCTGGCAGGAGTCTTAAAAGGACCTAGCATTATTAAATTCCTCGCAGGAATCAACTGAGGTTTTTACCCCGCAAGCTACGGATTCTTCTTTGGATTTAGAAGGCACGTGGGCCTCCGTAGCATCAAACTCTTTATTAGAGTCAATAAAGGAGTTGTACCCCTTATTTACATGAAAAGAGCCTGGCTCTTGTGCTATGCTACGCATAGACTTTGAAACAAACCCAGAAGGTTTGCTGTTTGGTTTATTCGCAAGTATCCAGCAGTCAGATATTAGATGGCCTTCCTTCTTGCAGTAAGCACAGATTTTCTTTGAAAATGACTGGCCTTGGTTGGATTCAGGCAGAGTGGACGTGGACTGAGATGTAGCAATGAACTTTGCTGAACTATCAGGACTACTAGTACTGGGTGACTGCGCTTTAAACTTCTTTTGACCATACTGATTTACATTCTTGTTTGTGAATGACTGGTTTGATTTGCTAGTAAAGGACATTTTTAGTGTTAATGAATAATCATCAGCTAATTGAGCAGAAATGTCAAGTGTTTCAGGACTTTTCTCATCAAGAAAAGTTTTAACATCTGCGTTAATGCAACGCTTAAATTTTTTTCAAGCAAAATCAACTGGCGCAAATTGTCATAATCTTTCATTACAGTTTTAGAACTACACCAGCGATCAAATAACTGCTCTTTTGTCCTAGCAAATTTGACGTAGGTCTGTTCTTTGCGCTTTTCCCAACTTCTGAATTTCTGGCGGTAAGCCTCCGGAACTAACTCTTAACCTTTTAGGATTAACCGTTTTACCAGGTCATAGTCAGTAGCATCTTCTACTGAAAGCTCTGTATAAATTTCTCTGGCCTTGCCAGTCAATACACTTTGTAACAGCATTGTCCAATTTTCCTTAGGCCATTTTAAATTTTCAGCTACCTTCTCAAAGTGTTAGAAATATTTATCAACCCCTTTTTCTTGAAATGGTGGGACAAGTCTAATGTGTTTAGTAACATCAAAACTGTGAGTTGGGGCAGCACTATGTTCTACTTTAAGGCTTTATTACTCCAGTCGGTTTAACTCAATTTCTTTTTATTTTTCTAGTCTTTCTAATTCTAACTGTTTTAATGCTCATGTTGCATTTCCAACATTTTCAATTCTAATTTCATAGCAAGGCTGTCATTTTTTTATGTTTCAACTTCACTCTCTTCAATTAAACTTTTGCTAACTAGATCTTGCATGATTTTAGCAATGATATCAGGTTTTCTCAAAGCTTTTTTCACACTTAGCCCTAAGTGTTCCCAAACGCAACTACTGTTCTTTTGTCAACTGTTCAAGTTGATCAGGGTCGGGATCGTCAACAAATGTGTCAGATTTGAAATCTGCCATGTTAAGATGTTAAAACAATAACAGAAAATCACTGAGATAAATCCTGTAAACAATGTACTGTAAACAATATGTATTCTTGTAAACAATGTATGATAAAACAATGTGTCTAGGTCAAGGCCTAATAAATTTTCAAAACTATATAGCATCCCAGACGAGCCCCCAAATTTGTTACGGAACCTAATATAAACAGATCACGTATGCGTGATGAACACAAATTTTGTAAAGGTGTTTAAAAAAAATCAGATTCTGTAACACTAGGCAGCGTGAAATGTATAGGGTAATGAATAAAGAAGTCAGTGTTTTTTTGTTGACAAATAACTTTAAATTATTCTTAAAACAACCCTTACATTACAGTACACTAAATCAATACAATTACACAATACAATAACAGTATAACATCAAATCAATATAATCACACAGCCTATAAACCAAGTGCACAGTACCTGGTTACCACCACCGTCACAGCGACAAGTTCTTTAAAATGGTAGTAGAAGGTAGTATCTGATATATACTCCTCAAATACCGGATTTCATGCTAGTAAATCTTATGTTACGGTAAAAGTAAATAATCAGAAATCTGCCTATATTATGGACTAGATGAGTTGTGAACTACAACTGATGTCCAGCAGATGGACTGCTGTTACAAACAAACCATAAATTTAATAAAAATCGAATTATGTAATTATAGAGAGAGAGAGAGAGAGAGAGAGAGAGAGAGAGAGAGAGAGAGAGAGAGAGAGAGAGAGAGAGAACGACAGGGACAGAGAGACAGGCAGAGAGACAGAGAGAGAGAGATACAGAAAGACATGAGAGAGAGAGAGAGAGAGAGAGAGAGAGAGATTTAAAATATACTAATATGTTGAAAGAAAACACACACATAAACAAAATAAATATGTAAATAGGACTTGCAACGCAAAAAGCATAAGACCTTTCGGATATGTGTCAGTATAACCATAACTAAGAAAATCCAACTGCAATAAAAAGAAGACAATTAAAATACTCAATAAAAAATACTAATTCAGAAGACAATTCTTGTAATTTCAAATCTGTGTTAATATAGACCACTCAGTCTACAAACTGAAATGTTTCATAATTAACCAGGTTATGTAATTTTTTCAAATGTACTGACATGTTTTCAAATGATCGTTTGAAGAAATGACTCGTTCAATGTCCGGCACAGAGATAACAAAGTAATTAAGAGGGGGAATTTGATTTCCATGGTATTAACTGAGAGCGGGCATAAATAAGTAAATTTGTCATGATATTAATTAGAACAAAATAAACGGCGCTAAAAAACGGGAAACAATGTTCATTTGGGACCATGGGATGATCCGTAGACAAAAACAGTTCTCCAAGGTGCAAACTTAAGGCTTGAGGTTGAAGGTTGACAAGCATCCTGGGAATTAGTAAAGTTTGCTTGCTTGTATTCAACAAATAAAATATCCTGTCTCCGTAGTTTAATTCATTCAGCCTGTTGGTCATGTCGTCAGAGAGTTGCCTGAGGCTGGCAGTACCATTGTCAGCTTGATACAGAACTGATTACTGAATTGATGATCACCGCAACCGGAGTATTGTGAACCGAACTGTTCCCGTCTCTTGGTTATCATGGCCCTTTGTGGGTTCTCCCCGGGGGGCGGGGTCTTTCCTTGGCACACCCCCGGGCCTGTCACCCGCAGCAGTGGGACGGGGGGCATGTTAAGCTATATAAACCCCTGGAGGTTCAGAACGTCCTCAGCAACCAGAAGCCGTCTCCTGTACCAAGCACGCCGGACAACCATGTAAGTGTAACGTATTTATATCGTATTCTATTAAAATTCTAGCACTTATTATATTATATATCATACCATATTTGATTAATTTTTTTCGCACTAAGATTTTGAAACTTAGTGACAATGGTTTATTCTTCAAAATTTTAGATAAAATCTTAAGAGTCAAAGAGTTCTAAGGAAATTTCTTTCTAACCTTTAAGTCATGACATGCATCGTTTTGGAAATATATTCTTTTTTTCCCTGCTCATCTATATTAAGTAAACTATATTCTATAGGGATATATATATATATATATATATATATATATATATATATATATATATATATATATATATAGCATGTTCATTATAAAAATCTAGTTTCAAAATTTGCCTTAAGACCTACGAAAATTTATTTATATATATTACCCGTTATGTTTATAAATGTTTAAAATCAAACGTTTCTTTGTATTAAAATAAAAACAAGGCAATTAAAAAGGGCTCAAACAATAAAAATAAATGGGCATAAATAAAACAGTAAAGAACTGGTTATTTATCAAATGCGTGAACTGCATATCAGTATATTTATATAAGATCTTAGTGTCTCCTTTGAGGAAGGAAAAATTGTGTAAATAAAGAAATTCGACTATTTAAACTCACTTTGTATGCTGTTCATTTACCTTGTTCATGTAGCAACTCTCTGTCTCAAAGCATTATGATAAAAAAAGGATCTTATTTTGGGCCATCGGACTCTCAGACATAATGAAACGCTAAGACATTGTGTCCTGGCTTATATTAACTGGTGTCCCCCGTTGTGACTGGGATGTCGAACGCGCGCGCAATGATTCAATCTTCTTCCGGCGGATTACTGCCATAGGTGGCACAGACAAAACTTAATCCGCTAGGTCTAGCTGGCTTCCTCCCCGCGCAGGCTAAAGCCTCTTCGGTATCAGGGGATTAAATTCTCCAGGGTGGTGGGATAGGGTATAAGTGATGTGGAACAGCAGAAAGGAACCTATTTCAAGAACTGGGGGCAACAAGAAATCTTCATAAGATTGCAGCCTCCGGCTTGTGGAGTGACAGCGTGCTGCCATAAGCTTGGATTCTAAATTTCCTTAAACTAATGTTTGCAGCTTTTTAACCACAGAAGAAGCTCAAAACAAGGGTAAGTAATTACCGAATTGTCAGGAATTTTAAATAGTTAAGTACAGTTGAATCCCGTTTATCCGACCTATTTTGATTTTAAATATTAAATAACATCAGAATCCTGTTAATCCGACCAACCCGAAAGGAATTTTTTTTTGGAAAAGGTCAAATGTAACATTTTTGGAATAGTTAGAAAAGAACTGTTTAATGTTTCCTTTGCTTATGTGATAATCAATGTAAGAAAGTGGTGTTTAAAGTGTTAATCAGACTGTTATGTCCATGAAGGAGGCTCTGTGTCGGGTCCCGGTCTGATTCATGTATAATGTGGTCAGCTTTATAACTATATTCGAGGGGAAACTTTTTTTCGCAACTTTCACTTTTTTCTTTGTTTCGTGAGGGATCCATTTTCGTGGTCTCGGTCTTGTATTAATCTACACGAAGAATTTACACTATTATATGAGTTAGCTTAATATGCGCGCTAAATCTTAACAATTTTAAAAATAAGGACCTAAGTTTAATATATTTATATTTATATATATTTATATTTATATACATTTATATATAAAGTATGATAATATTCAGAATATACATCAATCTTGAAGTTACAAGAAACATATAATATATATCATTATTCATGCTAATTTTTAGTATCAATATCCTGTCTATCGAAATGATACACTAATATCAGTCAAATACAATTGAAGGTGTATAAATGACTCTTCGTCAGTGTTGATAGTTTTATTTTCGCGATATTAATGCGAATATTAAACCCTCGCAAACGCAAGTGTATGAACCCTGAGGAATATATAAAGATCCCATCCTGGTAAAAAAAAAATCATGCCTAATCCAGTGTAACTTTCCCTTTCCTTGATTGCTATGGGTTACATGTTATGGGATTTCAGTTACTGCCAGGGTACTACCACGGTCAATACATGTGGCAGGGGTAATCGTAAAATGTCAGGAAAATGTTATAGTCAAAGAATATATATATATTACATTTGAAGATTTTTAATTGGCCAGCGAACTTATATGTTTAAAATAACTGTTATCCATCCACGTTGATTTAAAATAATATTCTTACACGTATACTAAAGGTCCCAGAACTGTGCAAGGAGTATGTCTTCACATTGCTTAAGTTTTTCCTAAATATAAGCTAAACAGTTGCTCTATGATCACGTGACATGTACATATTTCGATTGGCTCTACAATTTGTATGTGATAATTTTGATTCTCTGAAACTGGTTAAATTTTTTAACATTTAAATAAAAATTACAAGTTTTACATATTTTAAATTTAAATCGCTTGATTATATAAGGTGATAAATAATTGTGGTATAAAAATACTTTATCATGACTTCAACATTTTTTTGGGAGACGGCATGATCATGCTATTAATTAACATGTAGTAGCATGTAGTTTCTAAAATGATTAATTTTTCTTGATTCCTTAATTTTAAATATTTGAATATTTGAAAATTTGAATATTTTGTAAAATCATAATTTCGACAGTTTACATCCAAAATAAATTAAAAGTTGGGAGATTTCTACCTTTATTTTGACAAGATGTCATGAGATATTCCGTAGCTAATACTATGGTTAAATACCTGAAATTCATCAAAATATTTTAAATTCTAAATAAAGTCAGTCAAATAATCCAAATTATCCATATACCAACATGTAGAGTACATCCTCAGCTTTTACAATCTGAACATGTCAAACAGGCCATTAATAAGTAGGAACAACTGAAACAATAATTAGTACATGTTAATGGACATTTCTAGGACATAAATTTGTTGTAATCAGTCACCATTTTGCAACTTCTGTGACTTGATGAAAGCTCCTTCCTTACAGGCCAAGCCTGTTAAATCTAGTTATTGTACAAGTTAGTTTTGTAAACACTAACGGATACCGTGAAGATAACTCCGTGGTGCTAGTGTTCACGGGGGTTTGTGCTGTTATCAATGAAACAAATGAAAACGGTCAGACCGCAGGTAGTACAAAAAACTTCATTAGCATGCTAGCAGAATCAGTCTAAGTTCGTCTTCTTCGTCTCCGAGTCATCCGGAAGGTCTGAAATCAGTTTTTATGTTGACACCTGCGATCGCACCCGGTCCACTGCTTTTAACCCTCGTTTACAGGAGTAAGCAAACGGTTTCAGGTGTAGATTTATTATAAAGGGAAGAAGCTATTTTTCGCTATAATTAAACATGCTTTATAAGGTGATTGGACCCCTTTAAAATATGCGCTTTCCCACCTTAAAATTGAGGGGGGGTATACTTTGTTTCCCACCCCTATAAAAGTGATTGGGGCTTGTCCCCTTATTGGCCCTTACGTGTGCGAACAGAAATGTGAGCCAACAACAGCATTGCCGTCGGAATGTGTCCCCTCTTACCGTTAAATGCCATACTTCGGTTGAAGGTTGATATTTACTTGATAGAAACCTTGAACCAAGCACCGGTGTAAAGCCGTCAGGTTATCCCCATGTCAAGTTAACCCCCGGTAATCTGAAATCGATTCAGATTACCCCTCGCTGATTTAACAAAATGATATTTTTATCTTATGATATATTATTGCAATAAACCACCTGAAAGATACGAGATTTGAAGTATGGAATCAAACAACAGAAAATTGTTAAATATTGTTAATTATATTTATGTTGGTTCATACACCAAAGCGCATGGCACGATAACATGCAAACATAAGACATACATAGCTTTAGTTTAAGTTTGGAAATCAAAAAAGAAAGAAAGAATGTGAATATTTAATTAATAAACATATAGAAAACTGTTTGTAGGGGTGATTTGGAATTGGAATCGTAGGGGGTAATCTGAAATCGATTTCAAGTTACCTGGGGGGGGGGGGGGTGTCTGAATCGGGGTAATGTAAGATCGCTACACCAAGTTCAGCCTTGAGTGTATTAATACGTTAACATTGGATCGTATTAATCGACATCTGCCGTTGACGGGTCAATCTTCGTGTGAACCGCGGGTTACGCTTGGAGCTTTCATTAGTAATTAACTGGTGTCTGATTACCACTCACAATGTCGGAAAGTTACAGCCATTAGCGATATGAATGGGCCCCCCAGGGTAAAATGTTTTTCATGACCAGCATGTATTTGTAAAGGTGATAGTTCAGTCCGTGTCCATATAAATCATCTTATAATGCCGCATATAAGAGCTAATATAAATATAGCGGTAATGTTGCAAGCACTTACAATAATTCCAAACAGATACAATCTGAAAAATCTATAATCTGAAAAACTCCCATGGTCTGCAATATCAGCAGGGGCGTCAATATGGGGTGGGGGTGGGCCGGGGGGGGGGGGAGGGGGAGGTACGGGTGTATGCATCCCCCTCCCCCCCCCCACGTTTCAGCAAGGACGTTGGGCAAAGTAATCACCCCTGCTATGCAGCGAATAATACTTATATACTATAAATGAAATATATAAATAATTAGAATTACAGGCTTTGGTTCCATCTCTGAATTTACTATGAAATATTACATACAACGAAAACGTAATATTAATGATTAATTCGTACTAAAAAAAAAGTAAAAAGTCGTAAATAACAATTATGAAGAATTTCATCATTACACTAGAATATTTTGACGTGATATATTTACGTTTAACATCTCATTGTGCTACTTATCTCTGACTTTAAATTATCTCTCATTTGCTATGCCTTTTTAATTTTGTGCCACCTTCCTCTCTATATGAACGAATCATCAGTCCCCAGTCACTGGTATATGAAAGATATGGTTGTATTGAACTCCTTTCTTCAGCCATTCCATTTAAATACCTTGATATAAATAATGTGGCTCCATAACTTAACAAGGTTGCCATTGAAACCAGCTTATATTTTACAGAATGGTATCCCCCTGGTGCTTTTATCAAGCATTTTTCCAATTTAAGCCCCGTTCCCACTTTCACGAATTTGACGCCGAATCGCCACGATGTTGAATTCGTGGCGATTCGTGGCCAATCAGCCTGTCGAGTGATAAAAATTCCATCACGACCACGATATTGTACGAAAGGAGTACGAAGCCAGTACGATTGGCTACGACAGTGACACGAAGCCAGCACGATATGACACGACACTTTTAAGAATGTTCACGGCTCCGTGACGACGTCTAAGATACTGGTACGATATTTCCACGATTGATCTGCGACTTGTGGACGATACTCCTACGATCATTCAATTTTGCTACGGATTGTTAGATAGCTATATATGTGATATATAGCTATTGTAATGTCACAAAGAAGACGATATTAGTAAGACACCATAACAACACTTTACTCAACTTCTCCAGATATTTTAATTTGACAAAAGTAATCCAGTTTAAAACACTGATAATATATGTCTCATTTGATTTTAGTAATTAGACAATTACGACTTATTTATGTGGTGGCAAATACGACGTTAACTTCTTTTAGTCCAAGTAGACGACCGTCTTAATCGGATGTAAAATATCTGTATTCTCAAAATATTGGTTAAAATATCTTATTGATTCAGCTCTCAATGTGATATAAGATTCTGTTAATATCGATTTGTGCTAGGCTCAGTTTATTCTCCCATAGTAAAATAGGAAATTCATAATTTATTATATTGACCATATGTTTAAGTATGACGAAACTGTATAATATATTCAGCTTCTTTAAACTGTTTTGGTTCAAATTTATTTTGTCAACCAATATCCACGATAAAAAAATTTCTTTAAAACAAATTTACGAATCTACATGGTTTACTCACTGCAAAAACTTTCTTGTTTGTTTACAAAGAAGGTACAAATTACAAAGGAAACGTAATTTGATTCAGCTTCTTCAAATTATTTTAGTTCAAATTTAGTTGGAACCAATAACCACAATACAAATCTTCTTTAAAACAAATTTACAAATCTACACAGAGTGCTTACTTCTAAACCTTATTCCTCATTGGTTTGTAAGAAGTTAAAAAAGAAAATTTTCCGTTACATTATGATGTCAGTTCTTGATGATTCGTCACCAAATTTGTGGAAGTAGGAAGGGGCTTTATGAAAGTGACTCTCTCTTGAGAGGTTCTTGTGGTAGTCGTATTGTAGTCGTGTTGAAGTCGTGTCGATGTCATTGTCCTTCGTGAGCATTCGTGACATTGTTTTACATCACGAATTTACAAGAATTATGAAGACTCTCATACGACTTACAAAGAAACTGTTACGACTTAGCTACGACATGTGACGACAAAACTTAATTTTTGAACATTTCAAAAATAGCGCCACGAATTCGGAGTGCTCAAGACCTCGCTACGAACATTACCGAATGTTCAAGACATCATCTACGACACTCCCATGACGTCCCTACGAATTTTAATTATGCAAGTTCGTGGCGAATCGGCGTCAAATTCGTGAAAGTGGGAACGGGGCTTCAGAGCCAAAACATTGAATAACATTTGACAGTATTTACCCCTCTTTTTGTGCTAATCAGCCATGTTTTTAGGACTGCCTGGTTGAAAAGTAGCTTCATAGATGTCGACAAATGAATATTTATGGCTAGGTGCAGTGGTATCATTGTGCAAGGTTTCATGCTTTCTGCAAAATGTGTGCAATTCTGGAGAAAAACAACAGGCCTGAGCTGTTGTACTAAGGCAAAAAAAAAAAAAAAAAAAAAAAATAAATAAATAAAATAAATAAATAAATAAATAAATAAATAAAAGGTATGGTTATCAGTCAATTTTAAACCCCCGCATAACAAAAAAAAAATTATTTTGATTTTCAATAGAAACTTACTAACTTTGAGCTCCAGCCGCTCGGACATTTCTTTCAAGATGATAAATTATACACTTTTGATAAAAATTTCCTTTGTTATGCAGTGCTTTTACTTGTTTGGATTTCGGATAAACGGTGTTCGGATTAACGAGGCCCTGCACCTACTCAGTTGTTTTTAACAGCAATAAAAAGTCTTATGGTTGCAATAATCTGATCGAAATTTCCAGCAAGATCTTTTGATTTAGAACATAATCTTGATTTTAATGCTTTATTTCAGACAACAGAAAGTGTAAAAAAGCAAAATTCATATTTGATAAGTACATGGTTTAATTTTAACGAAGTTATGCTTTTGCACATACAAACACTTTAATTTAGATTGTGGGATATTTCTAAACATTTTTCTATTTGACTTCTGACTTCGAACTTTATACAGTATAACTTATGTTATTTCATGAAATAACTGAGTACGGGGATAATGGACTTTCAATCTTAGAAAGGTGCATCTTCCTGAATATTTAATAACGAAGCCCTATAAAATTGGGAAACGTATAGTGTTTAATAATTGTGTCTACCTTTATTCATTAAATTGTGCTTATTCACGTCATAAGATGGCATCACTCTTAGTACTGAATTTAACCGCTAGATGTCAGGAGCGTCGGGGCCTGTCTTGTGGTACAACTTGGTAATACGTTCTAATGAGGCAGCTAAATATTGCTTTATATTACATATTTCTGATGGTAACGTACATTAGTGAACATAATATTTCGGCCGATATTTTTAACAAGAGACATAAGGTATATTTCAGTATCTCATTTAAAAAAAAAATCGAATGAATCAACCAGTTAATTAGAATTTGGTTAGATTAATTAAGTAAAACATTTTATACATTTACAAAATATTCGTTAATTTAATTTTTTTCTCTTTGTAGTATGGGACATATTCAAATTTCACATTGTCCCCGATGTGCATGATGCATGAGGTCTGAATGGGGTTATTTGAAACTTGGTAATTAATATTGACGGATATACCTCTTTTGCTTCCCTGCGCCATTTAGTTTTCAAATATATAACCTAAATTGTTCTATATATTTCTCGGTCTCAGGAATAGTAGCTCGAATCAAATTTCATATTGTTCAAGTGTAAATGCTCTTGACGACTTTAGAATTCCAATTTATTTCTTAAGAATAAAAAAAAAGAATTAATAAAATATGACCGTGTGTCTCTCTGGTGATGTGTTTCACTGAGTGCACACCAGATGACGCTGCGGTATCACCGTCATTGATAATTAAAATATTAGTGAAGTACTCCATTGTGCCTTTACCAAGTTGCTCATATAACGATGCAGTTATTAAAGGTTCTATATTTTCCTCTGTTGTAGACATACACTGACGTCATCATGTCATCCGCCTACACAATAATCAAGCTTCTCTGTCTGGCTCTCG
This sequence comes from Sipunculus nudus, assembly GCA_026874595.1. Lineage (NCBI taxonomy): Eukaryota > Metazoa > Annelida > Sipuncula > Golfingiida > Sipunculidae > Sipunculus > Sipunculus nudus. The sequence goes on from CM049317.1 coordinate 23,667,461, forward strand.
CTGTTCTAGTGCTGACGTCACAGGAAGTGACGTCACAGGAAATGCCCGGACCCCCAGAAAGACCCCAAGTCTTCCGTAACCCTCAGGAATTGAGAAACTACTTGCGATCCCTCAATGAATATTTCGCTATTGTTGGCCGACCAAGGTGAGTTCGCTTTATTGTGTCCCCTTTCATTTAGATAATTTTCATAACAGTTTATATTTTTTTAAAAACATTGTTAGAAAGCTGCATGGGGAAATGACAACCTAATATGGCAATTAAGGATTTAACAATAAATCTCCAGTTTATGTTTCACAACTTGTTTTACTCTTGACAATGATCAGACAAATAAGTTGTCTCCCTGCATGAGTACCTATTTTTATTTTAGCTACCAATGATTTTTAGAATGTTTACATGTCATTTTCCAATCAGCAGCTGTCAATTGAGGCTGTTGAGCAAACCCCATAATTGGGGCAGGTATGTTGTAAAATGTAGACTCATTTCTCACATTTTGAAAAAATCTAATTTTTTTGCGGATATATATTTGCGGATGATTTCACAAAATAAGTTGCAAAGGGCATATGTGGCATTAATGTTTGACAAGAATAAAACCGGAAACATACCTTGCAACATAGTTTATAAAACAATACGATCAGCATTTGACGATACCGTTCTTTTTTTTTAAACATTTCAATTCCGCCCGATTTGGGTAAACGAGATGTTTTCTAAAGCTGCTGATTGGCTGTTGGGTGTACTACATCTAAAAAATAGCAAACCTATTTTTTGGAGATAACATGTTATCGTATACGATCAAGTTAGGTTCTAGTTGGCACCTATTGTACTAAACGCATTCTATTGTAATCCATTTCATCTCGATATCGAAATGAAATGGATTACCATGGAATGGAATGCGCCCGCTGCATGGGGAGGGTTTCCTGGTGGAAAAGTTCATGTTTTTCGATTTGTTCGCTAAAATGATACTAGATGGCACTAGCTGACAGGATCATTTCGCAGCCCGTCGAATTATTTTCAACATGATGGTAAAATAAAATATACATGAGAGAAAAAATCTTGTGTTTAGTTTGCGGTATTGAGATGAAAACTGTATATTTTTTTTCATTGACTTTCGGCTAAAACGCCCGCAATTGATTAAAATATGAATATATGACATTTATACAAGTAAATTTTATTTTTGAAGTGTAATAAGTGAAATACAGAGATAATTTGCGATTTATTAAATCTATTATAATTAATTAGAAAATCTATGTATTGAGTTGATTGTTGCATGCGATTGAAATATTTCTTTATCTGAAGATAAGACTTGTGACACATATCATCACATAATAAATTTAGTCACTGGGCACTCAAAGGTTGAATGATTTAATGGTTACACCATTAGAATAATAAAGTCATACGTTAATTAAGTATCATATTTAGTAAACTTTGCTTATTATATTAATTTGTAAATGAAGAAAATGTCAAATCAAAATACTGTTCTTTAAAATTCTCTAATATTAATGTCAACAGTTTGAATTAATATATATAAATTTAATTTGCATTTAGGCCACATAAAACAGTTCTATTGATTCGCTGCTCCTATTAAAAATTTTACATACAGTGATTTATAAGAGAAAAATCGTTCCGGCAATGAATGGTGATATTTTGTATCCCAGAGATCATTTTTATGTGGCCCACCCTGATCTTACAATGCTTTTACTTTAATGGTACATGCCATCACATTATATAGAGTCCTGTCTTTGTTATTTCACGCAGGTTTGGCCGCAGTGTCCACAAGAGGTCGCTCTCGTTCTTGGACGGTGCCAACGCTTTTGATTCAGCAGATGATAACGGTTCGTCATGTTCAAATTATTGTCCCCAGATGGCGCTCCTAGCTGCCGTTAAATGCCCTCTTGGTCAAACAAACATTAAAAAAACTGTTCCTCATAAAAATAGAATATTACTGCTTAAGCCAATTCCATTACTTGATAGATGGTATTGTCATTAATTGCTGTACTTGCTAGCTTTACCTAGTTTCATGTTTCTTTTCACGTTTGGTCTTCAGATATAAAATTGCGGCCGACCTTAATCGATATTTCTTGGTTTACCACAATCAAATTTTCAGTTTACAAAATTACTTTTCGTTAATTTCTACTTAATTTGTGATCATAATTTACTTTTGATCAGAACATTGAATAACATTCTATAGTTTAACAACTATGATGATTCAGTAAGGCCATGAAACATGCTATATTATATTTTTTTTCTTATTAAACGATGACATAATTATAGGATTATTAAAGAAAATATAAAGAAATTATGAAATGGATGACGGAATAATTTTAAAAAATGCTATGTTGAAAGCGTTCCATTTAACAACAGTGTCAGGGGGAATAGTACTTTTCCGCTTAGCTTAAAAAAGAAATGGGGGGGGGGGGGGCATGATGTCCAACTCTCCCTCAACCGACTTCTGTAGCTCAAGGGTAAGGGCAAAGGCTTAAAGACGGGAGTTCATGAGTTCGAAATTCAGCCGATGCGGTGAGATTTTTCGCGGTCGGCCACAAGCCCAGGGTGAGCGCTCTGCAGAGTTAATGGGAAAGCCGTGCCCAACGGCCATGCTTCACTCACAAACGAGTGCGCCTTTCGCGGGTTCCTTGGTGGTATGACCTACCAATAAGGTCGATTACACACATATGATTATATTCTTAGTTTAGCCAGCATTACAAAAAGGAAAGGGGTTACCTCAAAAAAAATGTATTTTTGTAATTTCATAATCTTATTTTGAGTGGCATATTTTGTTCTGGTTTTGTACAATGTATTTAGTAGCTCAAGAAGCTTATTTTGAGTGGTATATTTTCAGAATAGATGTCTACATGGTTCCGCCGCAAATGGCAAAGCGATTCTTCTATAGATACGGAAACGGCAACGGAAAACTCTACTGAACCTAAGCTTGGGTTACAGACCAATATGTCGGAACTTTATCTCGCACGTGTCCAGTCAATAAACACGCAATACTTTTCCAAAAATAGCTACAAATGATGGTCTGCCAGGGCAGCACCGATATCCCCATTAAAACACGACCGGAAATGCCCCAGATATGCAAATTAGAGGACCATTCGCTCGATGTGATGGAACCATTGGTTAAGTCAAGGGTTCAAGCAAAGGTCACGTGTATTTCAGCCGGCTGAACGAGTCTGCCGATTAACATTTAACGCAATGATAAGGAAATAAAGTTTCAGTGTGTTATGTCCTTTATGATGCGTTGTTTGTTACTGATTATCTGATTACGTATGTTGATTGACATTGGTTGGTTGACGTTGATTGGGTTTGAAAGACAGACGAAGGGACAGACATGCATACACGTGTTTCGATAACTTAACAAGCCTTTGTTTGTATGTGTATGTGTTTGTGTGTGTGTGTGTGTGTGTGTGAGAGAGAGAGAGAGAGAGAGAGAGAGAGAGCACCCAAGTAAACATGTAAACTGGAAAACAGATACTAAGTCAACTGAATATACATTGTAACGGTACCTAATATCAACGAATCACGTAGTCCTGACGAACATAAATTTTGTAATGGAGTTAAAAAAAAAAAAAAAAACATCAGATTCTGTAACACTAGGCAGGGTGAAATGTCTAGGAGAATGAATAAAGAAGTTAGTGGGTTTTTTGTTAACAAATAATTATAATTTTATTCTTAAAACAACCCTAACATTAAAGTACACTAAATCAATACAATTACACAGTACAATAACAGTATAACATCAAATCAATATAATCACACAGCCTAATAAACAAAGTGCAGTAGTAGATGGTAGTAGAAGGTAGTCCTAACATTACAATACACTAAATCAACAATATAACAACAGTACAACAGCACATCAATCAGTATATAGATAAAGTGTACAGGACCTCGATACCACCACTGTCAGAGCGACAAAAAGTGTTTTATAACGTACAACCCAGATGAATAGTTCACATAAATCTTCTCAGAGAATAACAGTCCAGTTCATTCATAAAAATCAATCAAGTGAAGTTCTTGTTATAATCCCGAATGCACTGAAGACTATATAAGATCCGTCACAAATTAAGAAGAAAATCTATAATTGCCGCACTTGAATAGGTCCACAACTGACCTACACGCTTCTTTGTCCGCTGGAATATTTCTCTCCTCTCTCCTTTGCTCTAAAACACAGCCCCCTATTTATAACTTTCACGTCAAGCCGAGAACTTTCCATTTCTCGAACAATCCAAAGAACCTTACATGTTACACAGTACACACGCGTTACAGGAAACGTCTAGAACAACACCGCTGTATTTCTACATATCAGGGTTCACACGTGGGTCGGCCCGGCTCGGCCAGGCGAGAAAGCCCCAGACTAGCATGACCGCTGTTTACACGTGAGACCCCACGCGTGGGCCGGGCTATGCGGTCATAGCAACAGATAACGCTAGCGCTGAACTAACACACTGCTGCATACATCTATAACAGACAAGAGACATCTATAACACTCCCCTTCCTGTATTTTAAGAAAAAAGAAAGTTTTCTTTAAAAAACTTCCTTTTTGCGATTACATTTACTAAATTTTTCAACATCTCAAATATTATCGTATTTACAACATTACATAAACATCTCGTTTACAACATGTCATAAGCATTTCGATAAGCAATCAGCAAGTAAATTGTCTTTCCCTTTAATGTGTCTGATTTCAAGATTGTTATCCTGTAAAAACAAACTCCATCTCAACAATCTTTAATTTTTACACTTCAACTTGTTCATGAACGTGAGGGGACTGTGATCACTGAAGACAATGATAGGCTTGACTGGTGAAGTAACATAAACTTCAAAATGTTGCAATACCAAAATCAAAGCCAAACATTCCATTTCAATCGTAGAGTAGTTTTTTCTGGTTTGCATTAAACTTTCTTGAAAAATAACAAATTGGATGATCTATGCCATCATTGCCTTCTTGTAACAACACAGCACCAGCAGCAGTATCACTAGCATCTACAGCTAACTTAAAAGGTACAGAAAAGTCTGGAACTACCAAAACTGGTGAGCTTTGCAGAATTGCTTTCAAATTCTGAAATGCATTTTTACACTGAACATTCTATACAAACTTTTGTTTCTCCTTTAACAAATTAGTCAAAGGTTCAGCAACAGCAGAAAAATTTGGACAAAACTTCCTGCAATATCCAACCATACCAAGAAAACGCATTATTTGCTTTTTTCTGGTCTAGGAAATGCAGAAATAGCACTTATTTTAGCATCAACAGGTTTTACTTGGCCTTGCCGTACAATATGACCCAAAAATGTTACTTGTGCATGACAAAACTCAGATTTTACTAAGTTGACGGTCAGACGTGCTTCACTGAGTCTTTCGAAGAGGGCGCAAAGAATTTGCAGATGTTTCACCCAGGTGTCGTTGTACACGATGAGGTCATCAATATATGCGTCGCAGGCCTGAATGTCCTTGACAACCATATGGATAAGGCGCTGGAATGTGGCTGGCGAGTTCTTCATGCCAAACGGGATAACTTTATACTGGTAAAGTCCTTGCGGCGTCACAAATGCGGACAATTCTTTCGCTCGTTCTATCAGCGGAACTTGCCAGAATCCTTTTAGCAAGTCAAACTTGGAGACATATCTGGAGCTACCGACTCTATCAATAAAATCATTGATCCTCGGAATCGAGAACGTGTCAGTCTTGGTGACAGAGTTCAGTTTTCGTTAATCTGTGCACATATGGTAACTTACATCAGGTTCTGGCACAAGAATACATGGTGAACTCCAGTTGCTGTTACTAGGTTCATAAAATCAATGTCCAGCAAATATTGAACCTCATCTTATAGATACTTTTGCTTTTCTGGATTTATACTATAAGGATGCTGCTTGACTGCGCTTGCCTCGCCAATATCGACGTCATAGCACAATATGTTAGTTCGCGTTGGAATGTCACTAAACAAATGTTCATAACTCCGCAGCAGGTTTCTTGAGGTCTTGTTGTTGTGCGGTAAGGTCCGACAGTTTGGCATCCAGGTTGTTAAGCACGTCTGAGTTTTTTAGTGGTACTGTTCCACACTCAATGTCTACATCACACTTACAATCAATATCTACTTTATCTGGATCAGGGTCATTTTTTACACAATTAACAGCAGTAACATTATGTACAATATCTGATGTGCTATTTCTGTCATAATATGGTTTCATCATGTTAACATGGCACAGTTGTTGCTTCTTACGCCTATCTGGTGTCAACAGTATGTAATCTTAATCACTGACTTTCTTGTCAACGATGTAAGGACCAAAATACCTAACTTGCAGAGGTCTGCCAGGGATGGGAAGTAATGTAAGGACGCAGATTTAAGATTTGACTTTGCAATCTTCATGCATTGTGTAGTTTAGTGCGAATGTCTGAGAGATACTGCAACAAACTAAGAGAATCAGGATTTTCAGTTTTAATGGACCGCGAACTGAGTGTCCGAAAACTAGTTCAAAGGGACTGAAACCAAAGGACTCTTGAAATGATTCTCTGACAGCAAACAGCAATAGGTGGATTCCTTCATCCCAGTCTATTTATGTGTCATAGCATAAGTCCTAATTATGTTCTTTAATGTCTAGTGAAAACGCTCGAGGACGCCCTGTCTTTCAGGATGGTATGGCGAAGAGCTGAACGGTTTTATACCTAGCTAAAGCATAACTTGCTGGAATAAGCCAGACATAAAATTAGACCCTTGGTCAGACTGGACTGATTTTGGTAATCCAAGAATTGTAAAAAACTTGGTCCGAGCTTTGACAACACGTTTGGCATAAATTGTGCGCAACGGTATTGCCCATGGGAACCTGGTAGATGCGCACAGAGTTGTCAGCAAGTATTCAGGTCCAGATTTTGTTTTGGGCAGTGGTCCAACACAATCAACAATAGTCCTACTAAATTGTTCCTCGAAAGCAGGAATAGGCCTAAGTGTGGCTTTAGGAGGATTCCGATTAGGCTTGCCTACCATCTGGCATGTGTTGCATGATTTACAATATTGTTCAACATCAGTCCTGAGATTAGGCCAATAGAAGTGTGCACTAACTTTCTGATAAGTTTTATTTATACCTAAATGGCCAGACAAAGGAGCCTAATGTGCCATGCTTAGAATTTCATTGCAAAAGCTTTTTGGCATTACTATTTGGTGTTTGATGGTCCATTCATCATCAACGCATACATCAGGTGGTCGCCATGTACGCATAAGCACTCAATTTTAAACATAGATACAAACTGGGTTCTGTGACAGTTCCTCTTTAGAAACTGCCCTGGGAAACAAACATGAAATATCAGGGTCCCTATGCTGTTCCCCAATAAGTTCTGACCTTGAAAATGCTTGCATCCTGTACAGGCGATTCGTTTGACGAGTCACTAATGACTCCCAGAGTGTTATTATCTGGACCATTATCCTCATGTGTGTTTTTCATAGCCATAGATTTAGTTACAGCACAATAAGAATACAAACCAGGAATTTCCTGATTTTCAGGATCAGTGTCCTGATCAAGTGACGGCTTTCCTGTCACTACTGGTACAGGCTGTACTTAAAGGGTAAAGTAGTTCTTATGCCCACAGTAATATTCCCAGAAATCAAATCTGACTTTCAGTGTATACTGTAAAGTAGAACTGAAGCGTGTCCGTCTGAAAACACACCATTGACAAGAGCATGTGCACCAGTAAATGACCTTTTAGAAAATGGCAAGGTGTTTGCTTACATGAGAGTTTGGCCTGAACCAGTGTCCCTCAAAATTCTAATAGGGGTAGAATCTGGAAAATCACTTGAAAGTGATACAAAACCATCATCTATGAATGGCTCAAATAACTCCATTTCAGAGAAGAGGAATCTACTACCTCAGTTTCATCAAACAAAGAACCGACATTGACAGTGTCAGTCATAAACTCCTTTTCAGAGTCATTAAAGGAATCTACATTCTTTTTACCATGAAACTTCTCATGGGAGTCAACAGAGGAATTTTCCTCCGCAGAAAAAACTTCTGTTTCTCATAAGAGGATCGATGGCCTCATTTGAAATACTCTCGCAAAAGTCATAAATGGGCTTAGCCTTATTCAGAGAATACTCCTCGCAGGAGTCTTGAAAGGACCTAGCCTTATTAAATTCCTCGCAGGAATCGACTGAGGTTTTTACCCCGCAAGCTACGGATTCTTCTTTGGAGTCAGACGGCACGTTGGCCTCCGTAGCATCAAACTCTTTTTAGAGTCAATAAAGGAGTTGTACCCCTTATTTACATGAAAAGAGCCTGGCTCTTGTACTATGCTATGCATAGATTTTGAAACAAAGATTTTGCTGAACTATCAGATTATTAGTACTGGGTGACTGCGCTTTAAACTTCTTTTGACCATACTGATTTACATTCTTGTTTGTGAATTAGTGGTTTGATTTGCTATTAAAGGACATTTTGTGTGTTAATGAATAATCATCAGCTAATTGAGCAGCAATGTCAAGTGTTTCAGGACTTTTCTCATCAAGAAAAGCTTTAACATCTGCGTTTATGCAGCGCTTAAATTCTTCACGCAAAATCAACTGGCGCAAACTGTCATAATCTTTCATTACATTTTTAGAACTACACCAGCGATCAAACAACTGCTGTTTACTCCTAGCAAATTCGACGTAGGTCTGATTTTGCGCTTTTCCCAATTTCTGAATTTTTCCGGCGGTTAACCTTCAGAACTTACTCATAACCTTTAGGATTAACCGTTTTATCAGGTCACAGTCAGCAGCAGCTTCTACTGATAGCTCTGTATAAATTTCTTTGGCCTTGCCAGTCAATACACTATGTAACAGCATAGTCCAATTTTCTTAGGCCATTTTAAATTTTCAGCTACTTTCTCAAAGTGTAAGAAATACTTATCAACCTCTTTTTCTTGAAAAGGCGGGACAAGTCTAATGTGTTTAGCAACATCAAAACTGTGAGTTGGGGCAGCACGTAGACTATGTTCTAGTTTAAGTCTTTCTAACTCCAATCGTTTTAACTCAATTTTCCTTTCTTTTTCTAGTCTGTCTTTTTCTATTTCTTTTTCTAGTCTTTCTTTTTCTCTTTCTTTTTCAAGTCTTTCTCGTTCTATTTCTTCTTGTTTTTCTAATTCCCTCTATTTTAATGCTAGCTCAAGTTGCATTCCCAACTTTTTTAACTCTAATTGCATAACAAGCCTGTCATTTTTTTATGTTTCCACTTCACTCTCTTCAATTAAACCTTTGCTAACAAGGTCTTGCATGATTGTAGCAATGATATCAGGCTTTCTCAAAGCTTTTTTTAACACTTAGTCCTAAGTGTTGTCCCAAACGCAAAAACTGTTCCTTTGTCAACTGTTCAAGTTGATCAGGGTCGGGAACCTCAACAAATGTCTCAGTTTTGAAATCTGCCATGTTAAGATGTTAAAACAATAAAAAAAACACAGAGATAAATCCTGAAAACAATGTAATGTAAACAATGTGTAATCTTGTAAACAACGTATTGGACGAGCCCCCAATTGTATGTTATGGAACCTAAAATTAACAGATCACGTAGTCGTGACAACAATAAAATTTTTAATGGAGATAAAAAATCAGATTCTGTAACACTAGTGCAGCGTGAAATGTCTATGTGAATGAATAAAGAAGTCAGTGTTTTTTTGTTAACAAATAATTATAATTTTTTTTCTTAATACAATCCTAACATTACAATATACTAAATCAATACAATTTAACAGTATAACAACAGTTAAACAGCAAATCAAGTATACAAGTATATAGATAAAATGAAGTCGAGTGCAAGCCACACAAGCCCTAATCCGAGGTCTTGATGTTCGAGTACAAGTTCCCTTTCTTCGGGTAGGAGTCTTTTGAAACTCGCGTCCAAGTCGGTGTCCGAATAAAAATATTCTCAATATAAAAACACTTTAAAATAGGAAACATAGACCACCATGTGCATCCTTATGTAAATTTATACAAGACTTTCACTTTAATATTGAAATAAATTTTATTCCAAATGCAGAGACTGAGTTTGGAATATAGTCAAAACTTTATTTAAAATCTTTTGTAATATTTCTAGCCGGAATTTCGTCCAGTTTTTTTTTACTGGACTCGAGGTGGACCAGGCCTGATTTCTCGAGTTCTGACCTCCAAGTTCGAGTACAAGTCTGAGTCAAGGAAACTCAGTCCAATTCCGTGTCCGAGTCCCTGTAAAGGTGGATACGATACCAAGTACATACTTGAATCCTACATCACAGGACATATCAAATATTAATTTATACTGTTATAACATACCATTTCGAATATCAGTGTGAAGACACACGACAACCCGGGTTTGTATATCCCTTTGAGATTCCGTGACTGCTCGGATTACCCTTCCGCTAAAGATGTCGATTCAAATCGAAACAAACCATTTCCTTGTAGGCACTGTGGGACGGTCGGGACTACTTGTCTCAAAAATCAAACTTTATAATCAAAATTTGTTACATTTCACGGAAACACTATCTTTTATCATCTCAAATGAGCATATTTACAAAATATTACTAATTTCGTGATGTCCTTGCCTCCAAACACCCATGTTTATAAAAATTCTAATCCAACATATTTGAACGGACTACATTATCCTCTGCACTTCATTTTCACCTACGCCGCTGGTGTATGTGGGAGCAGCGGTGCATTGTGGGGTTGAATTGTGACGCCTATAAACCCTAAACAGCAGAGTCGTACTCTTGTGAGTCCGAGTCTGCGTAGTGTAGGGCTCGTGACGTCATACTTCAAATATCAGAAAAATAGACATTCAGGGAGAAATTATAACAGGAAGAAGGGGGCAAACTTTTAAGTTTGTATTGAAAAAAATATGATAAAAGTGAACATTGACAGGAGAGAAAAAAAACATAAAACAAGAAATCTGCATGTGGGCATTCACTTGTTCGGCCATTATTCCCATGTTCAATTGTGCATGAGTGACTAAGCACTTGTGAATATTCCTCGATAAGGTTCCTCAGTCCGGATCATTTGTCTGATCCACACCAAAATCTACACAAATCTTTATTGGCCCATTTCCCTAATGCTTTTAATGTTTTTTTATGAGATTCCGTTCATGATTGCACGAGTTGTGTTGGGAACAATTATACAAACACACTGAAAAGGAAAGAACACATATCCTTCTAGTGGAGGGAAACATAGAAGTGGAACAACAGACAAAAATATAGAAAGATAGATGAATAGACGACAATCTGAGCGATGAGAATTTTGACCGATAAATAGATATGATTAATACACCGACACAGTACAGAAAAAAAGTGCATTGAAACACTGACTATCCGTCAGTCATGCTAAGACACAAAAACAGACAAATATAAATTCATGGCAAATAAAAATAAATACAGGGGAACCGCAGAATAAGTTGTTACGCAAACTAGAGAAAAAAACAGACAGACAGACTGGTAGTATCTATTACATGAATCAATTAACAGACAGTCAAACAGGCGTATAGACAAGGTTTAGACAACTAAGTTAGGGTCAAAATACAGACGAATAAACTGAGTAACTTCAGGATATCACAAAACAGATAAACGGGTATATTGAATAAGATCATACGGTGGCTGATTTAGGACACAGAAAAAAAAATATTTATCTCGTGATCTCGAGATAACATCTCGAGATCTCGACATAGAATTTCGCAAAAAAAAAAAAATTTTAGGAAGCAAAAAAAATTTTTAGGAAGCAAAAAAAAAAAATTTTAGGAAGCAAAAAAAAAAAATTTAGGAAGCATAAAATAAAATTTTATGAAGCAAAAAAAAAAAAATTTAGAAAGCATAAAAAAAAAATTTATGAAGCAAGAAAAACATTTTTAGGAAGCAAAAAAAAATTTTAGGAAGCAAAAAAAAAAAAATTAGGAAGCAAAAAAAAAAAAAATTTAGGAAGAAACCCCAGCTGGGAATGGATATTATAACGTCAATTTGACGTATAAACATTTTATCTAAAGGCTACTTGTATACAAGCCATTTGAGCAAGTGTTAACATACAGATAAAAACATGTAACCGAGTTATTGAAAGATCACTAGTTGATATTCGTTAGAGCATGTGAAGCAATGCAGTATTTGTCATTTACAGAAATCTGTAGTCTCTGAATTGAAGCCAGATGTCTCTGCCGGACGTCTTTCTATTACGATCGGTGGCAATTTTTGCACACCCCCCCCCCGACCCATGTTATAAAAAAACGTGGATATAGACAAAGACACCGCCTTTGCCCATGGCATTGGCTCATTTTTATGAAAGATTAATAGATTATGTTTACCTAGATTATGTTTATGATTACTTTCACTTCTTTAATATGTATATGCAGAGTTAGCCTGTATTACAAAGATTCTATAAATAAGGCAGGTGAATAGCGACTTTAAGACCAAAGCAGAGCATTTTGCTGAAGAAAAATCATGATGAGAGATGATCGAAATTTAAAACCGTTTATTTATGAATATAAAACATTTATGAAGATAGGTTGATTAAATTAATCTGAGCTATAGTAAGAGCTATAGTGGATCAAGACTTGGGCTTTAGGGGCTGAAGCAACGCCCCTCCCCGCCCCCCCCCCCCCAGCGTACCTACCCGAAAACACAGTAATCAGTTTTAGCATATTTCAATTTATGATGGTCTAATACATGTTCCATAAAACGACACACCATTTCAGTAAACAAAAGCTGAAAGAAATTGTACAAAAAGCGTGTTTCTATAAGAAGCTCATATTTGTTTGTATTCTTAAAATTATAAGGTACCCACAATGCATGCATGCAGACCTAAACATTTCTATTTGAGTGATTTAACAGACATGGCTCCGAATCCGCCGTTCAGGTAGAATGTTTCAGATTCTTTAGGCTTTGACATCTTCCTTACGGATATAAATATTAAATATTGAATTTATATTGAACTTTTCTTCAACTCGCCTTATCTCAGGGGATATACAAACTTGATTGATTTTAAATTAATTATATTGTATTACCGTTCAGTTAAACACAGTATACATGGTCTTTGTTTTATAATTGCAACAGTAAGCACTCTTAACGTATACTGTCCCCATAAGGTTGCTTTGTTTTATGTCAATTCAGCTTCGAATGGTTCGTACAAGTGTGACATTTTTTCTGGAGATCTCGAAAGATAATTTTTTTTTTGCTTCCTAAAATTTTTTTTTTTTGCTTTCTAAAATTTTTTTTTTGCTTCCTAAAAATTTTTTTTTTTTTGCTTCCTAAAATTTTTTTTTTTGCTTCCTAAATTTTTTTTTTTTGCTTCCTAAAAATTTATTTTTGCGTCGTAAAATTTTTTTTTTTGCTTCCTAAATTTTTTTTTTTTTTGCTTCCTAAAATTTTTTTTTTTTGCTTCCTAAAAATTTTTTTTTTTGCTTCCTAAATTTTTTTTTGCGAAATTCTATGTCGAGATCTCGAGATGTTATCTCGAGATCTCGAGATAAATATTTTTTTTTCTGTGTCCTAAATCAGCCACCGTAAGATGGATATAAAAACACAGCCAAATTAATACATACGACCACATTGAGTAAGGCCAGGATATTACAATACAGACAGACGGCTACATAGAGTAAGGCCAGGATATTACAATACAGACAGAGGGCCACATAGAGTAAGGCCCGGATATTACAATAAAGACAGAAGGCCACATAGAGTAAGGCCAGGATATTACAATACAGACAGACAGCTACATAGAGTAAGGCCAGGATATTACAATACAGACAGACGGCTACATAGAGTAAGGCCCGGATATTACAATACAGACAGACGGCCACATAGAGTAAGGCCCGGATATTACAATACAGACAGACGGCTACATAGAGTAAGGCCAGGATATTACAATACAGACAGACGGCCACATAGAGTAAGGCCAGGATATTACAATACAGACAGACGGCTACATAGAGTAAGGCCCGGATATTACAATACAGACAGACGGCCACATAGAGTAAGGCCCGGATATTACAATACAGACAGACGGCTACATAGAGTAAGGCCAGGATATTACAATACAGACAGACGGCTACATAGAGTAAGGCCAGGATATTACAATACAGACAGACGGCTACATAGAGTAAGGCCAGGATATTACAATACAGACAGACGGCCACATAGAGTAAGGCCAGGATATTACAATAAAGATAGACGGCTACATTGAATAAGGCCAGGATATTACAATACAGACAGACAGCTACATAGAGTAAGGCCAGGATATTACAGTACAGACAGACGGCCACATAGAGTAAGGCCAGGATAATACAATACAGACAGACGGCTGCATAGAGTAAGGCCCGGATATTACAATACAGACAGACGGCCATATAGAGTAAGGCCCGGATATTACAATACAGACAGACGGCTACATAGAGTAAGGCCCGGATATTACAATACAGACAGACGGCTACATAGAGTAAGGCCCGGATATTACAATAAAGATAGACGGCTACATTGAATAAGGCCAGGATATTACAATACAGACAGACAGCTACATAGAGAAAGGCCAGGATATTACAATACAGACAGACGGCCACATAGAGTAAGGCCCGGATATTACAATACAGACAGACGGCTACATAGAGTAAGGCCAGGATATTACAATACAGACAGACGGCCACATAGAGTAAGGCCAGGATATTACAATAGAGACAGACGGCCACATAGAGTAAGGCCAGGATATTACAATACAGACAGACGGCCACATAGAGTAAGGCCCGGATATTACAATACAGACAGACGGCTACATAGAGTAAGGCCAGGATATTACAATACAGACAGACGGCTACATAGAGTAAGGCCAGGATATTACAATACAGACAGACGGCTACATAGAGTAAGGCCAGGATATTACAATACAGACAGACGGCCACATAGAGTAAGGCCAGGATATTACAATACAGACAGACGGCTACATAGAGTAAGGCCCGGATATTACAATACAGACAGACGGCCACATAGAGTAAGGCCCGGATATTACAATACAGACAGACGGCTACATAGAGTAAGGCCAGGATATTACAATACAGACAGACGGCTACATAGAGTAAGGCCAGGATATTACAATACAGACAGACGGCTACATAGAGTAAGGCCAGGATATTACAATACAGACAGACGGCCACATAGAGTAAGGCCAGGATATTACAATAAAGATAGACGGCTACATTGAATAAGGCCAGGATATTACAATACAGACAGACAGCTACATAGAGTAAGGCCAGGATATTACAGTACAGACAGACGGCCACATAGAGTAAGGCCAGGATAATACAATACAGACAGACGGCTGCATAGAGTAAGGCCCGGATATTACAATACAGACAGACGGCCATATAGAGTAAGGCCCGGATATTACAATACAGACAGACGGCTACATAGAGTAAGGCCCGGATATTACAATACAGACAGACGGCTACATAGAGTAAGGCCCGGATATTACAATAAAGATAGACGGCTACATTGAATAAGGCCAGGATATTACAATACAGACAGACAGCTACATAGAGAAAGGCCAGGATATTACAATACAGACAGACGGCCACATAGAGTAAGGCCCGGATATTACAATACAGACAGACGGCTACATAGAGTAAGGCCAGGATATTACAATACAGACAGACGGCCACATAGAGTAAGGCCAGGATATTACAATAGAGACAGACGGCCACATAGAGTAAGGCCAGGATATTACAATACAGACAGACGGCCACATAGAGTAAGGCCCGGATATTACAATACAGACAGACGGCTACATAGAGTAAGGCCAGGATATTACAATACAGACAGACGGCTACATAGAGTAAGGCCAGGATATTACAATACAGACAGACAGCTACATAGAGTAAGGCCAGAATATTACAATACAGACAGAGGGCTACATAGAGTAAGGCCAGGATATTACAATACAGACAGACAGCTACATAGAGTAAGGCCAGAATATTACAATACAGACAGAGGGCTACATAGAGTAAGGCCCGGATATAAAAATACAGACAGACGGCTACATTGAATATGGCCAGGATATTACAATACAGACAGACGGCTACATAGAGTAAGGCCCGGATATTACAATAAAGATTGACGGCTACATTGAATATGGCCAGGATATTACAATGAAGACAGACGGCTACATAGAGTAAGGCCAGGATATTACAATACAGACAGACGGCTACATAGAGTAAGGCCAGGATATTACAATGAAGACAGACGGCTACATAGAGTAAGGCCCGGATATTACAATACAGACAGAGGGCTACATAGAGTAAGGCCAGGATATTACAATACAGACAGACGGCTACATAGAGTAAGGCCAGGATATTACAATACAGACAGACGGCTACATAGAGTAAGGCCAGGATATTACAATAAAGATAGACGGCTTCATAGAGTAAGGCCCGGATATTACAATACAGACAGACGGCTACATAGAGTAAGGCCAGGATATTACAAAACAGACAGACGGCTACATAGAGTAAGGCCCGGATATTACAATAAAGATAGACGGCTACATTGAATAAGGCCAGGATATTACAATACAGACAGACAGCTACATAGAGTAAGGCCAGGATATTACAATACAGACAGGCGGCTACATAGAGCAAGGCCAGGATATTACAATACAGACAATACAGACAGACGGCTACATAGAGTAAGGCCAGGATATTACAATACAGACATACGGCTACATAGAGTAAGGCCCGGATATTACAATACAGACAGATGGCCACATAGAGTAAGGCCCGGATATTACAATAAAGATAGACGGCTACAATGAGTACGGCCCGGATATTACAATAAAGATAGACGGCTACATTGAGTAAGGCACGGATATTACAATAAAGATAGACGGCCACATTCATTAAGGCCAGGATATCACAAACAGTCTGTCTATACCGACAGACGGCTATATTTATTAAGAACAGGATATCGCAATACAGACAGACGGCTGTATTGAGTAAGATATTTACATATATATTGAAATTTTTTTATACACAGCAAACATACGATTTATTGGGTAAGGCAAGGATATCACATTTACCCTAACATCTTAGACTAACCGGATGTCTTTAGGTTGGAGATCGCGTTATCAGGACAACATCAATTCCAAGGATAACCAACAAACGGTATTAGTCCGTGAAAATTAATTTGTTTATTGATAAACATGCGGATCTATTTTGCGGTGTAATATCTGTAACACGGTATTGTAAATATAAACAGAAACTTATGCACGTGCTTCCTTGCATAGTTTACGTGATACAACTGTTTCCAGAATCATTGAACACGTAAATGCATGGTGATAAAGCAGCAAATGATACGTCCCTGTTCATGCACACGGTTAGGCGATCTCCCATTGTGTTATTTAAATAGACCATTCAGATTATTATGTATTTAGCGTGCTTGACAGATGTCTTTTTATTGTGTGACACGGGCGTAGCTCGTGTTGTAGTTGCACTCTCAGTTTAATCCTTGCTGGTTGAACTCTCGTTGACATGCTAGCTTCGGGCTTTCTCGCCTCGCCGAGCCAGGTCGAAAATCGAACTGTGCTCTTACAACGTGTATTGACTTGCAAGGCCAGAGAAATTAATACAGAGCTTTCATTAAAAGCTGCTGCTGACTATGACCTGGTAAAACGGTTAATCCTAAAAGTTCCGGAGGCTTACCGCCAGAAATTTATAAATTGGGAAAAGCGCAAAGAACAGACCTACGTCGAATTTGCCAGGACAAAAGAGCAGTTATTTGATCGCTGGTGTAGTTCTAAAATGAAATGAAAGATTATGACAATTTGCGGCAGTTGATTTTGCTTGAAGTATTAAAGCGCTGCATAAACGAAGATGTTAAAACTTGTCTTGATGAGGAAAGTCCCGAAACACTTGACATTGTTGCTCAATTAGCTGATGATTAGTCATTAACACACAAAATGTTCTTTAATAGCAAATCAAACCAGTCACTCACAAACAAGAATGTAAATCAGTATGGTCAAAAGAAGTTTACAGCGAAGTCACCCAGTACTAGTTGTCCTGATAGTTCAGCAAAGTCCATTGGTACATCTCAGTCCACGTCCACTGTGCCTAAGTCCAACCAAGGCCAGTCATTTTCGAAGAAAATCTGTAATTACTGCAAGAAGGAAAGTCATCTAATATCTGATTGCTGGAAACTTGCGAATAAACCAAATAGCAAACCATCTGGTTTTGTTTCAAAGTCTATGCATAGTATGGTACAAGAGCCAGGCTCTTTTGAGGTAAAGAAGCGGTACAACTCCTTTATTGACTCTAATAAAGAGTTTGATGCTACGGAGGCCCAAGTGCCGTCTGAATCCTGCGAGGAATTTATTAAGGCTAGGTCCTTTCAAGACTCCTGCAAGGAGTATCCTTTAGATAAGGCTTAGTCCTTTTATGACTCTTGCGAGAGTATTTTAAATGAGGCCAGGTCCTCTTATGACAAACAGAAGTTTGTTTCTGCGGAGGAAAATTCCTCTGTTGACTCCCATGAGGAGTTTGATGATAAAAAGGATGTAGATTCCTTAAATGACTCTGAAAAAGAGTTTAGGACTGACACTGTCGATGTCTGTTCTTCGTTTGATGAAGGTGAGGTAGTAGATTCCTCTCCTGACTCAGAAATGGAGTTATTTGAGCCATTCATACATGATGGCTTTGTATCACTTTCAAGTGATTTTTCAGATTCTAACCCTATTAGAGTTTTGAGGGAAACTGGTTCAGGCCCGACTCTCATGTTAGCAAACACTTTGCCAATTTCTTATAGGTCCTTTACTGGTGCACATGCACTTGTTAATGGTGTTTTTCCAGACAGGCCCACTTCAGTTCCGCTTCACAGTATACATTTTAAGTCAGATTTGCTTTCTGGGGATATTACTTTGGCCATAAGAACTACTTTACCCTTTAAGGGAATTCAGTTGCTACTAGGCAATGATGTTGCAGGTGACAAAGTACAGCCTGTACCAATAGTGACAGAAAAGCCGTCACTTGATCAGAACACTGATCCTGAAAGTCAGGAAATTCCTGGTTTGTATCCTTCATGTGCTGTAACTAGATCTATGGCCAAGAAAAACACACATGAGGATAATGGTCCAGATAATAACACTCTGGGAGTCACAATTATCTCGTACAACGACTCGCCTCGCCCGTACAGGATACAGCATTTTCAAGGTCAGAACTTATCGCGGAACAGCATAAAGACCATGAAATTCCATGTTTGTTTCCCAGGGCAGTTTCTAAAGATGAACTGTCACAGAACCCAGTTTGTTTCTTTGTTAAAGATGGAATGCTAATGCGTAAATGGCGACCACCTGATCTATGTGCTGATGATAAGTGGACCGTCAAACATCAAATAGTAATGCCCAAAAACTTTCGCAATGAAATTCTAAGCAAGGCATATGAGGCTCCTTTGTCTGGCCATTTAGGTAAAAATAAAACTTATCAGAAAGTTAGTACACACTTCTATTGGCCTTACCTCAGGAAAGATGTTGTACAATATTGTAAATCATGCCACACATGCCAGATGGTAGGCAAGCCCATTCAGAATCATCTTAAGCCCCACTCAGGCCTATTCCTGCTTTCGAGGAACAATTTAGTAGGATTATTGTTGATTGTGTTGGACAACTGCCCAAAACAAAATCTGGACATGAATACCTGCTGACAAGTATGTGCCCATCTACCAGTTTCCCTGAGGCAATACCATTGCGCAAAATTAATGCCAAAAGTGTTGTCAAAGCTCGGACCAAATTTTTTTGCAACTCTTGGATTACCAAAATCTGTCCAATCTGACCAAGGGTCTAATTTTATGTCTGGCTTTTTCCAGCAAGTTAGGCTTGAGCTAGGTATAAAACAGTACAGCTCTGCGCCATACCATCCTGAAAGTCAGGGCCCCCTCGAGCGTTTTCACTAGACATTAAAACCATGATTAGGACCTATTGCTATGACACACAGAGAGACTGGGATGAAGGAATCTACCTATTGCTGTTTGCTTCCAGAGAATCTTTTCAAGAGGCCTTGGGTTTCAGTCCCTTTGAACTAGTTTTTGGACACTCAGTTCGCGGTCCATTGAAACTGCTTAAAGAAAAACTCTTGTGTGAATATCCTGATTCTCTTAGTTAACTGCAGTATGTCTCAGACTTTCGCACTAAACTACACAATGCTTGTGAGATTGCAAAGTCAAATCTAAAAGCTGCACAAAGTAAAATGAAAAAAAAGTATGACAAGCACAGTGTAAGTATGACGTTTGAGCCTGGTGAAGAGGTCCTTGCCTTGCTTCCCATCCCTAGCAGACCTCTGCAAGCTAGGTATTTTGGTCCTTACATTGTTGACAAGAAAGTCAGTGATTTAAATTACATACTGTTGACACCAGATAGACGTAAGAAGAAACAACTGTGCCATGTTAACATATTGAAACCATATTGTGACAAAAATAGCACATCAGATGTTTTACATAATGCTGCTGCTGTAAATTGTGTAAACACTGACCCTGACCCAGTTAAAGTTGATACTGATTATGAGTGTGATATAGTCATTCAGTGTGGTACAGTACCATTAAAAATCTCAGACGTGCTTAACAACCTGGATGCCAAACTGTCACACTTTACCGCACAACAACAATAAGACCTCAATAACCTGCTGCGGAATTATGAACATTTGTTTAGTGACAATCAAACGCGAACTAACATATTGAGCCATGACGTCGATGTTGGCGAGGCAAGCGCAGTCAAGCAGCATCCCTATAGGCTGAATCCAGAAAAGCAAAAGTATCTACAGGATGAGATTCAATATTTGCCGGACAATGATTTTATTGAACCTAGTAACAGTAACTGGAGTTTACCATGTATTCTTGTGCCAAAACCTGATGTAAGTTACCTTATGTGCAGAGATTATCGAAAACTGTCACCAAGACTGACACGTTCCCGATTCCGAGGATCGATGATTGTATAGAAAGAGTCGGTAGCTCCAGATATGTCTCCAAGTTTGACTTGCTAAAAGGATTCTGGCAATCAAAGATTGTTGAGATGGAGTTTGTTCTTACAAGATTACAACCTTGAAATGAAACACATTAAAGGGAAAGACAATATACTTGTTGATTGCTTATCGAGATGTTTATCAAATATTGTAAACGAGACGTTTATGTAATGTTGTAAATAAGATGATGTAAAAATTTCAAAAAGAAAGTGTTTTTAGAAAACTTTCTTTTTTCTTACAGGAGGGGAGTGTTACAGTTGCCCTTTTTATAGTGTGACACGGGTGTGGCTCGTGTTATAGTTGCACTCTCAGTTGAATTCGTGCTGGTTGAACTCTCGTTTTCATGCTAGCTAAATGGGACTTTCTCGCCTGGCCGAGCCGGGTCGGGCCCATGTATGGACCCTGGTATGTAGAGACACAGCGATGTTTTTCTAGATGATTCCTGCTTCCTTGCAGAGTTTACGTGATACAGCTGTTTCCAGAATCATTGAATACGTAAATGCATGGTGGTTATTAAAGCAGCAAATGATAGGTTCCTGTTCATGCATACGGTTCTGCGATCTCCCATTATGTTATTTGAATAGACCCTTCAGATTATTATGTATTTAAGCGTGCTTGACCTGGATATATCGACCCAGTTGCATTAAAATTAGCGTAAACAACACGTGACCCTCGATCCCTTGGCCCTCGTTATGACGTCATAATATACCGGATACTCCTCAGTAAAGTGAGTGTATTTCATAATGTTGAACTGGCCATGACAAGTATTACTTGATAACAAATATCACTTGATAATCACATTGCATATGAATTCATACTGTTACAGGTGCCCTTTTTATTGTGTGCACAAATCTTACATATGTCTTTTTATTGTGTGACCCGGGCGTGGCTCGTGTTGTAGTTGCACTCTCAGTTAAATCTGTGCTGGTTAAACTCTCGTTGTCATGCTAGCTTGGGGCTTTCTCGCCTGGCCGAGCCGGGTCGGGCTCACGTGTAGACCCTGGTATGTAGAGACACCGCGATGTTCTTCTAGATGATTCCTGGAACGCGTGTTTACTGTGTATTATGTTAGATCCTTTAGACTGTTCGAGAAGTGGAACATTCTCGGCATGGGGCAAGAAGTTATAAATAGGGGGCTGTGTTTTAAAGCAGAGAGAGGTGAGAGAATATTCCAGCGGACACAGACGTGTGGGACCTGTCCGATTATCCAGTAATTTCAGGGATTTTACTATTACTAACTCTATATAATTTGGTGCTGCTTGCCTCAGGTAAACTTTCTGGATTGTTACAAGAGCTTTATATTGGACTGTTTGTGTGGACTTTTCATCCGGCATATACATTTAAAAGGACTTATCGTTGTGACAGTGGTGGTATCCAGGTACTGTGCACTTTATTTTACTATGTGATTGTATTGATTTGCTGTTATACTGTATCATTGTATGGATTAAGTTTATTGTAATGTAAGGATTGTATTAAGAATAGATTATAATTATTTGTTAACAGAATACGCACGCGAGTCTCCCATGGCAACGGACAATGCTAGCGCTACACAGTCATATGCAAGAAAAACAATCATAAATATCACACACGAAATGTACAGCCAACTTTTGGCAACTTATATTTTATTTGCATATATTAAACTTACTGGAGTTGGAACCAGTCTGTCGGGAGTACGTAAGATGGCGTTGTACGCCCGTCTCTATTATTGGCCTAGAGCAGCGGTGGCATAATAGAGCGGGGTATCAGTCTGCATGACTGCCTGCAGGAGATTTATCGTTGACATTCACAGATAAATCTTCTGTGTGGAGAATAGTGTGGACTTCAGTGCTTTGCCTTACGTTACATGGCGCATATGTTATGGTCTTCTCTTACATATGAGAGGTACTGAGGGAAATGCGAATAACATTATGCGCTGGCACGAATGGTTTCATTCAAGACTAACGGAATACATGTACTCTCCTCTCCAAGCATCTATACACTGAAGTCGTCCCGGATGTCCTTTTTTTCGATTCTGGATTCGATTATTGTATACAGTCACAATATACTCTACCAGAGACTTAAATATCTACTAAAATGTTTCATTCCATATGATGGTATAAGATTAAGATTATTATATACCTGAGAATTTATGCAGATCAAGTAATATTTAAATCTTCTCATCCGTTATTGTGCTAACATCTAATGAAGCATATAAGGTGACTTTCTTTGTTAAATAACAGAGCTACTTCATCATGTATGATATTTATCTGTTCCAAGGTAACAGCGAGAGATCAAAAGGGTATGAAAATAAATGAAAATGCAATTATTGAAATTAATCATTATTTCATACCCGGTTCGATTATCGATTAATGACTGGCTTCGATTCCATTCATCGATTGTTCGATGCATTGTAACAGCTCTAATATATATATATATATATATATATATATATATATATATATATATATATATATATATATATATATACTGTTAAGGTGTGACATAAAAGCGGACCGAACTGTCTCTCTAGTGGAACTTGCTTTGCTAGCGAAGCGGTTGGTATGCCGAACTTGTGCGCCACCGAATCCCGGATCGACCCAGAATTTTCCCCTTAACAATTTTTCTTTGTAACAATATATATATTTATATAGTACACTGTATCAGAAATGAATGAGGTATGGCCGGATGTATTCTTATTTTGTAACAGATATATATTAAGCTGTAATTCGCTTTTATGTGTTCTGGTGCAATCGCGGAAATAAAACTCAGGAAACATTTCAAATGAAGAGACCAGGAAAAACTAGCCTCGCGGATATGAAGCAAACCCTAGTATATAAAACCTTATTCGAACAGGCCTAATTATCATATGCTGTTTCAGACAACTTTCTCAGTTTTTAATCATATGTGTCCCATATGGTGTCATTCAGTAAATAATGCCGGGTCCACAGGTCATGGCGCCGTTCAAAATTGCAGGTATTATTTTGTTGTTTTCGGAAATATGAGATTTGATGGAACAGACATTTGGTTTCCAATTCAGAAGACATTTTGGAAGTTTAATTATCAATTTGTTCTTCTGAGAAGTTAAATATTTTCTAAATAGGTCATGGAATGTGGATTAAGAGGCGAACGAAGTACGACATATATCAACAAACCAGGATGGGAACAATTTTTTTCTTTCGACATAAATAATACAGTAATTGTTTCCGACGCTATTGAAGCTATAGGGATCTACCCTGTTATGGTAAAAACGTGTAAGTAACAATACAGAAACCTATATAGGATAGTAAACCATAGGGTTTACATTGATTGAATATTTTTATGTGGAAACTTTTTTTGACATTTAGTTGTATAATGGAACCTGTCTAAAAGACCACGTGTTTAACTGGAACTTTGCATTCCAATGAATAACAAACCTCCGCCATGTAGGCATTCACTTATTCGGCCCATATTCTTAGGTTCATTCGTGCAGAATGACTGAATATTTGTAAATATTCCTTGATGACGTGGCTGAATGCGGAACATGTTCCGGATCCATACCTAAATTGACTTAAATTGTCATTGGCCTATTTTTAGCTCTAGCTCAGCTGACTGTAAATTAACTAAGGTATAAGAATGGCGCTTTGCCGTTGTCTGTCCGGCCGTCCAATCGCAGGGCGCTAATCATAACTGCTGATCATAGAAACGTCTTAGTGAAAATCAAGGGAATTCAATAAAAAATCTCCTTGTAAACCTGAAATTGGGTCACTGCGACCAATATCCTCTGAGGTATGGGGATTGAAAGAACCCCCAGAATAATAAAAAAATTGATACAAAACCGGCAATATCTTGATAAATATCACATTGCTTGTCATGAATCTTTCCTTGAATATTGACCATGATTAGTTTTGTCAGTTTCCTAAAAGTGGTGGCGCCACCTGTATTTCTTGTTATTTTAACGAATATTTTTCTATATTTATAACTGTAAAATGACAACTATCATGTCTGTTTCTCAGCTGTGATTACATCTAGTGTCCTAAAACCTGGAGTGTTTATTGATCACAATTGGATGCCCTATAGTAATCACCCTGTCTGTCTGTCTGTTTGTCTGTCTGTCCATCCGTCCGTCCACACAAATTTGTTTCCAGATGATAACTTCAGGTTGGATTGACAAATGGATTTCAAACTTGACTTACATATCGCCTACCACTAAAGCAAGAACCTAAATGATTTTTGGGTCACAAGGTTTAAGGTCAAGGTCAAGGGACTCACTTATTTTAAAAGATTATGGCTGCATTTTGAAGCATTTCATCTCAAACATCTGTCTTGCGCATTTAGCTGACTTGCCAGTATGAAGAGAGCATAAATCAATTTGGGGTCACAAGGTCAAAGGTCAAAGTCACAGGGGCCATCTGTTTACAATTTTGTTTCCAGATGATAACTCAAGTTTAGTTTGACATAATAATTTGACATTAATTTTATATGGCTCACCACTTAAGTAAGAACCGTGTCGATTTTGGACTCCAAAGGTCAAAGGTCAAGGTTTCAGGACCCATTTTTTGAAAGAAAGAAAATGCATTTCAAGCCAAACTTCTCATCACAAACCTTCCATCTTCAAGATATTGCCATACTGCCAAAGAAGATGATCCCATTCTATTTATTTTGATCCTATATAGGATCCAAGGTCAAGGTCACAGGGCCCATCCATTCACAAATTGGTTTTTTATGATGATTCTGCTTTGGATAGACAGATTAGCTTCAAACTTGATTTATTTATGACCCAGCACTTAAGTAAATTCCTTTGATTTTTTAGGGCCAAGAGATTAAATTTGAAGGTCACAGAAGCCACATCTTTTTAAAGATTGTGGATGGACTGTAAATCAAACGTTTCATCCCAAACTTTCCATTTTTCACAAATGGCTTACTTGCCCAAAGTGAGGAAATCAGAGGTCACTTTTTAAAGATTGATACCATAATCAAAATATTGCAAGTTCAAGGATAATAAGTTCTAAGATTTTTTTTGTCACAAGGTCATTGAATAAGGTCACAGGACTGTCATTCTGAAAAATTTCTTTAAAAATATCCTTGTAGACAAATTCAGCTGAGCGTCGAGACCCACGGGTCCCTAGTTGAGATGCGAAGATTTTACGAAATTCCTTCATGACTGCGTGAGTTATGTTTATGTTGTGAACAATACCCCCCCCCCCCCCATACAGACACACATACACATTCACGAAAGGACTGAACGCATATGCCCTGGCCGAGGCAATAAGACTAACTGCTGTTTAGACCCCCATTGAGTAAACCAAAAAATTCATAGAATTCACATTGCTCATAACTTTCCAGGCTAATAAGACCACTTTTGAATAGAGACCACTCTTGGACATTCCTCCGGGTGGTCTTCTCACAGGTTTCACTGTGTGTTATATAACCAAATCTGAAACCAACTAACACCTACCTTATATATATGTATATTATCTGCATCATTTTAATATCGGTATGCTGTTATTGTATATTGTTGTCAAAGACTTTAGATCGAGGTGATGACCGAGGTAATTAACCTAAATATGGACATCTAAAGAGTTGCATTTTGTTTTGGGACAACGTGACAGGGCGTAGCACGCCTTTTATGTCATTTATTTTATATCCTGGCGTCACACAGGCCTGGCGTCTACCGAACCTGCAGGTCCTGGGTGTGTAATATTCCCCATTGCAGGGTCATTTAACCGAGGAACCTCCACTCGTTTGTGAGTGATGCACGATTGTGGGGTACAGCTTTCTCATTAAGCCTGCAGAGCGCTCACCCTGGTTGTGGTACGACCGGGAAAATCTCACCGCTCCTCGGCTGAGATTCGAACTCACTACCTTCCGGCTTTGAGACACGTGTCTAGAAGACACAAGCCTAGTGTTAATGCATTCTCGGTCTCTAACATAATTGAAGCTTAAATGGAATAAGGTAAAATAAAAGGCAGGTGGTAGTTTTTCAGGGAGTTATTACTAGCTACTGGATTGAAAGGAAAAATTAGATATATTAGGGCCTGGACGATTTAGTCTCACTGGGAATGCTACTGGCGGTAACCATGGATATGTAGTAACAAATCTTTTTTTGGCAGGAAAACTCGAGAAAGCTTAACAATTATCCCAGACAGAGATGGTTTTACAGACATATTGTCCAGGGCACAGAAAAAAAAGGGTTTTAGGGGGAAAGTTCTCATGTCTTCGTTTTTAATGTCTCTACCTGAGCTAGTTGACAAGTAGGCCTACACGTGTCTAGACTGGTTCCCGTGTCCAATAACGTGTCTTTCGAGGACGCGACGATAGGGAGAGAAAGAGGGGAGGGAACCAGCCTAACACGTGTCCAGCTTTGTATAGACTGGTACCCCGCTCTATTATGGCACCGCTGCTCTAGGCCAATCATGGAGACGGGCGTACAATGCCATCTTATATACTCCCGGCTGACTGGTTCCAACTCCAGTATGTATTATATATGATACAATAAGCATTTCGTTTGCTCTAAGAAGTTGCCAAAAGTTGGCTGTAAATTTCGCGTGACATTAATGATTAGATTAATAGATATTGATAGTAAATCAATCCCACGTACAGTGGAATATCAAAGATTCAGTATATTATAAAATCTATACATACATCATTCAATTTTTGTGCAACAACACATTTTTAAACATTGGAAAACTAGAAATAACTAAAGGAAGTCATTTATAAGAATTCTGCACGGATAATCAGCCAGCATCGCGTGAACGTCAATGACATTCGGTATGAGCGAGCATATTGGAGCCGGAATCAGTCAACAGGTAAGTCAGGAATTGCTACTGGGAGTGCTAAAGATGGCGTTGTACGCCCGTCTCTTAGACTGGTACCCCGCTCCATTCTGGCACCGCTGCTCTAGGCCAATCATAGAGACGGGCGTACAACGCCATCTTATTTACTCCCGGCAGACTGGTTCCAACTCCAGTATGTATTAAAGATGATAAAAATAAGCAATTCGTTTGCTCAGAGAAGTTACCAAAATTTGGCTGTACACAACATGTGACATTAATGATTAGATTAATAGGTATTAATAATAAATCACTGCTACGCACAATGGAATATCAAAGATCCAGTATATCGTATTATCTATACATTCATCATTCAATTTTGTGCAACAACTCATTCTTCGATATTTGATAACTAGAAATAACAAAAGAAAGTTATTTTATAAAAAATCTTCAATGATTATCAACCAGGATCGCGTGAACGTCCATGACAACCGGTATGAGCGTGCATACTGAAGTTGGAACCAGTCTACAGGTAAGTCAGGAGTTGCAACTGGGAGTACTTAAGATGGCGTTGTACGCCTGTCTCTATGGATGGCTGAGGGCCATAATAGAGCAGGGTACCAGTCTAGCCTGTCTCTATGCTTGGCTGAGGGCCATAATAGAGCAGGGCATCAGTCTAAGCTTTGTAGAGCTATGTAGCTTCGACTATGACGTCATAAAACAAAGTGGTGCGGGCCATGTGCAAAGTGAAAAGATGTTGGGTGCATCAGGCCGCCAGACTGATAATCAGAACATTTTGTAATTTTGAAACTTTTAACTTTTTTTACCAAAATAACTTAAAAATGAACCCCTTGACATGTACATATTCTAAATACTGATAATGTCCTCTACCTGTTGGTATATAAAAAGTTTGACTGTTAGAGAATTTAATTAAGATTTTAATTATTTAAGTATTTGCATTAAAGAACTACAGAATATATTGTACGATCATAAAACCCCAGATTTTCACATACAATAATGTCGAGAATATTTTGTCGAGAATAGGGCCTAGTTCGGACTTGGACTCGAAGGTCCTGGACGCGCAAAAGTACTCGGACTTGTAGATAAGGACTCAAGAAATTCGACCGAAATTCATTTCCGGTCCAGTAGAAAAGAAAACTCTATCACATATTACATAATGTTTGTACACATGGGTTTACTACTAATAGAATATAACAGAAATAAGACTATATATATATACTTAGTTTTAGCTCCACTTCAGGGGGTAAACGTATTTAAACATTGAAGAAAAGGTCATTGGTAAACTAGAATAAAAGTTGTATGGTTGTCCAAAATACCCTAATTCTACATCTTTGTTAATAATGAAATTCGTTTTGTACTCGGACACGGACTTGGACTCGTTTCCAAATGACTCGGACTCGAAGAAGGTGGACTTTGACAAGAACTTCAAGAAATCGGAATTACTCTAGGACTCGAGTAGCCTTGACTCAGACTTGCACTCGGCCTCGTTGGTGTGGACTTAACAACAACACGGGTACACAGTAAAATCCATCTACCAGAGTGGTCACAGCGTCTGCATAAAATGTGTTTATAGGGAGTAAACAAGTGGCCGTCACCGGGGTGGGTCGTGTTTCTCGGGGTGTTCATTGATAGGGTTTTACTGTATAGCTTTGAACTGATTTCAAATAAGAAACATAAAAGTGTTTATGTGATGTTTCGGAACCTTATAACAAAAGATCACGTCGTCGTGAGTCCCCGTGACGAGCATAAATTTTGTTATGGAGATAAATAAAAATCAGATTTTGTAACACTAGGCAGCGTGAAATGTCTAGGGGAATGAATAAATAAGTCAGAGGTTTTTTGTTGACAAATAATTATAACTTATTCTTAAAACAATCCTAACAGTACAATACACTAAATCAATACAATTACACAGCCCTTTAAAACATTTAATCCAGATGAAAAGTTCACGTAAATCTTCTCAGAGAATAATAGTCCAATGTTATCTCAAAATCAATCTGTTGTAATCCAAAAGTGAATTTCTGGCAATAATCCCAAAGGCAAACTGAAGACTGTATAAAATCCGTTACAAATTTCGAAGAATATCTATAAGTTCTGCAATTATCGGAAAAGTCCACAAACTGACCCACACTCTTCCGTGTCCGCTGGATTTTTTTCTCTCTCCTCTCTCGGCTCCAAACACAGCCCCTATTGATAACTTTTTATCAGAAAAATTCTAGAAATGGTAAACTCCATAGAACAATACACGTGTTACGGGAACAGACGTGTAACATCTAGAACAAAGAACGCTGTGTTATTACACTTCAGATCCCACACGTGGG
The DNA here is from genome assembly GCA_026874595.1 of Sipunculus nudus. Lineage (NCBI taxonomy): Eukaryota > Metazoa > Annelida > Sipuncula > Golfingiida > Sipunculidae > Sipunculus > Sipunculus nudus. Next base: position 23,697,481 of record CM049317.1, read on the forward strand.
CCAGGCCAACTCGCACGTCTCCCATGGCAACGAACGTTGCCGGCCTAACAGGCACATGCAAGACTCTTGTGCACAACAAACAAGGGGGTGCCTAACACGAATCAGAATGCCAACAGCGCACAATAAAAGAGACACCTGTAACAATGATTTCTAATGAAAACAAATATATTTCATGATATTAAAAAACTTTTCAGTCATATTGATGACTTTTTAATTACCTCCGCCAAAAGGCGGAGATGTCTTGTTTTTATAATGTTTGTACAGGCAGCTGATTCTGAGGAGCTGTTGTATGTGTAAAAAACAGATTACTCGCGTCAGAATCACAGACATATCACACCCATGCATTATTTGGCCCATTGAGCACCTGGCCCCGAAAAGGTTTGGAGAAGGGATTATTTCTTAAATCTTAAAGGTGTCGTGACAGCTTCGTATGTTAGTAAATCCTAACCCTACTGGATTTATCTGTGAAGATAGTACATATGAATACCAATGAGAGTTGAATGACTCTCCAAGTCTGGAATATAACGTTTAAGGCGGGGGCTGTCTCTAACTGAATTTCTTGGCTACATGAAAATAATCTTTTTGATTAACATAAATTAAAATGAAATCAGCGTAATAATTCATCTGTTATTTCTTGAGCAGAAACGTGACTTATTAACCCGAGGGAGACAGGTCTACCTATCATGTAACACAAATTAATATCTAGATGGGAAGGAGATTTCGAATTCTAATTAAACGTCGATTTGTGAATACTTTTTTTTATATTTATGTATGTGTTAGAATACATGTTAGAGCCCTTTTTAAAGCTAGTTTGCCACAATTATTAGACATGATCACATTACATTAAAATCTACGAGACAAGCTCTACTCCGCTCCGCAGACAATTTAAAGGCAGGCTCAGGTGTCAGACACCGCTCGTAAGAGACAAATATATTTGATGACCCAGGCTACAGACAGTGCTGTTTTCACTTTTACGTTTCTTAAATATTAACTGCGGGATTATTGACATGAACATGTGCAACACGAGCAGCTGAGTAATATTTTACACACACTGCTCGATTACCGTGCACGCTGTTCCAAGGAGAATTTGGATTTCGCTCATTTGTTTCTTAAAAAACTTGCATCAATAAAATCAAAGAAACACAATCTAGAAGGTAGGCATGGGTGACCATGGGTAGAAAGTGACCATGGGTATTCACTAGCTTCATAGTTTGATTGCAGGACAGCTCCACTAGCTGGATCAAAGGCGGTTTTTTATTCGTTCTGGCTTCAGGCAGGATAATCAAGATCGCTTATCTCACGATGGTTAAAGAATCCTCAAAGTTTCCATTAGAGATGAAAATAACCCTTCCTTATTAAATGCACAGTTCCATAGGTGTAATGCTAACCCTCAAGAAATTTATATTAAAGGTCATTTATAACTTTACTATTAAAGTTCTTGACAGAAAAAAGACACCAATCTAAGCAACCAACGACGATAAATACACTCTACCTCGTGGTGGGGATATAATAATGATTTTTCGCAATCGGTCCTATATCTTTTGGATCTAATATTGTGAACGACCACAAAGCCCTGTATAATTATACTGCTCCTGGTGCTCTTTTTTCAGTACCTTAAAAAAATCGGAAACATTACGTTTACGATATATTGAGATTAAAGTTTGATTGAGAAAAGGATTGTTATTTGTTTTGTTCACATGCACCTTTTCAAGAATTTTCGCGCTTTTTTCGGTAAAAATACCATTTTATCACGGACGGTAAATTAGACATGTACAAAATAGGGAAAAAATAAATCACTTGCTCGTTCCATATTTTTGGCGCAGGCGTCAGTTGAACATTATGGTGAGCCACGAGTGTCAATCTAAGCTAGATTGATAAAATCGCCGAGCGACGGCAAGGGAAATCGTCCGCCATCTCCTACCCCATAAGGTCAGCTTGAGAGAGGTGTCCGTATTCAAGCAACCTAATCACGTACAAAGAAATTTGAATTGACACTAAAAATATCTTCTTCTCTTTGAAATAAAATGGTACCTGCCAACATTATGTACTGAATCAGTTGGCTTACTCCTCAATACGGGTGTTAAAAAAGTGGACAAGGCGAGATCGCTGGCGCCAACATAAACATTGCGCAAACGCCATCTGCGTTTTCCGTTCTTTTTTTCATGCTTACAGTCAGTGTTTCACAACCGTGAACGTTCAGGTTCGGGCTACTCCCTTGTATAGGATATGTTGCGTACGCGCAATATCGGAACTCCGGTAACGCGGCCTTACTACGTGGACCGTGTTTACCCACAAGCAGAACCAGAATAAGGTCTTAGGCAGCTGAAGGGGAGGTACTAAGACCGTGCGCAGAAATGGTTTTGCTGGGAATATTTTGTATAAATGTAAACTGACCTGATAGTGTGAAAGGATAACCATAATAGTGCTTCTGATTATGTCCCTTTAAAGAGAATCCGGATATCCACATCCGCTTGACACGGACATATCTCAAGTGTCCTTACTTTTGTTTTCTATTCACTAATCTTCCCATTTTTGGATCATGGTCTTATTGCTTCACCTGATGTATTTTATCAGAACCTTAACCTATGAAAAACTAGAAATCTGCATTCTAATGAATGCAATCCTCCGTCATGTGTTTTTTTTGTGTGTGTGTGTGTTTTTTTTTGGGGGGGGGGATGGGGGTGGGGTTGCCTATTGTGTTATGCTCTCCAAACCCGTGTTTGCATCCATTTATTCGGCCTACATTCCCAGGTTCATTCGTGCATAAGTGACTATGCATCTGAATCCGTATTTTTAAAAGGGGTGTGCTATCTTATCGATATATCGGTATATTGCGATACGGTGATTCGGATATTGCGTAGCGCGATACACTTTTCAAATATCGATATTTTCCTGATATTTTGTTTAACGTGACTACAACTAATTTTTTTTAGTACAAATAATGCTTCTGCTACCAGTTTAGACTTTTAACTGGGCTGAATTAATGACAATCTTGAAGTGAAAGCCGTTACCGTATCTGCATGTAGACGTTTAGTAGGAAATGTTCAAGTAGACATGTTATACAATTGATCAAAGGCCCGTCAGAGGAAATTTACATGTCTGCTAGACGACTTGTTGGTGTAAGAGGAATATTTCCATCCAGAAAAAAAAATAAATGTTGAACACGGTCGTAATAATTAATCATTCATTTACATTCTCTCCTCACATCTTATGATAACTACAGGAAGATAAAGTATCAAGTTAACAGTGTTATTGTTTAAGAACGGTAACCTTGCGACGTGGTACTTGGATGTGGGCTTTGATTGTGCACACTATATATCCCTCTCGGTGTTCAACCACAGTCCAGAATTCTCCAATTGTCAAGATATTTGTACATGTAAGGCCTAAAGAAAATTTTATTTGACATATTTTTTTAAGAATTCCCAAGAAGTAACTACCCTTCATAAATCCCACTCAATCAATATTAACAATTGAATCAATTATGGGGCTTTCTCACTAAGAGGACGTAACCTGTCTTCTGCAGCCGTAGATCCTGTCGAAGGCTTTCACCAGGTGACGTCGATATTCGCATGTGCTGTCGTGGGCTTGTGTACTTGATACAGGGCCCATCCTTGTCTCCGGCTCCTCACATAGCATAAGGCAGAGCCTCGTCGGAGCTTGTCGCGGGTGGACGTAGAATGAATTCTGGTGTCGTAGGTTGTCTCCAGTGTAGTCGTTATCGTAGATGTTCAGGTAGGTCGTCGTAGGCGATTGTCCTTTGTCGCTGCTATTATGGCGCCGGTTGTCGGCGGCTTGTCGTAGCTTGTCTTCAGACAGTCGTCAACCCGTTATTGCTTGTCGTAGAATATTGTCATAGCGGAGGTCCTGTCGCCTATTTTCGCCTGTTCTCTCCAGCCTTAACGTTATGTGTCACCATTGGTTTACCATATCGGTCTCCAGTTAGATTTTGTCTTTAATGGAAACGGAAAGATTTTTCGTTGTGATGGTGTTGGTAACCAGGTACTGTGCACATTATTTTCTATGTGATTGTATTGACTTGTTGCTATACCGCTGTTTTACTGTATGATTGTATTGATTTAATGTATTGTATTGTTAGGTTGTTTTAAGAATAAATTATAGTTATTTGTTAACAAAAAACCACTGACTTCTTTATTTATTCCCCTAGACATTTCACGCTGCCTAGTGTTACAGAATCTGATTTGTTTTTATCTCCATTACAAAATTTGTGTTCATCGCCATACGTGATCTGTTTATGATAGGTTCCGTAACAACGTACCTGAGTCCTTATCACATTCTCAGCAGTGTGATTAGCTAAATTTCATCTGACCGGGGATAATTTTTGTATCAATTCAGCATTATTGGTATCATGTGAAAGTTATCGTTCTACAATTTCCGTTTCTATGCACACATATTCATAGACAACATTAATTATAAACTTTTTTGTCTTACTATAATCTTTTGACAATAAAGTTGTCTAACTTCATCTTGAGCATGTTCCCATTCAACATAGGGATCGTTTAATTGTACCCCTTGCCATCATTCTTAAACCAATTATGTTAATTGGTTCACCGTCTCAACATAAATTTCACTTCTCAAAATGGACTTGTTCTATTTCTAGTAACCGGAGAGCTTCCTGATTGTCATGCTCTGATCCTTTCGAAGAAGCCTATCATTGACAAAAACATAATCTAACCATATGTCGATGAAGGCATTTTGTCCACTGCATTTATGTTGCCATTTAGAAAGTGCCACACATCATGTAACCCAAACTAGCCACGACATGCTGAAAAACGATTTGTTTCATTTTTGGAATGAATCTTTATAGATATCTAGGTGACTGTCCTGTACAGCATTACAATCCACGACCAGTGCAAACGAACATAAACTATACCTATAACTCTCGATTTCATTTTTTTTTGGTTTCAAATATTAATTTGTCTAGTCAATTACGTGGGGCAAGATATTAAATTTACCATAAACAAACCTTCCCAGTTGAAATGAAACAATAATCTGTCTGGAGTATTTACAGGGAATTTTAAATTCACTCATCTGACCTGGATTTAAATAGCCATTTAAGCCACATGCTGTATTAAAACATCTACTTTAAATGTGATACCCCCTGCGACAAAGAATTATGCATTTTTTTAACACTTAAAAAATAAGACTCGGTGCTCAAAGGTTCAAAAGCTATTTTAAATTTAGAAGACTTTCTCCTGAAGCAATAAAATTAGCAAAATCTCTGTGTGTCTCAAAATGTAATTAATGACTGGTGAAACAGATACGGAAAATGAAACGTGACTGTTTTCTTCTTTGACCACAAAATTTTGAAGTAATCATCAATCATGCGACAATGACACAATCTATCTGAAAGTGTATATACAGTGGAATCTTCCCTGACGACTACCCCGCTGTCTCGACCAACCCGCTAAAGACGACCACGTTTTTTGGTCCAGGACTAAAATAAGTCATCAAAAGGTGGTCGGGTTAGCAATGTTTTACTGTGCATCATTTTTTTTAAAGTTTTATTAATTCAATAAATTTTAATAAATTAAACCGATATCAGCACCGATTCTGGAATATTGAATCATGAAAGGAATCAGAAGATTTGAAAATTGTTTCGTCGGCTATTGATTTATAAGGAGTGTAATTACAACTGGTCGGAGACTAGGATTTAACCTAATTTGATGAGCGAACAATAAAAGAAGATCTACAGACTAGACTACCATTTAAACCCAGCAAGACACCAGGAACATACGTTACAGAGTACAGTGATCTAATTGCATGAACAAATTAAGTTTTGATAAAGTCATGTATTTTTTTTTGTGATAGTTTCAATTATGTTTAATTCTTCGTAGTTAGAGAGGATATTTAAATAGCTGCATGCCATTTTTATGTTAACGTTAGAGCAATAAAACAACACGAGTGGTTTCGTACATTGATCGTATGCCAATAAGCTCTTTATAGAGACGCAGTCTTTGAAATTCAACTCTTCCGTCGAAGTATAGGTCATCGTGGTGGTTACATGTGAATACATACATTTAAATTAATCTATACCCATAAATACAGTATTAGGTCGTTTATCCGGAAATCGATTATCCGAAAATCGGTTTTATCCGAATTTAAAAACTGAGAAATGAAATGTTGAACCATTATTAGAAATCCAAATGAACAAAAAAGTCGATAAATCTGTATAAAAGATTCCAAGCAAATCTAGAGAGAAAAGCAAGGGTAATTAACGGAATAGGAAATATTTTCCATGTGTTTTACATGATTTACTGATTAAATTGATGGGAAACGTCACAAAAAGTTTGTTGACAAAAAGATGTATGTCTGTATCTGCAACCGTCCGGTATTGGCGGTTGTGGTAAACCTGCCAAATATTTTTTGTAAACCTGCAAAACAGCGCTCGACACTACATGCACAATGGGGGTGCCGCGTGTGTGTGATTGGGGGGGGGGGGGGGGGGGGAATACAGCATACTCGATGGCGAAAGAGTCACATGTGTAATGGATAATGGGAGTTCTTTGTAGAATACCCGTAACCTACGGTTAGGAGATTTTCGCGGAGAGGTGGTCTACCGTGGAAGAGACTTTATGAAGGATTCTGTTGTTTGTTTTTATATATTCAGGTGTGAATCAGTACCACAGAGCAATTGTTTCTTGCAGAATAAAATACTAGATACAATAACAATAAAATACATAATTTCTACAGAGATGACGGCCTCGCCGCATGCAACCTCAAACCAGGAGACGTCGAACCGGTGAAAAAGAAAGTTTGCCAAAATAAATAGTAAACTTGAACTGAAAATCACAATCGAAGCCAATAAAAAAAGACTTCTTGGACATCACACTAGACCTTAATAAGGACGAATACATGAAACTGAACAACATCCCAACATATATCCATAAACAAAGTAACCACCCCATCAATAATAAAGAATATATGAACAAGTATAAACAAAAGATTAAGGAAGAGCGGATATAACTCTACACTGAAATACACCGAGCTGCAACGACACAACCGAAGCAGTAAGAAGAGAAAAAGAACGAGAGTCATCACATGGTTCAACCAACAATATGGCGGAAACGTTAAAACGAATATCGGAAAAAAAGTTCTTGCAACGTCTAGACAAGTGTTTTCCTCCGAACAACAGACTTCATTATATCCTGAACCGAAATGCAGTGAAACTCAGTCACAGCTGCATGCCAAACATGGTACAAACAATATCGGCACACAACCAAAAACTCAAAACAAACAGAGAGTAAAGAAAAACGGAAGCTACCAACTCAAATTGCAATTGTAGAAATAAAAATGAATGCCTTATCAAGGAAGGTTGTCTAACACGGAATGTAATATATAAATCCACAATTACCAGACGAGACAATAAACACGTTGAAACATATATGTGACTAACTGATAAAACATTCAAATCAAGATATTACGGATATATCAGCAGCTTTAAAAACGAGAAATACAGAAACAACACCACAATAGGCCAGTATGTATGGTTGTCGATAAAAGAAAAAGTGCAATATGCCATCAGCTGGGGAAATACTAGAAAACGTAAGGCCTACTCGACAAAAAATAAAATTTTATAGGGAAATATTTTATAATATGCAGACCAGAACAAAACACATTAAATAAAAGAAGCGAAATAACCACCAAATGTTAACACAGGGCCAAGCACCTGCTGTGCAAAACCATTCCAGTAATCCGACAAATCCCAATCAACACAATTGGGACCTGGACCGCAACAACCTTAACGAACCCAGTAACCAAAGATTTGGCCAACCTTATTAAACGAACTAAATATACATATGATCATTTCAGTTTGTTCTTGATGAGTGAGCACAGCTGATAAGCTTTACTTACGAAACAGTTCTAGGGTACATACCTACACACACACACACACACACATATAAATATATAAATATATATATATATTTATATATATATATAAATATATATATATATATATATATATATATATATATATATATATATATATATATATATATGGAGCAGAACCTCCGAATAACGGACACTGGCGGACCGAACGTTTTGCCTGCAATAGAGAGGCCCCCTTAGTAGGGAGGCTATAGATTTCGGGGAATAATTTTAAGGAACTGTACGTGAGTGGCCGTTAATAAGAGGTGCCTTTAGTAAAAAGGTGCCCGTAAGGGGAGGTTCCACTTTATATGTATCTATTTGTGTATGTATATTTATATATATTATATATATATTATTAGCAATAAGCACTGCAAACAAGAATATTTCAGTACTCGTGGGTTTATTTTAGACACAAAATTGCCTTTATCTATGCTCCTGAATCACACCCTCCCCCAGCACCCCATCCTTCAAGATAAATCGCCGCCGCTGCTTTACTGTTCTCTCAGGAGTGACGTCTAACTCTTTAACCGTTAGGCTGTGGGTCCTATATTCAGTCTATAAGTCAAGTATGAACCAAGAAAGCTAGAGTAAAAAAAAAATGAAAAATATGGATGCCAATAATACCATCTCGCCTTGTACGAAAACAGGGCTATATCCTCTATGTATAATATTTGTGTTCAGCCATTGAACGGTTATAATAAATGTATTTTGCATCCCCATATAGGTATTTTTGTTATATATTATATGATATTTTGAAGGAAACGCAGGCTCTTGAACAATGCCGGTCGTGTTTGGCGCCCAGTCGGCCGTCCGATATAATGGCATTATCTGACGCTCGACAGCTCGTATCTAAGTTGTGAGTGTTTTGAATCTTGGTGAATGCAAAACCATTTTTTTTTGGCGCCAGCCAAAACACACTGATAATAAAATGGTTAATAGCCTGTGGTTCCCTCTTTGTAAATTTACTTAAATTAAAATGCAATCTTTGGAGAAGAAATCTGACAATACAGAACTATCGGAAACACTTTTTCATCCGGTTTCGGTGCTGTTCATTCAATTTCCTAGTCCATGTATATACAAAATAAAAAAAAAAAAAACAACATTGCACCACCCTAGAAACTCGTTCGTGGTATAAACTTTTATATTTTTAATATTTGTTTAAAATTTTTGGAAATATACACTGACAAAGAAAAACAGGTTCAATCCAGTATGCGATTCTAAACAAATTGAATATTTATAAATACAATAGCAATTACCCGTTTACGCACGGTTTGTGGATAACACGACAATGCGTACGATAGTATCGGAAATCCAACGAAAAAATCCGGATATACGGAAAATCACACAAATCGCGTTACGCTATTAATATATAGCCACATTATATGTATGGTGTTGTGGATAAAAAATCTTCCGGAACAGCGTTCGGAACATGTTTCGGAACAGCGTACAGTCGCACACAGTCGCCCCAAGCCAGTGCCTAACATGTGGCCCGGTTCCTTGACAAATAGTCACCTACATATGTACCATGTGACATGAGAAACTGTTCAACAATATTACATATACATACAAAAGAAACCGTCCATGCAATAGACCTTTGAAGGAAATGCAAAACAATACCAGTTTTATTTGTGAAAATAGTCACAATGATTGCCATGACTTATACGCAATAAGCATACATACTGAATGTAAGAATTAAAAGTCTTTAAAAAAGTCGTACAAAAACATGATTGAAAATGAGATGGCACATGCATGTAAAAGAAACAAATACTAGTACAAACGCATTATATTTACATTTTTGCAGGAGTTTTACATTTGTAACAGCAGTAGTGAGAAAAAAAATCTCGATATATCGAGACATTTCAAGTCAATATTATGTGTTAACAACTTTGGTGGTGCAACTCCACACGTGTACACATCACACTATTCCAACCATGACGTGAATTTGGTTAACATTTTCATTACATCTGTTACATAGTAGGCCTACACGTGTTGGTGAATATTTGTCAAGGACCTCAATCGCATGCAAGTCCCTAGACTGTGTGCGACTGTATAAGGCCCAAAATATAATCGGTACGGTTCTCAGGTACCGCCCGCGTCAATCCCTCCCCCCATCGAATCAAACATTTTTATTTTGATATTCATCTTTCAAGAAGATAAAATAATACAATTTTGATCAGATTTCCTTTGTTATATACTCCTTTTGCCTCTTAACAAAAAAAATTATTTTCATGCTTTTCCCTGACTATATTACATTTTTATCGAAACATACAAAACTAGGGTAAAATAGCGCCCGCCCACACAGGTTTCTGAAAAAAGTGCCTGAGAACCACGCCATATTTTGCCTAACCATCACGATTTGCTACGACCCGGTAGATGTTCACTCAGCATATCAAGTCATGGTGGTGGGGGGGGGGGGGGGGGGTCGCAGGAAGGAGCCTCTTAATGACGAGATAAAGTGTCTTTAAAGTGTCTAGGAAATGCTGTTTCCTATTGAATATGAATAAGAATGATTACTGTTAGTAATAATAATAATAATAATAATAATAATATTATATATATATATTATATATATAATATATATATATTATATATACATATATATATATATATACACATACATAAACACTTATTTCCTATAAATTTAATAAATGGAAATATCGCATCGCAATATGCAACCACATATCGCAATATTTTGCAGTACGCACTTAATATGCGATACCAAGCCCGGATTTTTATTCAGTAGTACTGTTAATTGTTGTCATGTCACTTCTGACTAAACAGATCCCGGTCTTGTTAAAAGGAATTAGCTGAACTGAATATCTGAAAAATTCGTTTTAGTGTGTTTTAATGTTCAGTCTTATGACAGCCCTAACATCAGTCAGACTTAGCAAACGCCAGGGGCATCAATACGGGGGAGGGGGTATATACCGGCCATTTTAGCAAGAGGGGATTGTCAATGTAATCATACCCCCTGAAATTCAGAGAATAATATTTATATATTGAAAATAAATGTATTAACAATTAGATTTATAAATTTTCTGAGTCTTATCTTCTAATTAATTGTATAACATATATATTTGAATTATGCCAAGCAGACAACAATAAAAGGTGTATAAATAAATAAATATAGATGTATAAAAAGCCAATTGATTGGTAAAAATCCAAAATGTTTGATTAGGAAATTCCCCATCAATAAAATTGCCCAAACAAAAAAATACCTAAAAGATTTTGTTTATAAACACTCCCTCATGTTATTTGCCGTGAATACATGACTCAATAGTCATTAATATTGGACTGGTTATCCTAACTTGAGTCCGATACAATCCATGTTGGGGAATGTACTCTTGATACAATAAAAGTTGAGGAATGTGCTCCAACGGCCATCCATCCTGTTGCGTTGACATCGTGGTAAACAGCCGATAATCTTAACATTAGGCTTGGAGTGATGCAACACAAGAATACATGTGCACTCACAGACCGAACTTAATCGACCTTAGTGATGCAACACAAGAATACATGTGCACTCACAGACCGAACTTAATCGAACTCTATGGTGAAGAGTCATTCCTTGGACATGCAGAGTGATATACCACTATGCTAAGGTGAAATGAATTTATCTCGCACTTGGTAGGTATTGTTAGAAAGTATACTTAACAAGCTAACGATTGGTCTGGTCTATTTCAGGTGACCTTGTAGGCAATGAATCCATGTAAAGAATGACGAATATATTTGCATCTTCATAGAGCCTTAAAGTGCGGTTTACGTTGCAAAACGTAAAGGCACTCTGACGTTAACACACTGGTCGTAGAATCTCAAAATTGACAGGGCAGAAATGGCGCTTATATGTAAGATTTATTGTAAAGAGTTCCCATATACTTTATGGAATATGTATTTAAACAGACTGACTTTAAAATCTCAACACATCGAAAGAAACAATAACAAGTACAAGTTACCATACCTTTTTTGTTTCATAAAGCAATCGAACCTCCTGTGCAGTGTTCATTGCCTCCACCATTAGGGAAAGCGTTCAATCCAGTTCGTGTGTGTGTTTGTGTTTTTTCACAACAAAACTCGCGGGCCATGAATGGAATTTCATGAAATGTTCAGTGCATTTCGAGAATTGGCCAAGGAAGAATCGATTTGACATTTGTGTTGATCCAGCATGTTCTCCGGATTTAGGAGCGTCACCAAGAAATATTCACAAATGTACGGTCACTTATGCACGAATTAACTAGGGATTATGAGCTAAACAATAAGTGAATGCAGAGAAGGTTCCGCCTTATCAGTGCGGAGGCATGTATCCATTTGGATGCACATTTCTAGCTAATTTTTGTTCAGTGAACGGGCCCGTGTTCTCCGTTACCAGAAGTCAATTTTTGTTTTCCTCTGTAGAGGCAGCTTTAAATAGAGTGATTTTCTCGGGGCTGCGTAAACCTGCTTACGCGCAACTCCACGAAATATCTCACCCGCTTGCTGAAGTGAAAAATCTCGGGAGGGTCATATTTAAAGTTACCGATTCGATGGGTGTCAGGCCTTCATGATTTCATGAGACCATAGTACCAATGGATTACCTGCCAACTCAGAATTTGTATTACTGAAAAAGTGACAGATTCCATGTGGTTTTTAGTATGCTTGTCTTCCTACGTGTATCGTCACTTAGATTAGATCACTGCCCAGTGACAAAGTTTATCCCGCATCGCTCCTAACATAAACCTCAGAAACCTCTTCATGGGGATTAGGAAAATTATCGAGAGGTTATAGAAAATAGCAAATAGGTGTAAAAATATATAATATAATATATAGCGCGGATCCTTTTACACTTTAGTGTTCATATAATAAAATAAATTATTTTATCATTAACATATATATTATATGTATATATATTAATGTATATATATGTTGAAAAAGAGAAAAATAAATGCAAATATATATAACATCATATGCAGGGTGGTACATTAAAAAAAAATTGTGTATATATAGAATATATATCATATTTGATATTTTCACAATATATATATATATATATATATATATATATATATATATATATATATATATATATATATATATATATATCGCACCCTGATATATATTCCTATATACGTCAAACTGGACAAATATCGTATTGTTTTAAAATTATTCTTCCTAGCCGCAGTATCTTTCTAAATGGAGCACATTTTAGACATTTACAAAGGTCATGGGAATTTCATGATATATGATACAACATTGATAAATATCGTAGACCCTAATATCACAATATGACTCTGATACCGATGTATCCCCAAACCTTAATCCCAGAATATCAGATTAGCAATAAAGAACCGTAATTTGTAGCCTTGGACAAAATTTGACGGCAAGAGAAAACCTGTGCTGAGATACACGTCGTACGTATAATTTATTGAAGGTATGATGAAGTACATACCATTGTAATCCAGTGATCGAGAACTCGGGTCCACTTTTCAAGGTACTCGGACTTGTACTCCCGGACTCGGAGGTAAGGACTCGAGAAATAAGAAATCGAGCCCATCTCGAATCCAGCTGAAGGAAAGCTCGGTCACATACCATAAAGTCATTTATATACATGTGCTAACTGCTCACATAATACAATAAAAAAGTATATACCAAGCTTTGAGGTCTACATGTGAAGCTAAATGTAATTACACCTTCAAAGGAAAAAAACTAACATAAAAATATGAAGCCAACCACATAAGCCAATTCGATAAGGTTTTTATTCAGTCTTGTCTGTTCATTAATCCCGTGACCGTTTCAGCCCTAACAAGGTAGCGGGAGACGTGATAATAGATCATGTTTGATCACATCGGAGCTTAAGGCAGTAACTTGACACACGTTACATAAAATATCCTAATACTAATGTAGCTAATTTATCTTAATCAGGGATGCATGGGTACAGATTATATGATAGACTCATTAGTTTGAGTCCCAACGTGACGTGTGCAGACACGAGATCTTGCATTACATGTTAACCATCAGGACCCTTGTTAGTGTACAATTCATTACCATTGAGGGCATCCCTTTGCCTTCCGGTCACGTGTTCGTATTAATATTCATAAAGGTCATTGCTGGTCGACTATCAGTGCACGAGGTTACCAGCTGAAAGACCATATGCTATAGCCTTGTGAGGCCCAGCTAATAGCTGAAACGTATTTTTTTACGTATTTTTTCATATTCTTATAAATAATGGAAAGTAGGAATTACCATGTATAGGCCCCATATTGACTAAACTTTTATTTGACCTCAAAGAGTATTTTATTCCGACTGTACTATACGCACTGATATAAGCTGCAACACTGCTTAGGCGGTTTCCTGTTAGCATTGAATTTATACACGAGAGAGAGAGAGAGAGAGAGAGAGAGAGAGAGAGGTTATTATTCACATTTGGATCAGGCTAAGTACCATTCCCAAATCAGGCTAAGTACCATTCGTACAAGCTGATAACTAACTATAATTAGGTAACAGGTCTGTTTATAACTCTATATCACCGTTGTTTCATCTAAACCAAATTTTCATGTCCCATGCCTCTGACGACCAAATTCACCGATATGTTATTGCACTACCAACATAGCGTACACGATTATCTTTCGCAAAATATTGACAAATTACCAGGAACGCCATTAAGCTTTCACATTTTCTTCCGGGAGGTACTGGCCTATATAAAATTAAAGAGCCGTCTCGGTAAACCTTTATATTGGACTGATGTAAGTGTAATACAATTTCGAGTCGTTAACAACAATGAACATCCATCCTATTTTGAAAGGTTACCGCTTTACACCGCCGGGTATATAGACATAAAAATACGTGTGGTCAAAGAATTAACACAAACGAATTCATTTAATTGGAAAACAATAAAGTAAATCACATCTATGTGGCGACCATTATCCTTCCCTGCGCCTCGCACGATTTGGATGTTAATCCTGTACTATTAATCACCAGCGAGATGTTTGATGCGGCTATAAATTCAACAAATATGCAAGGAGGTTTACAAATATCTTTTTTCGCACATTGTGGGTTTTCTTAAAAAGTACATTAAATTATGTATAACGTCGAGTCTGTTTTCTTAGTAAAATTGTCAATCAAGACAGATTATTGCTATGAGAGTGGGTTGTAGTTGGCCGTCCAAGGCCGGTGGTTTTCTCTCGGTTCTCCGGTTTCCTTCACCCCTACAGGATACCGAACGCGGTCATATGAGACACGGAGAGGGCCTTGATTAGTTATGATAGCTATTTGTTCAATCCATGTAAAATTAATAGATTATGGGCCGCTGTCATAAATGACGACAATATATACTTTCTATTGAGGATGTTAAGTGCAGTTTTCGATGTTACAAGTTCTGCCACTCTTGCACAAGGTTAGCTCTCTTATGTTGGAGGGGCAAACTGCCGCTAGTACAGTGATTGTGCCGACAGGCCGATCGATCGTGACAGGTAACACTTCACATGTTAGGAGACACATTTATGACATATTTCCCTATTTCTGTTACAAACGTCTTGCTTACAAACGTCTGGCCTTGGCTGTAGTTAATGGGCGTGAATACATGGCAGTCACGGTAATTTGGACAGATTCTGGCAAGACTGGATGTGAATACATCCCGGAAATAAATCGCACGGGCGGTTAAGGCTTGTGATTAGGGGTGTTCATAATCTGACTCTCTGACAATGTGTGTCATGGCCTTGTGGATAACCAGTTATTGTTAACTGTGTTGTAAACCAGGTCGCCCATGTCCGTGTTATATATACCGTGTACTGCGCGCAGTCAGTGATTAATTCCTTTTCGTTGGTAAAGTAACTGGACAATGGAACTGATGGTTTCTTACCGATCGAATTCCTATATCAGCGGTCAAGGTTAATGAAAGTCAGCAGTATTTCTACATATATATATTATTCATGTTTTAGTAGATTGAAAATCAAAGATTGTCGGCAACTTTAGTATACCAATAGAAGCTTAAATGTTTTTGATTATAAGTGCTTGCCTATCCTACCTTTCCGTTAGTTTGCACATTGAGACCAGTTTAGTTTCATTCAATATACGACGGTGGCGTTTTTTTTTTTTTGGACGACGACTGGCGAAACTAATTGCTTAGGAGCATATATATATATATATATATATATATATATATATATATATATATATATATATATATATGAGACCTGTATTTGACAATCAACTATACCGGCGACCTGTTC
The DNA here is from genome assembly GCA_026874595.1 of Sipunculus nudus. Classification (NCBI taxonomy): domain Eukaryota; kingdom Metazoa; phylum Annelida; class Sipuncula; order Golfingiida; family Sipunculidae; genus Sipunculus; species Sipunculus nudus. The sequence goes on from CM049317.1 coordinate 23,713,572, forward strand.
ATTTTTTAGTTCGCGCACCCCATGTATCCTAATAAGTTCACATATCATATGAATTCCAGTTTTTTTAGAGTTGCTGGAAAATCAAACAAATTTAAGATGTGAGAAGGAAAACAGTTTTTTTTTAAATAGAAAAGTTCATTACCAAATGCAGAAAATGATCTATAGTTTCCATATGTAAACTTTAAAAATATGAAACTGACGTAATATCTCATTATCAGTGTATTTTTTATTCAAATTATATTTATATGTGGTACAGTAATCTTGCCTATTGAATTAACTCAAATTTTATTACGCGGGGGGAAATGAAATCGTTTTTGTCTCTAATGGCGAGACGAGGCGTTCCTAAATGCATATCACGTGACAACCAAACGCCGCCCCTTATGCGATTAACACCTGAGAGAACTTTTTAATTCCCTTAGCTATAATTCTGTTGGCTGCCTCTAGATTTGCAGGCATAAGGGACCTATGGTTAACGTTCGGGCCATGACTGAGTCATTAGTTATACACCCCCTTCGTAATGCAAGCGGTCGGCTTCCCAGAGCAAACGATCCCAGCCTTGCTGTTGGTCTGTTGAACGTGCAATCAAATCACAGCTTACCTCCCACGGCCTGGGAGCGAACAGTGCGGGGGATTACTAGTTAGCCACTCTCCGTGGCCGCTTTACCGTATAAACCAAACCCCAACTTGTCTCTCTTCCGACTAACTCAACTGACTTCCCAGACTACCGATAATTGGACGCTTGGGCTGACTACATAAGCGCACGAGAATCTTTGGAAATACGCAAAGAAGTTCACCAACAAGTGTTAAGACCAGATCATCCAACACATACAAGCAAGGTAAAGAAATATTCTTCACTTAATCATTTATTTTTTTTCTTTAAATATTACCGGTGGAATCGTACTGACAAAGTCAGAAAAATGTGCGACCTGTGTCAGGATTTGCTGTATTCATTCTTTATTATCAACTTTTCTGATAATTAACGCGGAAAGCCGTAATTTAAACCATGGCATGAATGAAGAAAAAGTTAAAATACATCTTCTGTGTTAATATTAGGGCAACTTATTAATCGCACATGTGCATCATCGATGCCTCAGCTAAACTTGATCGTCTTTATAATAAGTACGTTGGTATAGAGAAAGCAGTATAGATTCAATATATATAGGTCTTTGAGTTGTGAGAGCCTGTGGAATCGATTCAATTATCGATTCTATGCCCTTGATTCAAACTCGATTCAGTTCTTACCTAAGTAGTTAATTTCAGACTTAAAAAAAAGCATTATACCAAAATGGATGTCAGTAAATTTCAGTAAATAAAAGAAAAATTTTGCTCTCCCTCTGTTTGTTGCCGCCATATATGTTTCTATGCGCGTGGTGTTTTCAACCATCGAATGTTTAAAGTAGATTTAGGGCACCTACGCGATTAAGAGCTTCGACATCGCAGACTGCTGCGTCAAATTTGAAAGCTCACAGAGGACTTCGGGATGGTACATGAAAAAAATCTAAATGAATCGATTCCGAGATTAATAATCGATTAAAGTTTAATAGAGGGCGTGCAATTCAATGCATCGATTCTTGGATGCAATGTTACACCCCTAATAATATATATGTAGGGGGGTTTTACCCCGTGGTATTCATGATTAACCAGTGTCCTTAAGTTAAGAACCAAAGGAATAAATGAATAAAGGTGTCTTCGCTGTCAAGGCCCCAGTGTTAGTAACAGGTCTCAGCGCAAGACACGCAGCTCCGCCAAAAATGATAGCATGCAGCATCAAAAAGTCTCATTTTACCACTAATTTCTCCATCAGTGTATGTTTAAAAGAGTTGCCTGCAGTATTTAAGTCCGCAAGTATTTCCAAATTGATATACTTTACGTCAAACTATATGTTATACCCGTGATCTCATCCCCTGTTATAAACAGTGAAGTTAACAACCCCATGTTATCCGTTTTGGGCTCATCCGCGGAGGCACCGAAAGAGAATACCGTATGGACATGTAAATTGAACACTCAGAGGTGCTCTGAAAACAATTTGCAATTTTAAAGTTATAAAAAAAGTGGGAGATGAAAATCGATTTTCGGTAGAAGAAACACATCTTACTTAAGAAATTAACGGTTCTGAGGTTGAAATTGCTGATTGTTTTAAATTTCAAGGTATTCATATATGAAGTGGGAGGGAGTTAGAGTTAATTATTACGCAGAAGGCCAAGCAGCAGTTGTATGGGTTTTTCTGTGGTAGCTTAAAGGTTTTGGTCTTGGCTTGCTGTCGCTGCTGAAATTGTACCGTGCCGTTATAGATTGAGTGCTTTGACGCTCCCCGTCACTGTACGGAGAAAAAGCATTTTTGTTTTAGAGGGAATTTTACTCAACAGGGTTATTAACACGGATAGGAGGATAATCGGGACTACTTTACAAACCATTTAATCAATATGGCACAAAATAACTTAAGAAAGCGGATGCTATATCAACGACTTTAGCCATCGAGCGCACCGTTCTTTCAGATTTATGAAATCTATAGTTCGCAACGGCTTTGCCAAGTTATTCAAAAGTAACTTAAATACCACTTAAGCCGTACAAAAATAATTTTATTGTTCTATGGATTCGCCGCCAATATTGTTCATTTTATGCAAATAAAAACTATGTCCTTGGTAATGTCGTTAATGCATGCTATGGCACAAATTCAACAAAAGAATTCTTAAAGGTAGGGAAAATGGATATACTTTCGTGTTTAGCATATACACCATTTCAAGAATGGAAGTACTTTTCTGAGCAAGCTGAAAACATTCCACATATTGTTTCTCTTTTTTTAAGGAAAGGTCCATGGCCTGTTGATGGCACTGTCTATTGAATGAGGATGATTGTATTCATATGTTAGGAATGATATGTTATTATTAAGCCTTCTGGATTTCAGGTTTTATATGCATGGGGTTAGGAATAATCCAGAAGTCATAGCCTGTTGTTAAGACAGAGCGAATCTTTGAGTTCTATAATGATATATAACGAGAATATGAACCGGGGACCTGCAGCTCCGAAGTCCAAGGCCTTAACCACTAGGCTGGGTCCTACCCTAAACAGTTTGTGTCTCGACTATAGACAAAATCGTCCGATAGCACCATATTTTACTTACCATAGTCCGTAATACAATGTCTTTTTTGTGTTCCCTTATGTATCAGCCGTCCTAGAATTAACCTATCCCTTGTTCATTAATTCTATTTTCTTTTTACCAATGAGGCTTTATACAGCAAGCCCGTCAAGCCATAAACTATTGTAAGGAATATTTTATTACGTATATAGAGCAATAAACGGTACCTTATCTTATAACATCACGACACCGTAACAAAGGACAATCCCTCGCTGGAAAAGCACAGGAACCTTGGAAAGTAGGTTTTATTCATAGTTCCTACGCGGTTATAAATGTTAAAATAGTTATAACAAATTAATCATAATATTAATTAATTATAAGTAAAATAATCAAAACAAATTCAACAAGGGCATATTGCGGCAACTCAGATTAGCCAGAGCTTTGCAATGGTGTTTTGCAACAAGTGACCTTTCTACCTCTGCATATATGCAACTTCCACGTTAGGTTACATGTTTTTCCCTTTTGTCTACATTGCTCTGTTTACAAACATGATGTTGATTAAAAAGTTCATACACCTTTCACGGAGGCGTTATAAGAATTTTTCATAACCAGAATTACCCTTAGATCATTAATATATACACATATGAAACCAGGAATCACATTAATTCTTTTTCAAAAGGTAGGTGAATAGTCACCTTTAAGTGATAATGTTTTGATCCTGATAACGTGCTTTAGTCAAAGATTCTTCAAAAGTGTTACGTTTTCCCTCGAAATATCTCGAATTACACTGGATATTGCTTTATCTTTATGGGAAGACATGCACGTTAAAGTCACGCTACAAACGTAAGGACTTTATTCTTTCTCTATCATTCGTTCTTCTGGACTAGCTGTGCACTAACCTGGCCAGTGGAGCTGTAACAGGCTTGGCTCTCTCCGTGGGCTTCCTGGTTTCGATTTCTAGCGTGGCTGGGAAAGTAGTTGCGGTTGAACTCCCGAGCTACCACCTGAGCAACGAAAAATGCCTCTATTAGTTAAAATGACTATTTGTACAATCCTTATAAAATAATTTCAGTAAAGCATAAAGCTTTTTTTATCTCATTCAACGAAATGAATTAGTGCAAGGAACGTTATATGCCCAGTTCGTGAGGAATATACCCCCAATGTAACGGCCTTATAGTGAACACTAATTGTATATCTCCATTGATACATTTTGAGCATTCGTTCAAAGGTGAGTTTATAATATAATATATAAGTTTATAATATTATTTGAATAAAGACAGATTTTTTTCCCAATCGGGTATCTCCAGATTCAAGAGGGAATGTGGGTAAAGGTATATAGCATCAGACGTTTTTCTCCTTTAGGCCATTAAAACATTTCTGATTTTGTGGATTCATTGTCTAAAACCAGGTAGTCTATCCCTCCTGATTTCATGTACGGATAAACCATGAGTATTTCGGGCTAATGTAATGTAGTTTCCGACGGATTTACATCTGCACCGGGCCAGTCCTTGGCAAGTCAACGAATTTTGACAAATTTGTGAGACAATTTTAGTTTCCGCATAAATTGCCGTTCACTTATCGGCCATCCTGTAGTTACGCAAATCTTGGAGCTTGGTTCGTGGTGCAAGGTCCTTTCATTGCGAGTAAAAAATCGGAAAAAATAAGGGTAATTTGTATGACATTTATATATATACATATATAATATGATGTAATATATATAATGACCGGCGCATTGCACCGAATTACGTTCTTTTGCCGGTGAACGGCACACAACAGTGAACAGCATATCATGCACCCTTTCGAATGAAATAACTATATATGTGGATATATTATTACGTGTAAAACACAATCGAATTACATACAGTTGTACTTTTTCTATGCCGTGAATGTAAGTATGTTAAGAGCATCCAATCCGGTGGCCAAGCCAAGCCAAAAGAAGTAAACGCTCATCGAGCAGCTACAGGTTGCTGCGGTCAAGACCTCAGCCCTGTGCGCTCCTTAAGCATGTTCTCTGAGCCAACAGTCGTAGTGCCACGCCAAGCCAAGCAAGGAGCCGTAGAGGGCGCCATCTTCTCTCCTGGGTGCGAAGGCTTTTTTTTTTCACCGGGGATGGGGTATGATTGGCGCGATAGCGGCGCTATTCGCGCTTGCTCGAACAGGGTGGTGTCTGAGGGGGGATGTGCCCTCCTGTTTTTTCAAAGTGAATTGGTGCAATTTGATGAACACTGTCACGGGGTGACATAAAAGCGGACCGAACAGTGTTACTAGTGAAACTTGCTTTTCTAGCGAAGCGGTTGGAACCCCGCACTTGTGCGCAACCAACATGGTTTCGAATAGGGCTTCAATAATCATATGATATATTGGTTTTTAACTTTTTTTTACTGAACTAACTTGCAGAAATGCTAAGCAATAACGATGGCTGTTTCCTTTGTCGTGTAGTCGGGACGTTACACGGGCACAGTTCACAACATTAAACCTAGAAAATTTTGACTTCAGATTCAGACACTCCTACTTAGAGTTCATTAAGACCACCATGTCAAGGACCTGTTATTAGTCATTATTAGTTCATTTCATTAAGAAGTTCAAATTTCGTAATAATAGCAATACTGGTCGCCATGAAACTAAATTTATTCATAGGAATAACTTAAGCAGTTTCATAACACTGATTATGCCACCCTCATGTTTTCCCCACTGTTGTATCAAACAAATGTTTAAACTGAAATGGTAATGCAAGAGAAAAGTTCATTCAAACATGTGTTGTTGTTAGGAGGAATGATAGCCCCGCAATACTGAATTTGCGACATATTAACACTATAAGCCCATTGACAGTGAAAATTCACACTAAAACAAATATTTCTCAGCAATCCTGGAAGTTGGTGTACTTACTGATCAGTCATATTGTTGGTTATCAAATACTAGTGGCACCTACAGTTGCCGTTATGTTAAGGCAAACAGTAACTTCCCATTGGATAAAAATTTGACGTGTGTCACGGATAAATAAAATCTCATTAACCTATAAATCTGTATACTTTTATTTGAAAATTCAAACTTAACATTTCTCAGCAATACTTGCAAAGATGAAGATCAGTACGTTGATCCTGGGTAACCTCATATCTACTACAACTTGATGTTTGCACATTTTATTGTTGTTTTCAACGCTTGGAAAACTAAACAAATAAACATCAAATAAATAGTTTCAAGTAATCAGAAATATTCCATGATCAGAACTGCTTCTTTTGCTCAGGGTTAGAGCGCAGGACTCAAAGCCAGGAGATCGTGAGTTCGAATCTAAGCCGAGGCGGTGAGAATTTTAACGGTCGACTCCCATCCGAGTGACCGCTCTGCAGGCTTAACAGAATGACTGTGCGCAACAGTCATTTTTTCACTCACAAGCGAGTTCGCCTTTCGGGGTTCATCGGTGTAATGACCAAGCAATGGGGGTGACACACACCCAGGACCCGCAGGTGTGGTACACCAACCCTGGTTAACACCAGGATAAACAGGTATAAGCTCCTGTCACGTATTCCGAAACCGGAATGGAACTCTACAGATGTACATAGTAATAGTTAAGCAAGCATTAAAAAAATGGAGGCAGTTATCTCCACCAAAAATGAAAATAATCAGAAATATGAATATTTGCCAGATGAACTTAAAGTAAGAATAATTTTTTTCTTCTTATATTTGCAAATATATTTGCAGATGTACTTGCAAAATACTCACTCAATAGGCAAATAGATTTGAAGAATAACAGATGCATGAAGGTAGGAATCATTATATATCGCCAATAACGCTAGTATGTGATATGATTTAACTTATACTAAAATATCAGAGAGGTCATGATATCTTTGTGTGTTTTATTTCATTTTTGATATCAAAAACAGATATGGTTATCTGTTCAATTTTGCATACAAACAAAAGTCTGGTGACCAATTACCGATACTTTACAGATATTTTAAACATAGAGAAATTTAATATTTTAAAGGGTAAATATGAAACCCATCGTCACATGCAGACAAAGCGTAATATATGTTAAAACATATTTGTTATTTTCACATAATAATGTTCCTCATTAAAAGTAAATCAACAGATATATACCAATCAAACTTAAATTTTGACATAAAATAACTGATATCAGTGTACACAACCCTTCATTGTGAAAATGTGACTTGTTGTAGATACAAGATGTAAGTACAGAGGTGCATAGCTTAGCCTATTGGCAACAGATAAATCCTATGCTATCCAAATAATTATGTCCCCAATATTATGCTATTTTTCTTCTTTTTTTTTGGTAAACCCTTAAGACATTGCAAAATATTTCTAGTATTAAGATTTTTCACAACACTTGCACATATTATCTAAGAAATCTCATTAGAAAACCCATTTGAATTATGGACAATTGATGTAAACTTTTCAGTTTGTTTTTTCATTCTTCCAGATTCAGCAGATGAATTTTAAAAAAAGGAGGATGTTTTGTGAAGTTGTATACATTGAGTCATTTTTGAAATATGTTAAATACATACCTTAGGAAGAAATATGCTACCCTTATTAAGCAAGCAGATTTTGTCTACGAATGATCTTGTCAAGCATGGGATCTTTTATGTTTGCTTATTAGATGATGGGTTTACAATTTGTCTATGATAATGAACACCGGCATGCAAAGGGTTTAATGATTTACAAAATAATTGGTTTCGTTTTTTTATTTGGTTCTGGCATAGGCGTTGTTAAGCCAAAGGTGACCAATCCTGGGTAACTTACTGATTAATGTTTCTTTTAGCATATTTGTGGGTTTTTCTTTTCCACTTTTCAACATCCAAGCATTTTGGTAGCAAAAACTGAAGACATGCCATTTTTAATTTTAATTCTGAGGCAGGGTTTAAAGTGTGTAAATACCGCACGCAGTCAAAACATTGGGGTTTAATGCAATGGGCCATATCCCCCTTGTCAAATGTTGGGGTATATACCCCCGATCGACCCCCCCCCGGGATCTACGCCTATGATGTCATCAATGACAAAATTCTGTATTATATGTTTTAATGACTGAAATGATTATTCAAGGCGGGGTATTTACCTACTTTCATCCCCGTTCGTGTGTTTGTGTGTGGCTGTATGTTTGTGTGTTAGTTCACAACATAACTCACGCAGTAATGAACGGAATCTCATGAAACTTTAAAGGGCATTTCAGGAAGGTGAAATAAAGAAGCGGTGTGGTGTGGATCCGTCACATCATCCGGTTCCAGGAATGTGATCAAGAAATGTTCAAAAATGTAAATTACTTATGAACGAATGAACCTGGGAATATGGGCCGAATAAGTTAATGCAAACGCAGTTTTGAGAGCATTCCACAAAAGCTACTCTCACATGGCGGAGGCTTGTATTCCCTAGAATTTTGTAGAGATTTCTATTTCTAACTGAGATTGTTATCAGATCTACCGTATTCAAACAAGCCCGTATTTATGTACACTTAAGAAATTATATATAAAGTCATTAATTATATCTTTGGGTTTTATTTGTTCCTTATCAATGTAAATAACGTATGCATGAGCAATGAAGTACACTAGCGATCCTTTGATACGCCTGATCACCTAAAGGCTCAATTGCACCGGTTAGTGGATCCGAACATTTACGATAAGTTACGATATGCTAACGTGGGAGGTCACGAACAAGCGTAAAGTTTAGGTATACATAACGAAATTTGGAAATCGGTAAATATATGAGATTCAAATCGCATGTTCACATACATTACACGAATTTCGTGTAAATGGGGATAGGATAATCAGATCGAATAATGATTAATAACATGAAACAGTCGGTTCTTTAACAAAAATGTATTTACACGCCATGAATAGGAAATTTAAAAAAGGGAAGGACAAAAGTCCAGCTTACATGTTACATGACAGCTTACATGACTTCGTATCGTATTTCAAAATACACTTTGCAACATAAGACAAGAAGCCAGGATTGTGTGTCGTATCTTGTTTCGAATCAAATCGTGTTCAAAATTCGTAACGTGTGAGCTGGGTTACGTTTGTACGGTAAGTCAGTGGAGGTCTATGCTCCTTCACGAAACTTCCCTACGACTGGCGTGGTCATGGTTAGCTGTGGCAGATTATTAATAGTTGTATTAACGCACCACCGCATATGACTAGTTGCAACAATGCCATGGTCGAACGAATAGTCGCAGCTGGTAACTGGTGGTCTTGATAGTGATATCTTTATGTGCCTAACTGTATCCTAATTGATATTATTCAAAACAGTCGCAGCCATCTGCCAGGTCCACCTGTTTGCTGCGAATTGTCGCAATCGTCAGGTGATCGTATCTCAGACTAGCAGATACTGGTAAACCCGTCAGCCGGGCTTTTTATCGCGTTAATGGGATGTATTAAGTGAGATGAAGAATATTGACTCATTTTTTCTTTTCTAAAAGTTAAAACAATTTATAGATTTTCAGTCGGATACTTTCAAAATAATATATAAATATAATAGAATATTTTTACATTTATTTGTGGCGCTGTGCTCGTGGCAAAAAATTCATACATCGGTATGTTTACCTTGCAGACCTGGTCAGTGATGATGTTTACATTTGCGAACCGGAATAGGACGCGGGCGAATATCGATTTAAAAGATCTTTGAATTGTTAAATATATTATTCTTGTTAGATGGTTGAAGGATAGATAAATGTAAGGAAGAAAGGAAAGATGAATTTAACGTATGTTTTAAGGCAAGGAAGCTTTTTCTAAAGAACGAAAAGATAACGTGCATACCTCATCAGTCGCAGAAGCGGCACCGGGAAGGGGGGGGGGTGGTTTCAAGCTTTTTCACCCGCCTCACGCAACCTTTTTTTAAAGGGGTCTAATCACCTATCTGGCCATTATATACAAAAGGTAAAAACTATTTACTTTTATAAAAATAGGCCAGAAAACGTGGGTATCATCGCACACAGGTTGCTTGTTTTGTTACGTCTTTATTAAATAAGGGGGCCCGCCAAAATAATCAAAACAAGTTCAACATGGGCATATGGAAGTAAGTCAGATAAGCCAGAGCTCTCCAAATGGCGTTTTGAAACAATTGACCATTCTACCTCCGCATATATGCAACCTATCACCCAATGTTACATGTTTTGTTAACATTGCTGTTATTACAAACATGTTGTTGATAAAAAGTTCATACACCCCTCACGAGGGTTTCATAGAGCTTTTCACAAATTATATTAACCTTTGATCATTAATATATACACAGAGGAAGCCAGAAATCACATAACTTCTTTTTCAAAAGAAAGGTGAATCTGCAACTTTAAGGATTTTAGACTAATTTGTCCAGACCCTCCTTTTCCGGACCTTTTGACCTCTTTTTAGGTTTTCTAGTCATTAAATATTGTATATAAGATATCGGCCAGGTATTAATGTCCTTGTTGACTATATGTCACATTCTCCACATGGACGGTCCATCTATGAACGTCAAGGATAAACTTCCTGCTCACATTCATTCACACAGGACATTTTTTTTCGCCGAAAACTGTAGGAGTGTGAATTGCAAAAATTAAGTAAACGGAGCAAAATATAGAGTATGCATCGACAACCTCCATGTCAAATATAGCCAATAGAATGTATATCCGTGAAACATATTTGATATATTGAGAATCCTGTGGATCTATTTTGCGGTGTAATACCCGTGACGCGGTATAGTAAATATAAACAGAAACTTATGCACATGCTTCTGTAGATATTTTTCGTGATACAACTGTTTCCAGAAGATGTAAAATGTAAATGCAAGGTGATACTGCAGCGACACCTGTTGTGGTCTTTAAAACATTATGCAGAAGGATGACCTTGATGAATCTGGGGATTAATCTGAGTCAAATGTCAGGCCAAACATGCTTAAATCCGTCACTGACAGAAGGGCTATTCATATACACATTAGACCTTAATCCTGTGTTGTGAATAACCAGCGAACGCAAACATTCCGGTCTTGGCTTGCAGTTCGGCTGTTCTCGGTGCATGGTAGCCTCCATGCAATTAAGAAACCAAGAAAATCACTAAATGATGTGACATTAAAAAATATTTATTCTCATAGTGGTAAGGTCACTGCTGCTACAATAACCTTTAAAATGAGGCATGGCATAGTGTAATACACATAGCGATTTCAGAGAACATTGAGGATAAAAGTGAACCCAGTTCGTATAAGATTAGTTGTTACTGGGCCCTTGCATGTACCATTTAAAGAAACCTAAACACCTATGTAACATGTATAGAATTATCACGAAATAAATTGAAATAAATTGGTACCTGGCATGATATAGCCCTGAAACCGTAGGTAACTCCTGTACACTAGGGTTAAAAATGGTGGACTGGACGTGTTCACAGGCGTCAACATCAACAAAGCGCGTGGGTCTGTGTGCTCATGGACCGCAAGTTTCATCCGACAGAGCTATATCAGAGGACATAAAGGTCCATGTATGGACTAGTTTGGATTACTCCTTGTGTCGGACCTGTCACGCATTAGCAAAATGGGACCTCCGGTCACGCGGCCTTGTTATTGTAAACAGAAACACGACGGCTGTGTTTACTAACACGCCAAACGATAACAAGGTGTTTAACAGCCCAAAGGGAGGTTCTGAGACCTTGTCCTGGGACTGTTTTGCTTGGAAAATTTTGTCTATAGCAAACGTAAACTTATAGTATGAAAGAATAGGCTTATTATTGCTCTTGATTATGTCCCCTTAGGCGTCTAATATACTAGCTGCAAATAGCTCACTCATAAAATAATGTACTTCCATTTTGTGATTTTGTTATCTAAATTTTCGCTTGTTTTTCGTCGCCATGGTAACAGTATTGGGTCCGAGTCGGGTGATATCTAACGAGTACTCAGTAGTGGAATGTGGTCTTGTTTTAATGGACTTGTGTCCTGAAGGTTGTGGGTTCGTTTCTAGCGCTGCCTGGGCTTTAGTGTATTGATGTTTACAGCTAAAATGCTTCAAATGAAACGTGATTCCATGTACCGATAGACGCGACGTATCTCAGTTCTAGCTCTTATCACTAAAGCCCTGTAAAGTCCGTATGGCGAACCCCTGATATTTGCATATTAGGGCGTCACAAGGCTCCTGACGATTCCCTCGCATTTGCATAACAGGCCGCCTGGCCTCCTGTGAATGGCATCGTTGCTATGAGGAGGCTAACAGCATCCCATAGGCAATGGACAGCTGAACTTGCTTGGTGATATTCGCACTGAAATCATGCATGTTTTTAGAAAGTCCATACATAGACCTTCGTGTCCTATGATATGTCTCTGCTGTTCGAACATACGGTCCATGGGCAAATTTAAGTGCACTGTAGACAATGTCGCATCGATTTTGTACTGTGTATTTGTTAGTGTTCAAGTTACACATGAAAGTTTTGCCACTGTTGAGATGCCAACACGCTGAACGTCGTGATCGTTTTAGTCAGCCGGTACATGAATAAAAGTTTGACTGCATTCGTCGCGTGTGGACCTATATATCTCATGCTGATTGGCTGAGCTGGAGACACATTTTAAACCGGCCTGCTGCGATAAGCAATGGTCTGATAAACGGTGACACACTGACTCACTGAGGCTGAGGGTTTTATATAGTGTTAAAAATCGTGCCGTAATGAAATAGCTGAGGACCTAAACATATTTAGACTGATAAAATGGGAATATATATATAGCAAGCTAGAAGACCACAATAGGCGGTTAGTGAATTAACTATGTTGGTTTTGAAAAAAAAGATTCTGGGAAAGACCACTAAAATTACTCCTTCCGTCACTGGGAAAGACCTTAGTTCAGCGAGGCGATGATGTTTGGCGCTGACTGTCCGGTACGGGCCCAAGTTTACCAGTCGATGAAATAAGAGGGTCAGAGAATGGTAAGTAGTTATGTAAGTTAGGGCGTGGTAGCAGTACCGACACTAAGTGCGACACAGTGAGAGCCGTTTGATATCTCTGTCAGAGCCATTTCATTGACTGGGCCAGTCTAGTTCGTTTCCCATTCTGACCGCCGTCTACACCGAGGCTGCTTTCGTTACCACTGACATTTATGATGATCACCGGAAGTTAAGCGGCCTCACAGAAATTACAACACAAAGGCAGAATGACCGGATGTCTAGGTTGTCATAGCAACTAAACATAAAATGATTTATAGTATGTTTCATGCAATATCAATTTTATTTGTCACTAAAAGCTATTATGTACACAAGTAAATTCTTGGTTTGTTTACTTGCTCCATGGACAGAGTCATTGCCGTAGATAAAGGTAGAGATCGCCAAGTGGGACAAATGGAGCTATTCCAAGATGCGCCAGTTCGCCAGTTCGCCAGTCTGTAGACAGTTTTCTTGTTGCAAAACGCCATTTGTAAAGCTCTGGCTTATCTGACTTGCCACTAGATGTCCTTGTTGAATATGTTTTGATTATTTTGACAGGCCCCAACATATTATAAACACATAATATACACTAAACAAGCAGCCTTTGTTCGATGATATCCACGTTATCTGGCCTATGTTTAAAAAAAAAAGCTCCAAGGGATTCCCTTTAGTTTATAACAGTCAGCTATGTGATTGGGCCCCTTTAAGCAGAATGCAAATTAGGGAATCTTGGACTTTCAAGCCAAAACTGTAGAGCGTCACGTGATTATTTTGGAGGTTCTCAAGAAGAGGAGATCTTGGCCATATTTTTGTGATTTTTAGCGAACCTGTGAGCTTATGCAATGGCGCAGCGTCGTCCATCCATCGTCAGCCGTCCGCCGTCAGCCGTCTACCGTCCGCCGTCCAGGGCTGGCTTTCCGCCGTCCATGGCTGTAAGTCAGTAACCATCGGAGCTAGCAGCTCCAAATTACATGTAAGAATTAGTCACATGTGAAACTTGGTGCCCTGGAGCTTATTATTGGGTATCTGCATTAATTTAGATTTTATAGAGAAAAAGCTTAAAAACCTTTAAAAATTTTCTTCTCTGAAACTGCCCAGCCAAATTGTCCAATATTTCAAAGAAATGATCCCTGGAACAATCTCTCTCAAGTTTGTTCGAATGGTTCCAGTTTGGAGATTTTTGGCAGAGTTACAAGATGTTGAACTTAGTCATCTGTCCAAAAAAGCACACTAAAATTAAAATCTCAGAGACGGCTGGAGCTATTATCACCAAATTTTATACCAATGTTTGTCACATAAGTCATATCTGATTTTGAGGTATTGGTTGCACCACCTACATTGATGTGTTTTTTACAAGCGAAAATGTAATATTAAACTCTTCTAGCTTATACACTGATTAATGATGAAACTGTTAAGCTGATTGGTTTAAACTTTACAAGAATTATTCTATGGTAGGGTTCAGCCAGTTTAATACGAATAGATTGGGTGAATACAGTTTTAAAAAAGCATTGTAGCCAATTAAGAAAGGCATTCTGTATTTGAAAACAGATTTGAAAATATGCCGAGTTTCAGCAGCCAAGTCAAGAGGTCACTCAGTGGGGTCCAGACATCACCATGGCAACTGACCTGGCTCGGGGGGGGGGGTGTCTAGACACAGCGTCTAGACGTCTAGACACAATGTTTAGATGCAGAATTCCCAGATTATTGGAACTCTATCTTTCTACTGTTTGATAAAACTTGGTTTGCATTTTAAGTGAATCAGTTTATCATCAGGTCACATGTGAACTGCTGCACCCTCATTTTTGGTTGACCTCTGACCTTTTTCTCGCTGCCCAGCGTCCATTTGTGCGTCACCCATAAACCTGCATATCTCGGGAACCGTTTGACCGATCAGGCTAAAAATTTTGCACAAATATAGCCCTTTGATAGCTTTATAACATACACTAAAAAATGGTGGCGCCACCTGCAACCACTTATGCACAGCATCCATCTGTTCATCTGCCGTGGGATAAAATCACTCATATCTCAGCAGTGGTTTGACTTATCCACCTGAAATTTTGCAGGTTTATACATCCTGGACAGCTTTCTGGATTTTATGACAGGTGGCGCCACCTACATGCTAGTTTACGCTGCAGACATCCAAGCTCATATCTCGTGAACCGATTTACCGATTGGGCCAAAATTTTGCATGTGTATAGATCTCACATAGCCCTTTATCATACGAAAATATGCTGGTGCCACTTGCAACCATTTATGCACAGCGTCCATCTGTTCATCTGCCTGGGATAAAGTCACTCATATCTCAGCAGTGGTTTGACTTATCCACCTGAAATTTTGCAGGTTTATACATCCTGAACAGCTTTCTCGATTTTATGACAGGTGGCACCACCTTCATTCATGTTTACTCTGCAGACATCCAAGCTCATATCTCATGAACCGTTTGACCGATTGGGCCAAAATTTTGCTTGTGTATAGATCTCACATAGCTCTTGCAGGTCCGAAATTTTCATTTTGCTGAAATTATAATGACTAAGGTAGATATGCAGGACTTAAAAGGAAAATATTAAATTTTAAAATTAAATCTCCATTCATACTCCCAAACTTTGCACAGGTTCGCATTAGGCCTGTAGGCCTTGTTTTAAATGAAACTAATAATTCCAATGTGTTACCTCATTAACGAATCAAAAAATGAATAATTATCATTAGACGATTTTTTCTCTTTATAGTAAATGTAAGAGTCAATTGTCAGCTCATTTTGTCTTTGTTTGTTTGAATTGGTTGCTTGGCCAGTGACTGCTACAATATCCTGCTATGGTTCTATCGGTCCAGTAACTGACGTCCAATAGCAGGAGCGGATCCAGGATTTTTTTTTATGGGTGGGGGGTGGGAGGTGGTGGTCAAGTGGTGTCACTGAGTGATGATCCGAGCAGTGGTTTAAAATGGGTCTATAAAAGGGTTGTTAGTTGAGAGCAGGGGGGTCGAGATCCCCTCCCCCTCCCCTCCTCGGATCCGCGCCGGAATGAGACGCTCTGACAAATAAAACCGAGCGTCCGTAAGAGATTTAGAGAGTCACAGAAGCTTATTGAAAGTCCTTGCCCCCTCTCCGGTGATTACATGATATACATCTTCGTTGTATATTAGACGACAACGTGCCAGTTTTTTTGTCACCTGCATGTATCAGTGACGTACGATTCAAGTCCGGACTCAAGTTCACATTTTTAGGGACTTTGACTCGGACTTGGACTCGAGCATCCAGGACTCGGACTTGTACTCGGAGGGTTATGAACTCGAGGAATCAGGTCGTGTCCAACTCATGTTCACCAGAAAAAATAACCTACTAAACCTAAAAACACCTACTCAAAAGACAGATAAACATTTGCGAAATACTTACAGAATACACATTACAAAATAGTAACACTATATGATCCAAGGATAAAGCTCTGCATCGGTTATTAAATTTAATTAGCAATTATAGTTAAATCATGCGTGAATTAACTTATGTATCTGATGATCTGAATTTCCATATTAAATAGCTTTTAATAGATAGCTAATAATAAATAGGGTATTTGTTTTGTACTCCAAAGTTAACTTTGACTCAAACCTCAAAGACTCGGACTTGGACTCGTGTGGCCTGGACTCGGACTTGCACTTGGACTCGGATGGTGTGTACTCGACGACCACACTGGCATGTATGCGGTAAAATCCTTGTCATTTTACTAGAAAATCTCTATTTCATTAAACCTCTGCCACTTGGCGGAGATGTCACGTTTTTGTCTGCGTCGGTTGTTTCGCCAAATTCATGTACTAAGTTTTTATTTTTGAACATTTGTAATTAAGAATCTGGGGGCTCTAAATTACAAAAAAATACCTGTATGAACCCTCATATGTTATTATATCTCTCCCAGGCTCCGAGGATTTATGTTGCCATCATTATTGATTGGCAACTTTATTTGTCTGTTAGCAACTTTATTATAAAAGGATTTTGACGATAATTTTATGGACCTCTAGAGTAACACTCAAAGATCGATCAATTTAATACTGAATTTAATCTGGATCATTTTAAAAATCGGTAATTCTTTTAACCCTTTTTTCCATTACGAGATTGGGGTTATGGTATTATTAATTCACTAGCATAAAAAGGAAACTTGAAGTGTAAATATTCGAACGGGAAGGAAGTTTTTACCCCCTGGCATGTACACAACTGTCACCTAGTTTGAGCCGTCTTTTGAAAGACAGGGCTGAAATTTGATGCAGCCATCGAGTTGGTGAACCGTGGCACACAATTATTTCGGCTTGAATTAACATATTTCATACGCTTACGTACCAAGATCAGGATCTTAGTGATAATTCAGGTCTGTCTATACAAAAAGATGGTGGAGGTAGGGCTGCAGTCTTTGAGTGCTCTCATGCTATCTGCTTCCAATATATTTACACGGGATGTCCTGTTCAGAACTCATTCTCTTATCCCACAACTTACTAGTAGACAGTTAAAAGAGCCATTGGATTAGAACCAGTTGGAAAGCCAGTTAGAAGAATACTCTGATGAGAGTTCCCAATGAAGTCATTAATTGGACCTCAGAAACTCTGTGTTTATCTTCAAAGAAGGGTGCTTAAGGTCCCTGAGCCAAGTGTATACATCTGAGATACATCGACGGTCTTTTCCACAGGCCTAACGTAGACGTAGCGTAATGTGTCCACGATATTGCATGAGTACACGAGCTTGTATTTTAAAAGCGTGTTGGCAACCCATATCTTTATGCGACCTGTTCCTTCACATTCGGAAATTGTTAACTGTTTTCGTTAGTCTTACGACCCAAGGAAAAGTGTAATAATCCCTTTAATAAAATAAAATTTATTCAATAATATTTAAAATAAATAAAGAGATATTTTATTTTGTTTTATTAAGGCTTATCAATTGGCCATTGCTTACCTGGGCTGTAATGTACTCCAACACGATGTCGTTACCCAATGCAGAGCGACCACTCAAGCATGGACAATATTAATGAACAGGAAAAGTAGTCACCGAGTCTTCTTGGTAAGGAGACGATAAATTATTCTTTAACTTTATAAAAAAAAATATTTTTTAATAATTGTATTTTGTCAAAGACTCTAAAAAACGTATTAAATCTTTAAAACGTGTAATGTATTAATAGTATAAGGGTTAGTTAACGCAGCATGGTTCTGATGCTTATGTTAGGAGCACTTAGCGCCCGCTTCCTCCGTCTTTGTTGGCTTATTTAATCAACATATCAATGTCTTCTTGTTCTAAAACCCCCTAGTCGTGTAATAGCTTCTTTGATATTTAAAATTTACGCATACTTGGTGCTCAGGTAACTGAAAAGTTACGTATTTTCAGACAGGCACACTAAAAAAAGCGATCTTGAGGATAGCGGAAGCCTGCAACACGAACGTGGAATTAAATTCTTGGTGACATTGGATGACATTACAGCTACCGTATTTCCTTGAACAGACGCCCGGGCGTTTATTTTTTTCAGACACTGCTTTGAACCGGCGTCTAAACAAGGCCGGCTTCTATTTAAGGCCGGCGTTTATTAAAAAAATGCGTCATTAGGCTCGTCAGACAAACTAAAAATAGAACACGTCGAAACAATGAACCCGCCGGTCACTAATCACTGACACATTTGAAAACATCGCCGGTACACGGATTGTGTTTACGAAATTTCCTTAGATGCCATAGGTATATGGGACACGCGCAGTCTCCACAATCACGCACCATAATTGGAATTAACGCAGAATCACAGCGAGAGATTGCAGTTGTACACAAAAATCTGTCCGCGCGGGCCCCTCGAAACCAGGTATCCAGGTGTTTTATGTGGCTGTTCCATTTATTTTACACCGCGTGAACTTGGTAACATTTTTACGCTCTGAATACGGGGTGGCTCTTCCATTCACTGTTCTCAACGTACAACTGGTAGCATTTGTTCCATCGAAATACGGGGGTTTGGTACTTATCAGCTTATAACGGCAAAGCGTAATTCATTTTCATGACACTTTCCTCTCGTTAAATATTTTACTGATTCAGCTCGAAACAGCGAAATCAAGCGTTTCTGGCCTTGTATATACTAAACACGGGGTGGCAATCCCGTTAACTGTTCACCGCGTATAACTTGTAATATTGATTCCATCAAAATACAGGGGGTTGATTCTTCATAACGGCAAAGCGTAGGTCAATTTCATGACACTTTTCTCCCGTTTTTTATCTGATACAGCTTGACACAGCATAGCTGATCGGTAAGATGGGTCTTAAGATGGGATTGAACCAATATCGGTTATTGGGTTTGACCGATATCGAAACCTGGTTCCCAGACATTTTGGATAGGTAAATGGGTCTGACCCACCTTAAGATCGGTAACTGGGTCTAACCCAATAATTTCTGTCTATATGTACATCATGAACAGCAAGATTTTGATGTACAAATAGTGTGAAGCTGTGTATCCCCTGGACGTAAATAAGAACTCGATGCATATCAAACGTGGCGTAAATAAGAATTCAGAACACATTATGCGGTGGACAAAGAATAGTGGATACAGCAATGGCTATTAGATCTGACGTTCCCTGTGGAGAATCCAGGCAGAAACAAAGCAGTGTAAAATGTAAAATCTCAACATGTCCAAGATTCTGTTCTGAGGGACCTGTATTAAACCTCATCCTATTAAGGGAAGATCCAAAATCCGGAGGTCTTAATAATGTCATTCTTCTCATATTGTTGCATCCATCATTATTCCATAGAGGTTGCATAACACGAGATATAAATAATGAAAAAAAACCCTGTATGACAAAGGTATTGATTATTCATTGGCATCTCAATCAACTCAAGCTTTGTTGGGGGTTTGTTATTAATTACAATAATATAATAATATTAATCATAGTAACATTAATCGTAATGATGTAAAACATAAAGAAGTCATTCAAGGACATGTTCGGAATGTTAAAACTCCAATAACCTGTCAGGTTATTCCTTTTCTATTATCTTGTCAACAGTATGGTCCATGCCCTGCATATAATAATAATAATAATAATAATAATAATAATAATAATAATAATAATAATAATAATGATAATAAAAAAAATAATTATTATTATAATAATGATAACAATAATAATAACAATGATAATAATAATAATAATAATAATAATAATAATAATAATAATAATAATAATTCATATACACCCGCTTGGCAACTCTACCGTAATTGCATTGATGGATACGTTGGTAGGACTTATTAAAACATGCTCATGCACCTATGGATATGGTGCACAAAATCTGTTAGTTAGAGTATATTTTATTATTGATTGATTATATCGTCCTTGAGGGTGGCTAGGATGGTACTTCTATTATCACTTGGGCCCTGTAGTAAGAACAAAATACAGCCAATATCACGAACAACATGTGTATACAAGTAAATAAATACAGTTTGCAGGATTAAGTGAAAGATATATCTTTCATAGATATATGAACTTAAATGGCAATAAATATGAAAGTGTATCGTAAGACAAAATCATCCAGTTATGCAGACGAACTAAGGGGGTAAAGCTTATCAAGCAAATTGAGAATATTCGAAAGATAAATTAGTTATATTCATTCATTTAAAAAAAAGCTATGAGAACGCAGGAAGATTGGAGAAATAAAACGCCATAATTCTTTAGAACATTTTTAAATTGGCGGCACACAATGTTGATGTGAAAGTCATGCATACTCCAATGTCCCCCGTGAATCCGTGAACAATCTTACTGGAAGACAGCATTTCTGTCAACGAGGACATTGGTCCGCCCAAGCTGTGCTCAGCCTGGTATACTATCCACTTTTTTATATTGAACAAAGGTTGCAGAATACGTTGAAATTGCCATAATTAATCTCCCTTTCCCGGGTAAATGAGGCTTTTCATACAACATGACAATATAGACAATGATGATACGTCATCAAATGGGTACTCTGTAAAACCCGGTCTCGGACTCCGGTTTCCATAGTAATAATCGCCGGACCCCGTAAACACGGCTTTCGAATGCCATTCCATCGTTGCAGCCACAATTAAGGACGTTTCGCTTGTACTAAAGGCGTGGGATGTTTGAAGTACTGTACAGGCTCGTTTGCAAAGCGACCAAAAATGTCATAATTCGACAAAATTCTTTCCCGTTATTTGCGTTATTCATAAATTTATACGCATTCGATGCGGGAAATATTTAGTAATTAGCTGCACCCGTGGAAAATCCACGGCTCTATCTGATACATATTTTTGTAATGAGCTGATAGGTAGTAAACGACGCATATTTTAAGCCTAAGATTTTTGCAGGATCTTTTTTCATGTGTTTCACTTATATGATATAAAGATTACTTCAGCTAGAATTGTCCAGGAACACCCTCCTCCAAAATATCAACATAGAAAGAAAATTATTCTTTTCCAGAAATCACACAAAACATATTTTTTTTCCCGATTGACAACATAAGTCCGACAGCTTCATTGCTTGGGATATATCGTAGATATAACAATTGTATACAGAAGAATTCTACCGTGAAATAATATGAAAGATGCTTTCCATTAGTTGAAGCTCAGGCGACATCGTAAAACACGATGTTTTTTCAGTGTAGTCGGTTAAGGGTATAGTCTAAGGCATGTTAACAGACACATGCGTTATTTGTATACACATGCATATGTCATGCATAAGTCTCTTGTACGCGGAACGTATATAGCTGCCAATGTGAAAAAGATAGGCCCAGAAAAATATACCCTAACAGTATTAAATTTTTGGTTTAAATACTGTACATTGCCATGGAATAAGCAGGTCTGATGCTAAATTGACAACTCTCCCAGGTAAAAAGAAAGCAGGTTGATATATTTCGATGAAAGCATTTAGCAAAGAAACCACTTCAGCCTTGGTTCGTTGCATTGTCGTTCAGCAAATTAACACAAAGTGCAATTTACAGATTTTGCTGAAAATTTGTAAAGGGGAAGAGTAAAACTGCATCCGTAATCTTTTACGTTTTTAGAGGTAATCGGAATCACCATAATATATTTTTTCTTCAGTGCCATAATCACAATTCCACAAAGGAATAATTATAAGGGGCATTTTTTTTGTCTCTGAGTAGAAGCCGCTCATTCGTATGCAGTTGTTCTGCGACTCGCCAAGTGAACCCGTGTTTCTGAACCATGACAATGTTTTTCATGAAACGTGCACGTATGAACGAACGACTGATTAGTAGATTCTGCCGGGGGTTTCAAAGTCCCCGAGAGATTGAGGACCCTTAGAAGTGTGTGCAATCCCCCCGGTTTTCCTTTTGAAAAAAAAAACAAACTTTTTTCAAACAACCCATAAATCGGCCAAACTATTAAAACCATGGTTATCATGGAAAGATACTTCTGAATGTATAAAAAACAACATAATTGTAAACATATAAAACGGCGATCGTGTAAAGGGTCTGAGCTCTTTGTGTCCAATCAACGGAAAAATGCTCCCTATTAAGGGATTCGTGTGGACATGCGTTCCGGGCTTGAATTTAAAATCTTTACTTTCTTTTGAAAGAGTAAAATTCCTAAACAGGCTATATAATGGAAATGGGGTTCAGTGGGGATAAAAGGTCGCCTCCTGAAAAAGCGTGACAGGCGAAAATGTTTTGCTGAACATTTGTAGAGGGTTAGAGTAAAGACATATCAATAGTCCATTTCATTTTGGAGGTTATAAGAATAACCACAATATATATTTTCTCATAAACCATAACAACAAAGGACCATTCCTTAGTTCCCGTGTGGAAGCCACCCATTCGTATTTATTTGTTCTGCCACTCGCAAGGTGAACTCCTGTTACTGAAAAAATGACAGTGTTCACACATGAAACGCATACACGTTATCACATGACTGATATTAAAGGAGATTCTGATGGAGGTCTGTACGCCCTGAATACAGCTTCTATTTTGTTATCAATTTAAAGATGTACTGGTGATTTTTTTTCAAGTTTCACCGTTACTACAGACAACGGATCTTAAAAAAATATATGTGTAACCCCCCCAACACCCCACCCCCACCAAACCCCGAATGATAAATAAGTTGTGGGGCTTCTTTTAAAAAAAAAAAACTTCATAAAACACATGACTTGACCGAACTTTTGAAACCATGGTTATCATGGAAGATATTTTTGAATGTATAAAAATCAACATACCTGTAACCCATAAAAAATTGTCAAACGGTGGTCACATCACTGGACTCAGTGCTCAGTGCTGACCAAACTGAAAAGCCCTCGCATTGAAAGCGGAGCCATGTGGTCTTTGGATTAAAAACCTGTACTTCCTTTCGAGAGCACAAATTCAGTTGGAGGCATTACAATGAATATGGGAGATAACTGGGGATTATAGTGAACCCGCGTGACCGCGTATTGCACGGAAATGCCTTTTGGGCAGGACATGCGCTCTGACCACGGTCTTAAAAGGCCAGTGAAAATCCCCGAAGTGCCTCCTGAAAAGGAGTCAAATGCGTGGAGGACATTGCAGCACAAAAGAAATAGAGGCACCTAATGGGGAAATAATAAAATTATTAATTATTCAGCTTAATAGGGCATAATCCCGCAAAATAAAACAAACTTGTCCTCGTAGAGCGCACCACCGATACGTCTGCCGAGTATGGAGAGTAAAATCAGAACGGAAGCAGGTAAAACGTGGTCTAGCAAAAAACCAACTCCGTATTAATTATATAGAATATAAGCTATATACACCTAAAGCCTTCTGTCATTTAAATAACTGCGCCCAATCAGTTATGTTTTCACATGTATAGGCCTATGTTTGTTTGCTGGTAGGAATTTTACTGTTAGCATGGTTTTCTACAAAACAGATCCGATTTCGAGCAGAGACTCGGGAAGACGCCGTTAAAATTGGAGTGTAACCGAATACACCAGTTCTGCAACAAAGCCAATGACCAGAAGAACGAGAGTGTATGTCGCATGTGTAAAAGTTTGAGTTGGATGCCCCCTGGTGGAGTAACCCAGAGGATCTTATTTCATAAAGCAGGGGAATCAAAGCTGATGTTGGACGACCGCTCCCTGCCTGAGGAGCAAGGGTGGGTCAAATACAATGTGCCAAATACAAATACAAATATAAATACCATAGCTGGTCCAGTCCAAATACAAATACAAACACGAGTGACTGAAGATAAATACAAATACAGAACATCAAATACAAATACAATTACAAATACGCAAATGTATTGGTTATACAGAAAATTTATTAATTTTCAGCACCATAAATGTTCACAATGTCTCAGGGAGAAGTAACACCTTACTTGATGCGGTCTTTTGGGTTGTTCGGAAGTTATGTAATAGTTATTTTTTATATAGATTATGGCAGATATGAATATGTTTTTATACATATGTATTTGTACAGTAATTGATCAAATACGTCAAATATTGAGATCAAATACAAATACAAATATTATCATTTTAGATAAAATAAATTCAAACACATACTTTGACTATATTTAAATACAAAAACGTATTTGACCCCTTATTCAAACATACACGTACCATAACTGAACCCTCTCTAAATAAAATGAGATACCAGAGATTTTTTTGCGGTTTAATTGTTCCTCAGATAGGAGGGTATGGGTCCATCCTTGTTCTCGTGTGGGTGTTTACATAATTTACTTATACGAAGTTAACCGAGGATATCTATCCGAAGATAGCAAGATTTTTGGAAAAATACCAATCGTCTATTTAGCATTGCAAGATATATTATCTTATTCTTTAGAGACAAGGCGTATTTATATATAGAAATCTGAATTCTAATGATTTCAAACATTTGTTATTCACTTATTCGACTAATATTCCAAGCATAGTGACTGCACATTTGTGAATTTTCTTTGATGACGTTGTTGAATCCATATCATGTGCCGGATCCACACAAAAAAAAAACTAACCGATTCTTCACTAGCCCATTGCCGAAATGCCCTGAAATTTCATGAGACTGCATTTATGATTGCGTGGGTTGCATTGTTAACATTCATACAAACACACACACACCATCACACACACACACAAATACACGAACGAAAATGAACTTATCCCCTCCTTGAAGAGACAATGACCTGTACATAAAAAAATAAAGAAAGGACACTGTGTTCTCCCTCTCCAAACGGGCTCACGATTTATTTTCCCTGCTAGGGCATTGGGTTTATACTGCAGTTAGTTTTTGTTATGTAAGAAGAGCACTTATGGGTGATACAGCCCTCCACCAGTTTGAAAGCGTGAGATAAACCAACTGACGATCACCGGGTTAAATATATTGCGTGACTAAGGGTCGTCAAAGAAAAAGAACCGAAAACCACGAAAATTGGAAAAAAAGTATGCCCTGCCTATTATTTACAATACACTAGGGGGTAAAAAGTCAATTGATTCAGTTACCTTGGCGTGTTCAACTTGTTCCAGGCACCATCTTCAATAGCAACTAATTAATCTACTGTGTACATGGGCCGGTGCCGTGCCTCTAAAATATAGCCTGCGTTAATGCTTCGTCGTCTGTATCGTTCTCTTTAGCCTCAGGCCATGAGCCAATGATGACACAATAATAATTGCCTCCTAATTAACTCCGGTCGATATGTGGTTACAAACCAATGTTCTTTTTTCACTTGTTTGTTAAATGTTTCTGTTAACAGGGTGAGTCAAAAGTTTCTAATTAGACCATTCCGCTATGAAGCGTAAGCAATGGTCCGTTCCACCACCCCTGTCAACTGATTTTTCGCGATAATGTCACAGGTAAGACAACCTCCGCCACCCCCACCCTCAAAAATATAATAAAAATCAAGAGAGAAAAGTGTTAAGGTTTTAGCATATACCTTCTAGCGATATTACTATTATTCACTTAATGTTGATATGTCTCATATATATTCGTGCTTCATGGCGTCTCTAACAGGTGACCATAGTTTATCCTCCAGGGACAGGGCTGGTACGTACTGTATTATGTAACGGTGAAGCACTTGCACGAGGAGAATTCAAGTCTCACTGTAAACAGGGGTCGGCAGCTCTTGTTATTGGTCCCTTGATAACGGGTCCCTCTTTGTACGTTACGTCTATTATGACGTCATCACTGTTGCCTGTCATGTACATTAAATAGGTTTGTACCATTTGTGGTAAGATTTCGCTCCAGAATAGACTAGTTTCTTATGAAATGGTTTTAAATTGTTTACAAGAAAATGACACAATGTAGGTTATTACAAATATGGCTATTACGCATTTCTGCCCTAGGGGCAACAAGTTTTGGCGTTACTTGACTTGCAAATAAAAAAAATATCACGGATAGTTTGGTGGACAGGGGTAGTGGAACTGACCATAGCACCGTGCGAACGAATATGCAGATTTGTTTACACTTCTCGGACCTGCGCTCGACTACCTGGCAGTTTTAACCCTTTAAACCATTCCGACTTTAGGGCATGGGGTTCAGTAAAAGGTTGTTCAAGTAAACGCTTTGTCCGCCCACTTCTTGAGTGACTGGGTACGAATCCCGCAACGGGGAACTAGCTTATGGTATACAAGAGAGAAGGAGAGAGAGAGAGAGAGAGAGAGAGAGAGAGAGAGAGAGAGAGAGAGAGGGAGAGAGAGAGAGAGAGAGACAGACAGACAGACAGACAGACAGACAGACAGACAATATGACAGACAAACAGACAGAGAGGCAGACAGACGTGGGTAGAAGTAAGAAAACCTTTTGTTTATCTTTCAAATTGAATTACTAAAGATTCGCATTTCAAGTAAAATGACCCAAAGCTTTATAGTTTTGGTTCTAAATATTTAGAAGCTTTATAGTTTTGGTTCTAAATATTTTACAACAGTATCATCAACACACGGCACACCTTGCTGATACAACCGTCAGAAACTAAAGTGAAGGTGCGACCTTTGTGAGAAGACACCAGTCTAAAGGAAGATTAGAATACACACTGGAAGTCAAGAACTTATTGTCGCAAATAAAATGGCTGATGTCATTAGTCGACATGATGATACAATATATGGATATCTTTATTCCGGATATGTATCTTTTGAAGCCCTGAAGTTATTTTATGTTTACTGTGCCGGATTAACCAAGTAGCAAATGTACATTTTTTTCCGCGGCCAACGTGTCTTCAGGCGCCCCGCACTAAAACGCCCGTAAATTTGACAAGAGGAAATGGTTAATTTAATAGCCTTCATCAATTAAAGGTAATCTGCTTCTGAAAATATGACAAACAGATAATTAATTTATCAAATATATTTCCAATATCTCGGAGAAAATACAGTCTACCCTTGGCAAGATAGGACGGGTAAAAACAGAACTTAAAATCTGAGCGAAAGTGGCTTATGGAAGTTACTTTCCCGATCGAATCTAACGATTAATATAAAATCTTATATTATAGGACTTTAATAACATAATACACCGTTTCTTATGGAAAGATTAAGATGGTTTATACTTTAAGTCTAGACATGATAGTTGTTATCTCAAGTCATATAAACATGTGATCTAAATAATGATCTTAATAATGTTCTCTTTGGTGAGACTTCATAAGTAATAATCTACATCCAACTTTTGAAGTATATCACTATTATGCGACATGAAACTTCGCGTGGCTTATATAAAACGCAAGCATAAACATACTCGTAGGCCAAGATGCGTCAATGTTAATACTATATACACAACGTAAATGTCCAAGTGTCTAAATGGCCTATAGTCAGCTAAAGTCTTTTGATTACTGATAATTCTTTGAAATATTCTTCCCGAATGTGGAGATTCCTTGTCATTCATGATAACATTTATTGCAGGTGAGAAACTGATAGGGGTGAAATAAATTTTCATCAGCCCGGGGGCGTAGCCATGATTAAATAAGGGGAGAGGGCCGAAATATTTGGCAGAAGCAATTGAAGCATAACATATATAACACATTACATGTTTTAATAACAATTAGAAATATCCGTTTTACAAGACTTATAAAAAAATATCATATTTGCAGAATCAAATCCAATAAAATGTAGAATTATCAATAAACAATACAATAATTACTGCATGTGCAATGCTTTATATTGAAATGATTGACAAATCTGCTGATACCAGTGACAGGAATTTCATGATTATTTTAGAAAATGTAATCACTATTAGATTAAATGAAACTCTGTGAGGAGGAGTCATTAGTCATGCCCCCTCCCCCCCATCCCTTGGCTACGCCCCTGCAGCCAGAACAGATTAAACATTTCCCCTATAATTAACACTGAACATGGACTTCAGCGTTTAATTTTCATATTCTGCATTTACTACAAATTTGGTCTTGCTATAGTAGAATATGTGACATTTAAATTGAAGTTCTGTGGTTTTGGACACATGAATTGATTTAAAAGCCAAGTCAAAGAAAGTATACGCTCTTCGAGCAGCTACAGGTTGCTGCGGTCAGACCTCAGCCCTGTGCGCTCCTTAAGCATTTTCTCTGAGCCAACAGTAGCAATTCCACACCAAGCCAAGCAGGGAGCCGCAAAGGCCGCCACCATTCACCCCGAATCGGTGATCTTCCAGGAAAGCTACAACATCCACAGCCGCAAAGCCAGAAGCGACCCACGTTCCCTCTACCAATCCCAGCAGCGGAGACCCAGCCATGCCATTCGAGGGCCGAACCCGATCTTGTGTTTCGAGACCCATCGCCATTGTACTTGCAGTTTCGGCCATTTGGACCGTATTAACCGGGTTATCCAGTTATGCAAGTTTTAGCAAGTTTTTTCGTCATCGGTATTGATTTAAAAGTTAAATGTATATTTTTAATTAACGGCTTAATCACGCTCTGAACGTTTAGGTAAACGCAGACGTTTAAACCGGTAAAGCAGGGGTGTGTGTTCGTGCTCGGAACGCTTCCTGTTCCAGCAGTTGTTACTAACCGAGGTTGTTTCGTGACGTACCTGGAACGCGTTCCTTGTCCTTGGTTAAGAAAAAGTGAACCACATTTGGGAGTCGGTTCGGCCGCCAGAGGGCGCACTGAACCGAGGTCAGGATGGAGGACAGAGATACAACATGTATTACATTTTTATCGAAATCACGGTTTATTGAAATTTTGATAAAATTTGTAATGGTTCTAAGTGTCCTTGATATGAATAAATCATGAGTGAGTCTGTATCATTATTATAAAATCACTTACACCGGTCAATGATGAGTTTGTCTCATGTGTGAATTTTCGCTTGGACCCAGCTGTTGTAAACATTGTGAATGTTCATTCAAGTTTTCATTAAGCCAAAGCTGGTTCTGATATCACCCAGACTAAATATCATAAAATTAGCTGGGTTTTTTTTAGTAGGTACCCAGACATTATTTACTATAGGCCTATACAGACTTAGTATTGTTCTTGCGTTTTCGTGATGGAACAGGAACACATTCCTTGTTAAACTTTTTGTGGTTAGGAACTGGAACTTGTTACAAGAGCACGAAAACTCACCCCGGGTGTCATGCAATCGCCATGCGGTCACGTGATGTCTCCGCCTCCGGCAGCTGATCGATAACGGGGGATCTGCCAGAGAGTCTACGACTTTGGGAAAAAGTCAAGGTCCAAATTAAGTATTAGGTTCTAATCTGTGACCTAGGACTAATGTTATATTTAAATTTCAGCCTTTGAAAAGCAGCCATATTGGATATCTAGCGCATAACAAAAATTGGCGGAAGGAACAACATAAATATTGAAATTGCTGGTTTTGCAATCGAACATTCTTAAGTACTCCACCCACAAAAATTGTTTACCCAAATATTATAATAGAAATACATTCCTTAACTCCTTAAAGTCTCCATATCATATGGGTTATGGCTTAAAATCTTAGTTGGGTTTGTATCTGTCGCTCTTATATCAGACTGGCGCACAACATCCACTCTATTTAGTAATTTTTTTTTGCTTTTTAATCTAGTGCACATTTTGTACGAGCCTATATTTCATAAAATATTTTAAAATACATGACTGGCATCTCGGCAACTGTAAGGAGGTAGCGAAAATTCTTTTTAAGTTCCAACCTTAAGTAATTTACATAACGACTTATATGTTCTCTTATTATTATTTTTCGTGATTAGGTAGTTTTTGGTCTTATGAGAGTCCTCAATTTTGTTCCTGGAGACCTATTTTTTCCCCGATTTTGACAATTTCCCTTGAGAAGGATACTGTGATTACAATGTCGCGTGTGACATACTAGGGCCCCATAATTGATGGGCTTAGCGTAAAAGACTATATAGTAACACTGTGTTTCGTTGACGCGGTATGATTAAGATAGCCCTATATTTGACGTGACTTAAGGAAATCCAAGTTCTTAACGGGCTTCAAAAGATACAGGGAATGAAAGAGATTTTTTCCCCACAAATTGGACAGGCCACGCTAGACAAATATAAACGTACGGAACCCGCGGAATTCATGTCGTAACTGTATATGAGCGAATCACGAATCTATCGAATAATTCGGGTTGGTATTATCTGATGCCTGGGTTACATTAAATTTTGCATACTCTTTAAAACAAAATGTAAGAAAATATAGATTGTTTGTTCAAGGTAAAAATGATCGGTTTGGTTGTTTTTTTTAACTGGAATCAATTAGTTGCATTTATAAGGAAATTCAGGATATCTGTAATAATTGTAATACGTATAATATCATGCAAAATCTTTGTTTTTTTCTCTCTTACATTTATTGCATGAGTCTTCTGTTCTAATCCCTTAGGTCACAAAATGTTTTACGGACCATTGGCCCATAAAATACAAAATGAGCGGATAAAATTTTGTTTAGGATGGACAAATTGCCGGTCGAGACATGTGATATAAAAAAAATGTATCTCTGTTTTTAAAAAAAGCGGCATACGAACTAGAAAAAAAAGTTTATCAGTTTTTAATGATTCTCTTATAATTACTTTGAAGCAATCAGGGCATGCACTCCAATATCTTACAATTCAGAGGGCATGGTGGTAGACCACAAGAAAAAGCAAAATTAGGGATGGCGAATATGCGCAGGAAAACAAGGATAGCTCAGCGTGATTACGTATAACGTGACGGGTTTGTTTGATTCCCACCCTGTTCTTGCTTTCGACCTCCATTTGAATAAACTTGCAAAAGTGGATTAAGGGATAGGCCTAAATAATAAGAATGAAACCAAAACCATACCTTATATGACATAAAAGTAATTCATTTTAATAAATATATGAGAAAACATCTATTTTTATATTTTTTAAAACATCCCAACTATTCTGATAAAGGCCAAGGTCACTGATCACATGCTCAAACCACTACATTTTAACGCTACTGAATGGTTGTTGAATGTCATATATATTCTAAAATATGTAATTGCCAAAGGCAGGCTGCTAACCCATGGCAGGGGCTATGTCAATTGGCTAAAAGATTAAGAAGAAACAAATTTGCAAAATATTTATGTTGGATTTTTTGTTACGCTTGGATTTACACCAAAATTGAACTTCATGAACACTTTCCCAATACCAGCCCATATGACAAATTTCTAAGACATCCGTTATACCGTCTCCGGATATCGTCCGGTCATACATACATACACACACACACACACACGGAATCGAGTGAAAACAATAACCCTCGCTTCGCGCAGGGTCGATAAATTTAATAATGTCCACATGTTATTACAGTCTTAACGCACAGTGGGGTGACTGATAAACGCCATCACGGTAGTAGTGTTAAGGTTATAATGACATATCTTACCACCGGCACTAGCTCTTTTCTTTCATCTGATCCATACTTTACTATAAGTAAAAACATAAGCATGCATTCAGTTTTTATGCTGCTAGTTCACTGACTTATGTATGCTGGATTGTTTAAAAAAAATTCATGGTTGTGGTGGGGACGTTCAGCATTTTAAGTCTTAGTTGTTAAGCTTTCTTTTGAACTAGGGTCTGTGGTTTATAGTTAAAGTGCCGGTCTCATGATCGGGAGGTCTTGAGTTCGAACCTGGTCAGACCCCCACCTAGCCAAGACACTTGGACTAGGTCCCAACCGTAAAATGTGCCTCTGTCCACCCAGCAGTAGAATTGGGTACCAGTATATACTGGGAGGTAACCTGCGATGGACTAGCGTCCCTTCCAGGAGTTCTACTCCCAAGTCGCTTCACGCTACAGAAACCGGGATAAGCTCCAGCCTGATGACCCGGTAGGTTCGGGTGTAAAAGCCCAACAGACCTTACTTGGACCTGACAATCCTTTTATATATATCTTATTTCAATGTACCTTATAAATTTGTTGCAATAAAGGTATTTATGAGTTGTTTTCAATGCATTGTATTTTCAGAAAGGAGTTAAAGGTTGTATAATACTAGATAGGACAAGAACGCAAAATGTATTAATCTGAATGATGAAGATTAATTCATATACCTTAATTTAAGCAAATATAAGTCAAGGAGGGCGGGTGCAGATCAAAATATGGAGTGGTAATGTTCAACATGAAGTAAAAGTCACAAGAATAATTATCTATCTATCTAGTTAAGTACATACCATCCTTTCATCAGACGTCGGTTCTACTCAAAATGAACCTCTTCCGTTTAGGTAGCCGTAAAATCCCTATTCAGTAGGCAATGATAATTTGGCTGGTAAGCCTACTTGAGACATGATACAAGCAATACCGAGGAATGCATCGCAGTGGGTCCATCATGTTGCATTCATATTGTTGTTAACAGCCCATAATCTACGAATGATGCATTAATGCAAGAGAATACATGTGAACTAACAACCGAAACTGAAACCCCGTCTGTGTGGTAACAAGTCATTTCCTGTATTGCGTTCAAGTTTGCTGCACCAAGTAACCCCTGCGAGCCATGCTTGCATTCATGCGGTCAGAAATTCAACAAACATGCGGAGGGATTTACCAATAGACTGAATTAGAACGGATTTTTTCTCTTTCATGTCTGGTGTTGTTAGAATGTACACTAAAAATGCAAAAGGATTAGTACAGTTTATGTCATTTGACAGTGTATCTGTAGGCCATGAAGCGTTGTCAGAAATTACGAAAATATTTGCATTCTCATTGCTTTATAATGCGTTCCTCAGACCTAGATGCAAAGGCACTCTGGCAGGCCAGTAAGCTGGTCGTGATGTCAGAGGGCCGATATGGCGCTACCGGTCAGGCAGTGTGGGACGGCCAGGACTACTTGCCTCAACTATCATACTTTAAAATCAAAATTTGTTACATTTCAAGGAGTTATCAGAAAATACGAGTAATTTTTCAATTTGCTGCTAAGTAAAAATAAATAAATAAATAAATATCTGCTTACTGTTATTTAAATTTCGACTGCTATTTTTAAATATAAACAGCTTTTGGCCGTGCTTATGACCGAAAGCGTACAGTTTCGGACACACAATCGAGGTGTATGCTTACAAAATATTACTTATTCCGCGAAGTTCTTACCACAAACACACCCACTTGTATGTAATTTTCCTTGATACAATTCTTATCCAACATATTTGAATGGACTACACGGCCCTTTTCGCTTCACCAGCGGTGTAGTTATAGGCCCCGTTGCCTGTGGACCGCAGACTTTGAAGCCCACAAAAAAACTTACCAACAGATTCTTTTTCTTGGAAGTTCGATGATGCGCAGGGTGCAAATGCCTCAATGTTCACATTGCATCATTCGAAATTACCATGAGTCTTTCTGTGTAGTACACAAAGTTAGGCTTGGAGCGACAATGAACGCTTTAACTGGCAGTATCTTTATTTCCTTCATTAGGTATCATGCTTATATCTTCGTTGGTTGGATGGTTGGTTAGTTTGTCTGTCAGAATCTTTGTTCCAAAAGTTCAGATTTTAATGATTTTTGTTGGAGGGTTGGGTAAGCACCTACAGAAAAAATTGTTAGATTTTGGAGCTTTTCTTATTCACGATAAATTTTATTTAAAGGGTTATTTGAATTCTCAGCTTTGCAGTTTAAATATCATAATCATTGGTCAGAGGAATTCAAGGGTATTAAGCCCTGCAATTGTTCTGGCGAGCAGATCCCGCCTGTGATTCAACCATGGAGTTGGTCTACCGTGACACATATTTTAGTCTGCGAGACACACACCAAAGTCTGATTATGATCCTTGCGGAGGTATTAATGTGGTCTCCGAGTAATATAAACTCAGTATAGATACAGTATAGATAAGGTATATACACTCAGTATAGATACAGTATAGATAAGGCATATTAACTCAGTATAGATACAGTATAGATAAGGTATATACACTCAGTATAGATACACTATATATACAGCATGCACACAGTATAGATATGGTATAGATACAATGAAGATACAACACTGATACAGTATAGATACAGTATATGTAAAGTATTGATACAGCTTTGGTGAGCAACAAGATTTCCCCCCCATATATGGTGAATGAGGCCTGCAGCGTTAGTGTTATTGTTCCAAATAAATTCTGTCAGATTAAATAACGTGTACAGCTATGTCAAACCAGAATATAAAGCACTTAAACAAAACATGGTCCCTTTTCCACAGTAAATATAACGATAACAGTCACATCATGGCCACTTATGAAGGAATCACATAACGTAACCTAAACGTCTCTCAGAAAATCCCTTACTATTGTATCTAGTTGCTTGACTTAATAAGTGGTCCATGGGTCATGACGCACAGCTGATGTGACATGCTTCTTATGGCCATAGCAGTTACATATAATGGTCACGGTGACCCAATCATGACCGAATCAAAGGGACACAGAACCAGTTAACCAATATAAACAAAAACAAAGTGTTAATGCTTTCTGACTTGCATTAGAACAGCTGCAGAGATCATTTAACACACAGAATGAGACAGTTCGTTAAAAGGAATTTTTAGATGGCTGTTTGAAGGCCATATATTGGATTATGAGCAATGGCTGAAATGGTTCTTGAGATAATGTGCCGTAAAGGAGAACCATAGGGTAACCAGTAACCTAAACAGAGCCTTAATAACCCATGCCATGCAGGATTAACTGTTTATATCATGTGACATAAAAATTAACAGTTGAAATAATCATTTGGATTGCAGGAAGGATTTCGACAAATCATTTTCTGCTTTCTTTAATGAGGCACATGATCATATTTTAATGAGACTTATAATCTGAAGGTTAACATCATTTTTTTTGTTTATTTGCAAGTTTAATAAAGTTGTTCTGCTGATCATTTAAAGCGCAAAATTGACTTTTCCCAGTCTTTTACATAATATTACAAAGGGGTCATGTTTTGAAAGATCAAATCTGTAAATTACTTTAATAGGCTACAAATATGCTTTATATGAATTGCAAGCCTGTGTCATGTGGGGATGAGGTGGGATGCTCTCACATTCCCCTGGTGGAGGCAAAACCGACATCATTTGATGACCGTTAATGTGGTAAAACCAAACATTTCAGGATTGGCCTCATCACCAAGAGCGCAGATGAGGCAGATTCATTATTAAGCGTAATAGCTTATTATACTCCCAAGCACCTTTATTAGATTAATCATTTGGACTAATTAGACGTTGATTACTTAATTAAAGATGACCTTAATGTCCCTGTTATAACGCTTATTCAGCATGGTCTTCACTGTAAATCATTTTTTGTTTTATTTGCAAATTAAATAAAGATGTTCTGCTTATTATTTAAAGTTCAAAAATTGACGATTTACGGCCTTTTACACACTTTTTCAAAGGGGCCATATTTTGAAATATCATGTCTGTAAATTAGTTAAATAGGCTACAAAGATGCATTCTTTTAACTGCCAGCCTGTGCCACGGGGGTGGGGGGGGGGGGGGCAAAGTCATGGGATGCTGTTACATTCTCTTATTCGGGCCATATTCCCAGGTTCATTCTTACATAAGTGCCTGTATATTTGTGAATATTTCTTGATGGCGTTCCTGAATTCGGACCATGTCCCCAAGAGAGGATGCAGGATTTAGGAAATAGGGAGTGTGTGGGGGTCCAACCAAGAAGGACTAATGACAAAGCCTAAAAATGGTCCCAAGGTCCGAAAAAAGGGGGGAGGGGTTCAGGCCGTAAAATTAGTCTGAACCCCATAAAAGGTTGCGGCGGCTGAAAGGGGGGGGGGGGGGGATCCGCTTCTGGTACCGCTTCTAAAGTATAAACGATTCTCCGTTGACCAATTCTCGAAACGCTCTGGAAATTTTTCCAGAATCTGTTCATGATTGTGTGATTTATTTTGTGACCACACACACTCACGAACGGGTATGGACGCAAACCCTCCCGGCAAAGACCAATATGGCATCAAACAATGACCGTTAATGTGGTCCAAATAAACTTTTCAGAATTGGCCTCAAAACCAAGAGCGCAGATGCAACAGCTTCATTATTAAGCATTATAGTTACTTTTACTCCCCCGCGCCTTAACTGAAGGATTATTAGGACCAATTAGACGATAATTACCTAAAACCAGATGACCTATATGACAACCCTTGAGCAGATCTTGATGTGGGATCTTGGAACCCGTGTATAAAACACCACTTGTCTATTAAGACCACTTGTCTATTAAGACCACCTGTCTACCGTTGAGTGATCCGAATGCATTCACATTGGTTATAACTAACCAGTCTAATAAAACCACATGTAAATTAAGACCACTCTTGGACAGTCCCCTGGGTGGTCTTCTTGAACAGATTTCAGTGTCCATTAAAGGGGCCCAATCACATATATGACAATTATAAACAAAAGGTAATCCCATGGAGCTTTTATAAAAAAAAAACATGACAGAAAACGTGGATATCACCGCACACAGGCTGCTTGTTTTGTTTATATCAACGTGTTTATATTATGTGGAGCCCGCCAAAATAATCAAAACGTATTCAACAGGGGCATCTGGCAGCAAGTCAGATAAGCCAGACCTTTGCAAATGGTGTTTTACAAAAAGTGACCTTCCTACCTCCACATAGATGCAACCCACCACCTTAGGTTACATATTTTTCCCCGTTTGTCAACATTACTGTTTACAAACATGTTGATGATAAACAACTTCATACATCCTTCACAAAGACCTACCAACATAACCCTTAAACGATTAATATATACACAGAGGAATGCCCAAAATTACATAAATTCTTTTTCAAAAGGTACGTGAATGGGCACTTTAAATAATTCTAAAAAAAATTATCAATGAACAATTGTTTCTTCGTTTCGTCATATACCAAGTTCTTGAGGGTACTTAAATAAACTGGAGAATAAAGACAACCAAGCCATATTGACCAAATGCGGTTACAAATGCCATAGAGCATCACATGAATACCACTTCCGGCATATGTGGACATATTGTAGTATCTGCTTTAGATGTTTATATGAAGCCGTTTGGTTACTCCTGTACACGAATGGAAATAAGGGTTCATCCGGCGCGCTCAGTGGCATGAAACATAAACATAGCTCACAAACATAGCTTAAACCGTGTTTCTTCTTTCATGTTTCTTCTCCTAGTTTTGGAGTTGTCGCGCATGCGCATGTAATGTTTAACAACATCTGAATAAAAAAGCTGAAACAGGTGACCCTTTATACTATATTGAGTGTCATTTAATTCATAAAATAAAGAGAGAGTGGCCAAGTATGTGCAAGATACTGCATGATTTAAAGCCGTAATGGTCTAATTATTATTATACGATTTAGTAAGCTAGCATAATGCAAAATAACACAAAATATAAAACAGGTGTTATTTTATACAAGTTCATGCAACAATAAAAAATTATCTTCAAACTATTGAATTAACACATGAGGGTTTGACAACATTGATTGGCTCCCCTTTTCAAATCCGGAGAGTTTGTTGAGAAACGTGAGAATTTTTGCAGTCCTGGCAGGCCGAAGACGGAGGCAACAGAGACAGGAGGTGGGATTTGCAATACTGAAACCCTTTAGTAAGCCGATGAATATTGATGATATGTGATGAATATTCATGGAGTTTTCTCTCTTCACCATCCTCCCGTGTTTGGGGTCGTCGGTCGGACATAGCATTGTCTTTATAATGGTCTACACGAATAGCATGTTTGTTAACTACGGTAATTGTAATTAGCCATGCTGCATGGTGGACCCTATTAGAAGCCGTCTAGTCATTGTTAATTAAATTTGCAGAGCACGCAGGTGTGGGCAAATTAAACAGTTTGTGGTCGATCCTTCTTTGTTTGATTCCTTTGTATTGTTTTATGCAGCCTTTTTTGTGGTGGTAACCGCCTTCCTTTTTTTCAAATGCTTACCTAGCTTTTTCTTAACCTAAATATGTCCAGCTGAAGCCTTTCCATGTCGGTGACACTTCACTAGCACTCGTTTCTTCTCAATTTAATCCTATGCCATCGTGTCACCCAAACCCGGTGTCTACCGCACCTATATGTCTTGGGTGTGTTATCATCCCCAACTACTAGGTCATAACATGGATTCACCCCCAGAGACGCACCCGTAAGTGAGTGATACACGGCTGTTGGGCACAGCCACCCATTAAGCCTGCAGAGCGCGCACCCTGTTTATAGTCGACCGTGAAAAAACTCACCACTCAGGTGAGGTTTGAACTCACGACCTACTGAGTCTTCTGCTCTGCCCCTAGGCCTGTTTCATGGGGTCTTAATCTG
Source organism: Sipunculus nudus (assembly GCA_026874595.1). Classification (NCBI taxonomy): domain Eukaryota; kingdom Metazoa; phylum Annelida; class Sipuncula; order Golfingiida; family Sipunculidae; genus Sipunculus; species Sipunculus nudus. Next base: position 23,752,063 of record CM049317.1, read on the forward strand.
CTCCGCTTAATCAAAGGTGGCCAAGGGTTTCCGTGATGGTCTTCAGGGCTGGATATTGGCCTTCCCATTCATGTGAAAAAATAACTTGATATTAATATGCAGTTATACTGGATCACAACAAACAAGGCAAAGCTGCAATAACGTGACCTTACTCTGTATCATTTTAAGAATTATAACCCAGAGGTATGTCTATATGCGCTTGTTACTTTGGTCAGTGACGTAGGCGAGACTAAAACCGAGACCATGGGATATTCGAGACTAAGACCAATACTGACTTTTCACATGACGTCACGGCTATTCAAAGAGAATGGCCTCATGGACGCAACGTGAGTGTGTGTGTGTGTGGGGGGGGGGGGGGTCTAGGGATATGCACCGGACGTACACCGCATCCCGCACTACACGTCAAAGAAGTGCTCAAGTATAACGAAGGTTATGACAAATTCTGCCCATTTTAGCTACGTTTATTTGTACATGTGAAAATAATTATAAGATAAAATCGTGTGATGAACCGTTTATGTGGTACGTGACATGTCTTGATATAACAAAATATAAACAAAAAGACATGTGACCAATGAGCGATAATCGGAGATGCTGTCGATTTCATAGTTCATAATACATGTCCCTTTCCGGTGAACTGCTGAAGAATTAAGTGAAAAAGGATTCCTGCATAAAAATACCAAATACGACCTTTTTAGTACTATATTTTGTACAACCGCTCAAGCTGACAATCCGCTCAACCACGTTGTTTACGATAGGCGTGACTCATTGTCAGTTAACCGAGACCATAAAGTAGTCCGACGACCCCCTGCATGGTGTCGGAAAGGTCGTTACCGTAAGGTTAAAGGTCGATTGTAGAGAGTGCAATATTGAGACCCTGAAGGGGCCTATTCGGATATCTGACGTCTGTTTATTATAAATTATTCCTTGTACGTTTCATAAATGTTACAGAGTTTGTACGTGGTGTTTATATTCATTTGTTTATAACATGTGGGGGCCCCAAAAATAGCCCAAACATACAAGTATTCAGCAAGGACATCTAGCCGCAAGTCATAAGTACCAGAGTTCTGCAAATGGCGTTTTGTAACTGGTGATCTTTCAACTTCCGCACATATGCAACCTACCACCTTCAGTTACATGGGTTTTCTGTTTGCCAGCATGGGCGCATTTACCGTTTTTACTAAAATCTTGCACATATAAAGCTTACTTATTCATCCAAGAGGCATTACAAGCATTAAGAATTAATTATAGTTCATTAATATGGCCGCAGAGTTAGCAAAACATCACATAATAGCTACAGATAAGGTAGGTGGATAGCTTGCTTTAAGATCGGAGAGCGAGAATTTGAGACCATATGTTAACATAACCTGCTCTAGCTTGATCAGGTCAATGTCCGAACGAGCAATAGCCAAGCGAGCTTTAGCAGTTTGTATTACAATAGAGCACTGTTTATCCGAACACCGTTTATCTGAAAATCTTTTTTTTTTCCGAAATCGATTTAAGTCCCTTTAAGTATCCATTATTAACCTACAAGGATATTGTTAAACCGTTTAGCGTTAGGAAAAGTCATTTTCCATAGGCCGAGTTCACATGCCAGTTGCGACACACCATTAGCTAAATTTCCAATATAATTGCAATTTCCCCAGGATGTATGAGGAAAAGAAAGTTGTCCCCCCTTAGGACACATTTGCGAACGTTCCCGATAATTCAATATCATAAACGGAGATTTCAGAGGAGAATATGCTTGTTATTTCTGTTAAAATTGAAGTACAAACATAATGTATTTTTAAATTTTGCATTATGTGCTGTTAAAGATACCAAGAGTTGTAATATGTGTTTATCGTAGTTCGATCAAGTTCATACATGCAGTTGAGTACCAGCCCGCAAGAATACTGGCTGAATTATTCTCATAACAGCTCTAGAATGTGACAGGAAACATAAATCTATAAATGTAAATCCAGACTTTACCACTAAACGCACTTGGTCGGTGTGAGCAAAGTTTTGGAGAGTGCGGAGGTTTTGTTGAATTTAAGGCCGGAGAGACGAATGTTTATAGCGGACTAGTCGTAGGCTGCAAATCTCGAAAGTAATGTCAGAGAAAGACGTATTTTGTACAGGGTAGCATTCAGGCTAGCGTAAAAACAAACCTGTCATAATCCAACACAAACTCTGGGAAGGCATTCTGCATGGTCAAACATTTTAAACCCTAGAATGAAGAACGAATCATGAAAAAATAAACATAAAACGTTTCATTTGGTTGTTTATTATTGGATTTATTGTACAACACAATTTCTTATTTTTCATGGAGATTAACAAATGAGCGTTGTTTTATTCATGATTTTAGGTTTAGTATGTTTATAAGAAAAACCACGGTTAATACCGCTTAACAAGTGCAACGCAAAGCAGAGCATTCCCTCGCAAGGGAGCATAACTATACTGGGTGTATCACACAAGTATTAACATTACGAGGGCAGCTCTGTGACCTTGACCTTTGAACCTATGACCTAAAACTCAATATAGGGTTCTTCATCCGTGGGTTGATATATGAAAGATGAGAGGTTTTGGTCAAACGTACTTGACCTTTGTCCCCATGACCCCGAAATCGACAGGATTTTTCATAAATGGCTGGATGACCATATTTAAAATATGAAAGGTTTTGGTCAAACGGTTTGGCTTAAAATGGGTCTACAAGCTTTTTTTAAAAAAGTCGGACCATTTGGCCTCGACCTTTGACCCCGTGACCTCAAAATCGAAAGGGTTCTTACTCCATTGGTGGGAAAGCTATATATGCAAGATGGAAGATTTTGGTTAAAGATTTGGTTTAAAATGGGCCCACGACCATTTTCCCGTGGCCTTGACCTTTGACCTTGGCTGCTTGGTTGTATGCTCCCCACGGTGCCGAGAAAAGCAACAAGAATCAATAGGCCCGAAAGACCAGGAAGGCAAAATGTGTAAAGTTGAATGAGACTGACATCGTCGGTGACATCAAATTATAAACTACGCTCCCGAGGCAGCGGAACTCTTGCGCACCTAAAAAAGCTACTGTTTTACCGCAAACTGAAATGACTGGTTATGATTGACATGAACACCAGGTAGCGGGTCGGTGTCTTTTGAAAAACATCGTGCGTATGACATGAACAGCAGCCAATCAAATGCCAGTTAACAAACACCAGACAGGCAAGATGGCTCTGCTTCAAGCGCCGCTTGATAACAGTTTAATGGTATGTTTCAAAACTGTGCAACATTACCGTTTGTTGCATTCTTGACTGTTAATTATTGGCAAACATCGTAGGTTATCTGGACCACTAATGAACACGTCCCGATGATAATGTAGACTCCTTGTTGCGTCAGTTTTGTGTCGATTTTATTTCGTAATAAACGGGGCGCTGCCTTACTTGCAATATATTATGTGACCATTTCAGCCAATCGAAGAAGTTACCCTTCCAGTACCGGGTCTTATAGTGTTGATCCAACATACAGTTCTCCCTCTGGGGTAGCGACCCAGAAAACAAAGTCAAAACAAACAGCGCTTACGATATAGATAGTAGGCCTATAGATAAAGCCCTGTGTAAAGAGCGTTACTATAAACCCTTAACTTTTTTATATAGGAAATGGCATTTACCAAATTGATCTGCCGGGAGTCCGTATTACATGACACAAACAAAAACAATTGCTTATTTTGTTTAATTCGAGAAACCAGGACAGAATCCGATATGGGATACCTCACAAATATTAAGCATATTGACATAATAAGTCATCTTGCGATCGGAATCTATCCTGTACACACAAAATGTCACTTTAAAGATAATGTTACTAATAGTTGATTTTTATGATAGGATTGTATTATGATTCGTAACATGAGCACTATTTTATAACAAATCGCGTTACCAAAAATGAAATGCACCTGCCATACTGAAGGCATATATACATATATAATTTCAGAATTTATTTTCTATAATAAGAAGACAAAAATGTGCATTATAAAATAGGGTTTAGTACACATTTCGTATTTCAGTATTGCGATACGTGTTGCGGTATTGTCATTGTATTTCTTTTATAGGAATCAAGTGTTCTATATATATATATATATATATTATTAATTTAATAATTATTAACTCTTTATCATGTTAAATATAATGAACATTTCCTACAAAACGTCTAAAGACACATCTAGCGGCTTTCACTTTAAGGCTGTCATTAATCCCAGCCCATTTAGATGTCTACATTTGTAACAGAAACATTATTTGACTTCCTAAAGATCATTTCACAAAATATCGATATTTGGATTGTGCATCACAATACGCAATATGTGAATCACCGTATCGCCACATACATATTTACCGATGATATCGTGCACCCCTATCGCGCAACTACACTTATAAAAACATACTTATATATGATAGAGAGAGAGAGAGAGAGAGAGAGAGAGAGAGAAAGAAAGAGAGAGGATATGCCATTCGCCATATAGGTTATAACATATATCTTGGTTCAGAATACACTAGATGAATGACATGATATTTATATATTAGCCCAAAACATAAATAGGACACTGGAATGCCGACACAGCATGTATCGATGTTCTTATCGATATACCTTTTCGAAATATAAGATCAAACCCTGCTCATGACATGAAATGAAACTTCGAAAGGCATTTCTTTCGATAATAACGGTCATCTTCAATAAAACAGCAGGTTGCGCATTTTTAGGATTTCATGGTCTATGGAAAAACATAAAAAACTAGATTTGGTCGGACAATGGTCCTCAGAGGGCCGCGCGTTTCTGCTAGTGCTGGACTAGTTTACATAATGGTGAAAAATTAAGTTAAATTTGAAAAATATGACAAACAGAAACAAGTTTTTATCAATATGCATGAGGGAAAAAATCCTACTGGATCAAATGAATTTAAAGAAGATATTTCTGAAATAGTATGTGCAATAGAAAATCACCGAATGTAGTCTGTTAGTTTTATTTGATTTAGAGCAAGTCTGTAATTCAATATGTCTGCAGCCCTCACAGGCACCAATGATCCCTGTGAAATTGGAAAAGCTGCAGTAGGTTGTTGTTGAGTTATCACGTGCGAAAGAAAATCAGCGATTGGGCTGTGGCCGCTATATTGGAATTCCAACAGGTATGTAAATCAATAATTCTGGAGCCCTCATATGTACCAACCATCCCTGTAAATTTCGGAAAGCTGCAGTATGTTGTTGTATAGTTATTGCGTGCGAAATAAAATTAGCGATTGGGCTGTGGTGACCATATTGTAATTCCGACAGGTCTGTAATTCAATAGGTCTGGTACTCTTATCGGTAACTTAGGAAAGCTGCAGTATGTTGTTGTTGAGTTATCGCGCGCGAAAGAAAGTGTCACTGACGGAAGGACGGAAGGACTTAAGTACGGAAGGACGGATGGACGGAAGGACGGACTGACACTGATATCACTATAGGGCACCACTTGTCAAGCGGGGCCCGATAATGAAATTCCACCCTCTCTTCCTTCTATTTTGTCTCAAAACCCAAGTATATATTCTGATCTTAAGCAATATCGACTAGCTAACCAGGGTACCATATTAGGTCATCTTAACGTTCGTAGTTTGCTACCCAAAATAGAGGAGATTCGCCTCTTGTGTTCTAGTTTAAACCCTCATGTTTTATCATTAACAGAATCATGGTTAGATAACCACGTTTTTGATTCAGAGATACAAATTGATGATTATACGATTTTTAGATCAGACAGGAATCGGCATGGCGGAGGAGTTCTCACGTATGTGTTATCGTCGTTAAAACCGGAGTTGGTCACTTTAAACTCAAATGTCGTTGAATGTGTATGGGTTAAAATAATTTTGGGGAGAAAACCGGTCTTAATCGGTTCTATATATAGACCGCCTAATTCCAGTTCCAGTTACATTGATGAATTACTCGATTTACTTGCTTCTGCCCTTAACTCATTCAAACATGTTGTATTACTTGGCGATTTCAATGTAGACTGCTTACGCTCTGAAACTTATATTGCTAGTAAACTGGACTTGCTCGAAAAAATCTTAGGTCTTAAACAACTTGTAACAGAGCCTACTCGTATTACTCAGCTCACCTCTACAATGATCGACTTGATATTTTCTTCACATCCTAGCATGCATTCAAATGTGAAAGTTCATCCTTTATGTATAAGTGATCATTTTCTTGTGACTACCGTTTTGAATAGACCACCTAGGGTCACAGTAACAAAATCCGGATATTACCGTACCCTTCGTAAATTCAATGAAAACAAATTTATCGATGAATTATCGAAATCCAATTTTTTTTCAAGAATTATGCAACTTTCTGATGTAAACTTAGCCTGGGAAATGTGGCGCTATGAATTTCTGAGAATTTCTAATAACAACGCGCCTTTTATTCGACGTCGCACCAAAGCTCGCGAAAATAAATGGTTCAATAATGATTTACTTAATGAGATTCACTTGCGTGATTATGCACATCGGAACGCATTAAGAACAAATCACAGTAATGACTGGTCTGCGTACCGACATCAGCGAAATTATGTTACAAATCTTATCAGATCCACTCGTAGCCAGTATTATGCCACGCTGATACAAAAAAATGGCTCCAACCCTGGTTGTGTGTGGAAAGCTTTAAAACACATACTGCCTTCGAAAACCTCCTCGAATAAAGAAAGCGGAAAGATTGACCCTGATAAATTTAACCATTACTTTACTTCTGTTGGAAAAAATATTAACAATAAATTTCCGAAAACAATATTTACTTGCGATCATATTGGTAACCCGAATTTGGAATCTTTTGATTTTAATTCAGTTTCGAGTCAATTTGTTTTACCACAGTTGTTGAAAGTAAACTCCAGTATGAAAGAAGATATACTGGGAATGTCAGGATTTTTCCTTAAGATAGCCGCACCTTATATTTCAGCTCCATTAGCCCACATATTTAACATCTCACTTCAAACCGGCGAGTTTCCAGCAGATTGGAAGACCGCTAGGATCACTCCTATATACAAAGGATCTGGATGTAAGGATGATCCAAATAACTACCGACCGATCTCAGTTATAGGCCATGTGCCAAAAATAATAGAACAATTCGTTAAATCGCGCCTCATTACGTTTTTTGAAAGTAATAATCTGTTTTCGGATAAACAATTCGCTTATCTTCCTAATCGTTCAACTTCATTTGCCTTGCACAGCATAATTGACGAATGCTTAATCAGTCTTAATAACAATAATGTTACCGCCGCATGTTTCCTCGATGTAAAAAAAGGTTTTGATAGCCTTGATCATACTGTCTTACTTACAAAAATGAGCGATTATGGCATAAAAGGTATACCGCTTATGTGGTTCGAAAACTACCTGTCTAATCGTAAGCAAGTGGTTTATTCTAATGGATTGCTTTCAGAACCACGCACCTTGGACATAGGTACCCCTCAGGGCACTGTCCTTGGACCTATATTTTTCCTTTTTTATCTAAATGATCTTCCAATGTTCCTCAGTGAGAAATGCGTCATTTATGCTGATGATATTTCAATTTATTCTTCAGCGAATTCAGCCGCTAAAGCTATAGAGTCATTACAAGTAAATCTCGAAATTGCACTTAAATGGTTTAGAGAGAATCGACTGAGTATAAATCCCCAAAAATCATCATTCATATTATTTGGCCCCAAGTCTAAAACCAATGGAAATCAACTGAACATTTCCATGGATAACATTACAGTGATGCCGGTTGAACACACAAAGCTTTTAGGTGTTATCATCGACGCTGGTCTTACATGGAAAAAACATATTCAACTGGTGTGCGACAAAATAGTATCAAAACTAGGTCTCCTTTTCAGATTAAGTAAAACCTTAGATGTCTTTAGCTTAAACACACTTTACAATGCCTTAATTCAGAGTCACATTGATTATTGTATATCTGTCTGGGGTAATTCCTCCAAAACGTATTTATTACAACTCCAAAAACTTCAAAATAGAGCTGCTAGAATTGTTACTAAAACTTATGATACCAATATATCCTCTACATCATTGATTGCAACATTGGGTTGGATGAATGTTAAACAGAGATACCAATATTTTGTTTCTTTAATGGTCTTTAAATGTTTGTCTGGTAATGTCCCTCCCTCTCTTACGCATACGTTCAACCGTGTTAATAGTGCATATAATACTCGTTTTTCCCAGGGCTTCAATTTATCATTACCTAAACCAAACAGAGAATCCTTCAAAGCAAGTCTTGCATATGCTGGTCCCATCCACTGGAATTCTTTACCTGTAAGTGTCAAATCTGCAACCAGTCTCTGCCAGTTTAAATCATTGTACAAGCAATTTATGCCATATAATTTTTCATAGCTTGTTCACAGGTGCCTTTTCTGTGTCGTTATGTAATATATTTATTGTGAAATCATGATCTTACATGTTTTAATTTTTAGTCAGGCCTCTTATTTAAATTTATTTACTCAATATTCGTGTATATCATTTAAGAATTTTTTTTCTATGATCATTTTAAACGATGTATGTATAACTGTTTTTTATGTATGCATGTATTTTAGTTTCAGTTCTTTCATATTTGCTTTTTTATCTGTGTACTTATCTATATCATCTAGACCAGGACCCTATTGAAAAACAGCTTTTGCTGAATAGGCTATCCTGGTTAAATATGTATTATAAATAAATAAATAAATAAATAAATAAATAAATTAGTATAAACCAAGCGCAGGGTGAACTTCTTCGTAAACTCTTGAAGGAAAACGTTCACAACACTGAAATTCACATGTATCTAACGGATATTACCATGAAAGAAACAAATAGCGATATATATTATAACAACAGTGCAATGTCGTATCCAAATAGCGGTATTAATATGACAACAGTGCAGTGCCGTATCCAAACGGGGGGGGGGGGAGCCTTAGGCGCTTAAGCCCTCCCCCTCCTAACAACTAAGATCAGCGAAAAAGTTATATTTTTTCATGTGAGAAATGAAGGTTCTCAGGGTTCTACTCTTCTTTGCGCTTTATTTTTATTACGATAACCCCATCCCGTCACACAATCATCAGCCCTTCTACTGTAAACCAAGAGCTGGAAGGCCAATTCCAGTAAACTTTGGAAGAAACGCGCATGTCGATATCCGGAAAAAGTTTATGTTTTTTTTAACAAGTTGCATATTTTCCTACTTTGGTAGGGCGCGTTAAAATATTGATTTTGAAAATGAGTTTTTAATCCCTTCGGATTATTTCGGGAAAAAATGTTTTTTCTTCTTTTTAACTTACGGATAATATCTAAGTTGCGTGATCTCTGATTTACGACTGGTGTAGACGGGCTCATGATCGAAAGGTCGTGAGTTTAGACCCCCACCATGCCAATACACTTGGGCAAGGTCAATATATATATATATATATATATATATATATATATAAATATATATATATATATTATATATATATATATATACTTATGTATATATGTGTGTGTGTATTCTTTGACCAATAATAAGAAAATATCTAGGCAGACAGACGCAGTCTTAAATGTACGATTTTACCCTGATCCACTAGCCCCCATGCACTTGCAAAATCTTGGATCAGCCCCTGTCTCAAGGTTGAACTTCCTGGGTCTTACGGTGATGATGTGTGTCTTATTAAGAGACGAACGGACAGACAGCTAGGAGAGCGATGGCTAAAACAACGTGGTCAATTTAGCTGTGTTAAGTTAAAAGTGAGTAAGTTTCATATCTACTAAATCAAATTGGTCCTCTTATTCGGATTTACAACAAATCCACAGTTCCCTGACAGATCAAAAACTCCGTGTGTGTGTGGGTGGGGGGCTATGCATTTGCGTCACGTTTTAAGTAATCTTCTTAATAGTGTTATCGACTGGTTTTAAATTATACATTACAGGTTTCCTTGAAATTAATGTTGTTTAGTAATTATGCAATCTCAGTTACCAATAGCAACATCTTCACCTGAAAACGGCAATCGTATACTTGTATGATTACTCTAGATTTTTATAATTAAAAAAAATACTGACTTTTTTGCATAAACTTCCGGAACCATTAAAAAAATTGATGGTTTGTTATTTTGTATTTATTTTGTGCGGGACTTCCGTGGACAGTTGAAATTGCAGCGTGACCATGTTCTAAGCACGCAATATTCTGCTTTCATTGGTCGGGACTGTCATTGGCCCTGTATCCCCTAACTGCCTATCGACACCTGGCAAACCACATCCTACAGAAACTTAGCTTCTGTGACTCAGTGGTAGAGCACAGGACTCAAAAACCAGAAATCATTAGTTTGAATCTAAGCCCACTAGTGCCTCACTCACAATGAGTGCGAATTTAGGGGGTTCCTCGGAGGTAGGGCCCAGCAATAGGAAAGACTACACATCCAAGGCCAGCAGGTGAAGTAGTCACCGGGCCTGGTTATTGCCAAAATATAAAAGGAGAGGAAGCGTGTGATCCTGCCCTGTCGAACAGTCCGACACCGCAATTGAATTCTGCAGATGTATATTCTTTGTAAAGCCTGCATAAAAAAAAATGAGTCGGTTAGCTACTATTAGAACTATTCAAACACTTTTTCTAGATATTCACCCAGTAGGCCCATTAACACTTTAAACATCAGTAACAGACACTAACATTTGAAAGTCATATATAAAAATGTACCAACCTTTGAAAATTTGTTATATATATATATATATATATATATATATATATATCCATATATATATATATATATTCTTTGACCAGTGACATAGATAAATGTCTAGGGCGGGTAGATACACCCTTAAATGTATGATTATACCCTGTAGTGTTATATATATATATATATATATATATATATATATATATATATATGTGTGTGTGTGTGTGTGTGTGTGTGTGTGTGTGTGTGTTCTTTGACCAGTAACACAAATAAATGTCTAGGCAGGCAAATGCAGTCTTAAATGTACGATTAGACCCTGGTCCACTAGCCACCTCACTAGTAAAATCCTTGATCCGCCCCTGCAGTATATCTCTTAATGCATTGTTGCGTATCCAAGACTCACCACCGGAGGAAAATGTCTGAAAAAAAACAACGAATATATTCATTATTAAAATCACAAACATTCTGTAAATGGAATATATGCGCCTGTATTTAAGGAAGCACCCCTGGCAATCTCCCATTAAATAAAATTAAACCAAATTTCATTTTAAAATAATATTAGATCCATGAGTTAAATATAATTTTAAACCTGGTGTAGTGTTCTTTCTGACGGTCTGTGTATATTTATAGCCATTCATATTCATAGCCATTTTTACATCTTAACAAACACACACATCACCCTCACACACACACACACCTACACAAACAGATCGACATACGAACGGGGTTGAAATCATACCCTCCTGCATGACGGAAGCAAACAATTTATTGCATGTTAGAAAGTACTCTGTGGGAACTGATCATATCACGGCGTGAGTAGGATATGTAGATTACTCCCTGCAGTGACAAAATCATATACACTGGATAAAGATATCTGAATCAACTAAGCAGCTTACAATTTTCAGTCATTCGTTATTGGATTTATAGATTAAGTATATGCGTGACATTTTAATTCATTAACTATTAGGGCGAAGTTTAATCTTCAGTGTCTAGACATGCAGGGGTGCTTGTTGGAAAATTTCCTTCCGGGCCAGACACGGGCTGGAGATTACCGTTAGCAGCAATAAAGTTGCATTGGTTAGGTTAGTATACCTGTAGTACCAGCCAAAGGAATTGGTTCCTGAGAAGGTATCGTCCGCACGTACAATGATGGTTATGTTATGTCAGTCTAAATGAAATAACTCCGGTTACATCCAACAAAGCAATGTATGCTAAGTGTAGGCCTGACTGAGGTAATTTAGTATAAAGCCTCGTGTCTAATAAACGCAATAACCATGGGCAAACAACATTTTGTCACACCACCTGTTACGTGTAACTAAACTTTCATCTAGGTTCCACACGCAACCAACTCAACTGAAGAAAAGACTCTTTAAATGATATTATTTATAATAAACAAATCATAATATACATTATATACAAGAATACAAAATGTTGTTGGTTTACATAAAAGTCTGTCCAAGTGAGACACCCATATTAATACTTAGCTCAAAGTGCAGTGAAGCAGATGTGTCTCCAAAATCAGTAAATCACATAATGCGAGTGCGAGGACAAGTGCAGGTACGGCCCCTCGGGCTGCGTAGGAGCCGTTCACGGTGTAAAGTCCATCTTAATACAAAGCAAAGTTCAAACGTCCAAAACCAGGCCTGGCGAGCACTACGACAGTTCACATAATACTTGCAGCCCACACGGGATCGGGCATGTGGTGCTTTTATAGCTGTACGCGAGGTGACGTCGTACCGTTCACAAAAGAAACAAGTTCCAGTTAATGAATAGAGTCCACTGTTTGTCTGTTGTCTTCTGTGGTGTTACGCTTCAACGCTCTCCTTTCGATAGTATCCCTGTGTTCTCTGGTGTCCTCACAACCGTTCATTATAATCGCTCATCAATATATACTTGTAATTATTGTTTTTCTTCTATATTTCATACACTATGTTGAATCTTTTTGTATTTTTTTATCTGTTATGAAGTTACCGTGTATTTGAATCCATTTATAAGTAGTATATATAGAATAACTATTGAGTGAGCTTTCTACTTTTCAGGTATTATAACCCACTTTTAAACTTGTATATCACCTGAAGTCTTCAACAAATAAATCACGGGTTGAACATATAATAAAATAATAAGCAAGGTGACAGTAATATGAACCATCTGATGGTAACACACTTTAAATCAGGTTCAGGGTATTCCTTGTGTAAAATTGATTTCAGATTACTTGTATAGCTTGTCCTCACACCTGTTTCGCTTTTATATCGAAAAAAATTCTGCATGTAACAAGAAATGTATCCCGTGAACACAACACAAACATGGATTGTACTACTGGTTATAATACCTAATACGAGACACTCCCAGTTGCTCGGATGCGGGCGATTGGTTTGTAGATTTGGGGTTGGAGGAAACCGGAGACCCGAAGAAAACCACCCGCCTTGGAAGGGCCACTACAAGCTACTCTCATAGCCACGCAAGGAATCGAAACCGGGTCACCAGCGGAGAGAGCCTTACGTTTCACCTATCGACAGTCAATTTCCAAGACGGGTCTGGGGTCACGTTAACTCGGTGAAACTGTATTAAAAAATGCAAATTAAGGGATTGAAAATGAAACAACGGGCTAAAAAAGCATATAAATCTAGTTACAATAATAAGTCTCTTTCAGATTTAAATTTTAACACACGATAAACACGGCCTATTTTCGCAGCCGATTTTCGATTTTTAGGCTGTCAAACAATAGGCCGGAACAAATAGGTAGATGTGAGGCTGGCTTATCAGAGATCGGAAAATCAGGCAATGTCTGTCCCTGACGCAGTTGGGGTCCTGAATTCAGATATAAGTTGGGAAAACACGGAATGGTTGTTAGGATGGATATATTAAATGTTTTCACATGCAAAGAAAGGATGGATTACTCTCATTTGCAGAGGAGGGGCTGTGATTACACGAATCAGTAGGCATTTATGCTGGGCTGGTAAACCTAACTTGAGTCGTGATATAAGCCATACCGGGGAATGAACTGCAAGGTCATCCACTCTTTTGCATTGACATCGTGGTGGATAGCCGTTAATCTTAACATTACGCAACGAGTGATGATTTAACACAAGAGAATACATATTAACGCACACACCAAACTCCCAGACTCTATGGTAACTAATCATTTCCTGTGGCATGTACAAGTTGGCTGTCGCCCAGTAACTCGAGACATGCTTATATTCATGCGGACAGAAATTCAACAAACATGCAGAGGGATTACCAATATGCTAGTTTAAACGGGTTTTTTTTCTCGCACAAGGTATATGTTGTTAGAAAGTATGTTTAAAATATAACGATAGGTAGGTTTTTTTTGTCAAGAAACAGCATACTTGTAGGCCAAGAGGCGTTGACAAAAAGGAAAATTTCTTATAGTGCCTTATAGTGCGGTCCTCGACAGGTGTAATGACGCCAGTACGCTGGTCCTTGACTCTGTATTGTTAGAGGACTAACTTCCGAAAGTGATAGACTGGTATATACTTCCCTCTATTTTAGTAAAGGCTACTCAGAATCAAAGTTTCAAGTGAAATTACATTTCAAGTCAAAGCTTCAATTCATAAAAATTCTCTTAAGAAACAGAGATTATCAAATTGTTTTGTGCGACAGCCGTGTTGTCCGTGCAGATATGCTGTGTTTATTGGTAAAACATGATATTTTTCTCGGGTATTGGATCAATACATGCTTACTACGTTGAGCATCATTACACTGCAAAATAAACAAGCATGGGAGGGGAAAGCTTCAGACATTATTGCACGACAAGAAAGACCACTGTATTACTGGATAATTTCCCGTTGGGACAATATCACTGGTTTTCTTTCGTGTCACTAACGGGACTTCATCACTCCGCTTTTATGAAATCACGCTCAGAGGAAGAAGAACTTTTTCTTATAATCATGCGAATCATATCCCTTTTTTTCTGCGTATATGTCTTCTCTTGCGGTTAAACTGGTTGTTTATTATGATTTTATATAATCCAATCATCATCTTTGTCACTTTTCATATAATTTTTTTTTACCCAAATGCTATGTCGTTTTCGACTGAAATGCGTCCATAGTGTTACATTAAAACCTTACATAACATAAGAACAGTAGCGTTAATTACAAGCTCGAGGATATAGATCTCTATATACTTTAGGACAAAAACCCGAATCAAAAGGTGAACAATACGATGACACCTTCCCTGCTCACTGTGCTCATCTTCTTTAAAGAAATTCGTGTAGTTCTTGAGCTTTATGGCCGAAAGGGTAATGCTTCCTAAATAACAGAATAAAATCACTTTTGCACACTTACTAAGCCAAGATGGTTTGATGGCTCTTTTCTTTTTACATAATTGTGCTCAATCACTGATGGATGTCGGTACGAAAAATCATCTTCAATCGATCTGATGTCAAGCACTCTAGTCCAAGGAATTCATCTAACACTAGAAATCTGTCATTCACTAACTCGACCCATATTCCCAGTTTCGTCCTATTCGAGCGTAAGTGACTATAGATTTGTGACCATCCTTAAAGGAGGTTCCTAGATCCGTGATCTGTGCTGATTCAACACCAAACTCTAGTCGATTCTTCATCCCCCCATTCTCGAAATGCCCTGAAATTTTTATCAGAATCCGCCCATGCTTGCATGGATGATGTGGTGAACACACACACACATACATACACACAAACGAGGATGAGGAATACCCTACTGGCGTAGTTAATGACAATCACTCATTCATTGCTTGAACTGTATGAACTGTATGATAATTCCATGATAACAGACTCAGTTCTAATCGATTGCCATTCAAGGAAGATGACCCGATGACCAACTGGATAGTGCTGCTGATTTGGTACACATAAAAAAATTAACATCAATATTATTTGTAAGAAATGGAGATAGTTTTAGAGTCACTTCTATGAAAAATAAATCACAAAACCACGGAGTTCATGTAGCAGTTTTTTCTTCATGCTTGTGTCAAAAAGCTTGTATAAGACAAAGTGGGTAGAAAACGTTTTGGATTGACCTAAAGTATTTATTAATATACTGAACTGTGTGAAATGTAGATACTAAATCCACCATGTTCCTCGTTACATTGTAAAAATTAAAAATTATATAAAAAAGGAAAAGGTTTACCTGTATAAACACGAGTGTGGGTTGATTATGAACACGATATCATTTGTCTGTGTAGGTTTTCAGTTTGATTTATGGAGGTCGCGATACAATTTCCCATTTTCAGACAATTAAGTTTCTGAAGGCAAGACCTCGCTGTCTTCTGTTACTAAACAGAAGTTATTAAAATCTATTATATTAAACGTATAGAAACGAATCATTCAGGGGTTTTCTGTCAAAATAAATCTGTAATGGTTTAAGATTGAGGAAAATTACATATTACTAATTGTCCGAACAATCGAAACAAGAACAACTTTTCCGCTCTCGTTCTCTCTCTCTCTCTCTCTCTCTCTCTCTCTCTCTCTATATATATATATATATATATATATAGTGTATATATAGCTATGCTGGTTCATTGTATAGAGATGGAAATATTCGTTACAGATGCTCTTTTTATTGTGTGACACGGGCGTAACTCGTGTTGTAGTTGCACTCTCAGTTTTTTCCGTACTGGTTGAACTCTCGTTGTCATGCTAGCTTGGGGCTTTCTCGCCTGGCCGAGCCGGGTCGGGCTCACGTGTGGACCCTGGTATTCAGAGACATTTACTGTGTGTAATGTTAGATCCTTTAGACTGTTCGAGAAGTGGAAAATTCTCGGCTTGGGGCGAGAGATTATGAATAGGGGGCTGTGTTTTAGAGCCGAGGGAGAGGTGAGAGAATATTCCAGCGGACACAGACGTGTGGGACCTATTCGATTATCCAGTAATTTCAGGGATTCTACTATTACTAACTCTATACAATTTAATGCTGCATGCCATAAAATTACTTTCTGGATTGTTACAAGAGCTTTACATTGGACTGTTATTCTCCGAGAGAATTCGTGTGAACTGTTCGCCAGCTTATACATTTTAAAGGACTTATCGTTGTGACAGTGATGGTATCCAGGTACTGTGCACTTTGTTCATTTTACCGTGTGATTGTATTGATTTGCTGTTATACTGCGTCATTGTATTAATTTGGTGTATTGTAATGTTAGGGTTTTTTTAAGAATAAATTATAGTTATTTGTTAACAAAAAACCACTGACTTCTTTATTCATTCCCCTAGACATTTCACGCTGCCTAGTATTACAGAATCTGATTTTTTTTTTTATCTCCTTGACAAAATTTATGTTCATCACGCATCTGTTTATATTAGGTTCCGTAAAAATATATGTTTACATTAACATCTCCCCATCACCTCACTATAAAGACAACTTGTTTCGTAGCCTCCCCGTGTATAGAGCTATGTGGTGTTTGACCATATGAATTTGATCTTAAAATTTAGCAGCTGAGACAAGCATAGTCCTGGACATCCCCAATATTCATAACTAAAAGATGTTCGTTTTGAATAGAAATGATCTGTCGCGGACGAGTATAGAATTTCGTGCGCATTTTTGATATATTCATAGAGATATTCATAAATAGGAGAACGCATAAATACCTACATTTTAAACCCTCAATTTAAAGCATATTTTATCTGCATTTGATTTAGGTCATAGTGGTCTTTATTTGCATGCACATACAGCGGACTGAATAAGTTGATACGTAAAAAAATGCAACAACGTCTCTTGCATGGATTAATGATTATGAGTAAATGATATCGAAAACCCCTGGTCTTGTGGAATGCATGAATAAAGTGTTTGCATGTGGTATAATCCTGAATGTATACCTAAGTTGGAAGCTTATTATTAAAGTCCATATAGACCCAGTTGTGGCGTTGGAGCGCAACACGGCTGGCTGAAACAACCGCATGTAACCAGTGCCATGCTGACTGGGACAGGCGCCAAACCACAGGGTCACTTCAGTGCGGCGCAGCTTTTTTCGAGCCATAATTATATAGAGATAACCTGTGAAACCTAGCATTCCATGTATGCGTATACGCTACGCATGCATATGCAGTAAGTAGGCGTAATGCAGCTAGAAAACGGATGCCTATGATTCCATTAATACGTATGTGTATGTGGTACGTATGCGGCAAAATTGGGCCTAAAGTTGCTGCGTGAGTGGAAAAGCCATCTGCCAGAGGAACCCCATCCTTTACCATGCGTATGTGTTTTATATCGCTACCCGGATCGATCAAAAGGTGCTGCATACGTTTAATTATATACGCATACGTAATAAAAGTAATGTAAATGGTTGACAACCATTTACATTACTTTTGTAAGTAACAGACTAGCACGGCATTTCAAAACTTTACGCATACGTAATGCATACGTATATATTGAATCACTCCCAAAGAATATAATGTTTGGAATTCCTAGCTGCATAAGCGTATGTACTACATCCACACATATGGAACACTACCTGAATGCAGTTGTTGAACCGTTACAAACACTTTCTGTATTGTAGTTTGTTCAGGATATTGGCGGAGGTTTTTATGTCCTCTGACCGCTTTCTTTTTTATCAATTATATTACATAAATGTCTTATTTTCATCTTTCACTCCAGCTCGGGAACCTCACCTATCAAGGTCCTCCTCCGTCCGGCAGATGGCGCTCCATGGCCACGCAATGGCTCTCTTGCTCCTCATGATCTCGGGATCTCTCGCCAAAGCCACGCTGTGCACTCGTTGTCAAACAAAAGGCATCACAGCATTAAGAAGATATTACGACCAATATAAAGCTAGGGGTAAGTGTAAACATTACAAAGGATTAAATTACATATGTGGTAAGAGTTAAAGCACACAGAGTAAGTATGGTATTTGTAAATAACAGGGAAGAGAACACGTGAACCCTGTGGTCATTGTAAGTAAAAGGCAAAGAGAATACATAAAAAGTTTGGTGATTATAAATGAATGGTAAAGAGAATACGTAAAACCTGTGATAATTGTAAATAAAAGGTAAGGACCACACGTATAACCCGTGGTGATTGTCAAGAAAAGGTAAAGAGAACACGTAAAACCTGTGGTAACTGTTGAATACATATAAAAGAAAACGTAAAACCAGTGGTTACTGTAAATAAAAGGTAAATAGAAATACACAAATCCTGTGATCGATGTACAAATGTGTCAGAAATATCATAAGAAAACTTAAGACTTAAGGTGACTGTAACATGGACGTGATGGATCGACCACCAGTTATGCAGTGAGTGTAAATACATTTTCGTATAAAGTTCATTTGATTTTAGAAATTTCATGAGTGTAAGTAAAAATTGTATATCTAACGAAGCTGTTTTACATTGCATCCTTCTTTAGCTCCTTCTCTTACCATACATACCAGGTAAAATGCAACTATATTATAGCTACATAGCCACATATTTCACATATTTTTGTTATATGGCCAGAAACAAAGAAATTGACATTATTATTTTGTTGACGTACGTGGCATGGATTGACAGATATAGATACCTTCAAACATACAGCGTTTCTCAGTTAAACCCTGTTTCGTTCAGGTTTTCACGGTTGCAAAGGACGCTATAACTTATAATATAAGTTATGCAACTGCAACAGGGTCAAAACATTCGCTTTTGTCGTGGACTGGCGTGCACGTGTATGCTTATAACCCCGAATCATACATGTCAGATATCACCGATAAGTGTCGCTAGTGAAAAGGAAAAATCTATTGGATGCGAAATGCGGTCTGATTACAATTATTGGCCCTTGTCCCGGTCTGGTGTTGAAACCCCGAAAACTTGCGATACAAAGCAGCGGTTAAAACGAAGGAGATACGACTGAAGTTTACAACCGCTGGGTGGGCAAAGTAAGAGTACAGAGTAAGCCGTGAGGTTAGTAAATATTAATACGGTGAGTAAAGGCTTGATGAGTAATACATTAATTAAGACCAAATTGTAAAGCCCGAGGTAACAGTACAGTCGCAGACATAGAGTGAACGCATTGCTTGGGAAACATTCATCATAGAGTAATGCATACGGTAAGTGTAATAATGCAACCTGATAGAATAACATTATTTACGGGGTAAGTGATCAAGAGGTTGAGCACAGGACTCCAAGTCGGAGAAACGTGAGTTCCATTCTCAGCCGAGGCGGCAAGATTTTTTACGGTCGGTCCCCACCAAGGGAGAGCGCTCTGCAGGCTTAAAGGAGTGACTGTTCCCACAGGAGTGTTTCACTCATAAACGAGTACGCTTTTGGGGGGTTCCTCGGTGTTATGACTCAGCAGTGAAAATGACACACAGCCAGGACCCCCACGAGCGATACACCGAGCCTGGATGACGGCAGGATAATCGATTGTAAGCCCCTGTCCGAAACTGGAATGGAATTCTGCAGATGTATATACATGTAGTACTAATTCAAGCAAGCATTGACAATTGGAGGTGGTTTCCTCCACTAAAGAAATCTTTAGAAAAAAGAACATACGTGGTAAATGCAAAGGTGTAACCCAACTTGATAGCAAACATGATGTTTTGGTAACTGAAGACCCACAACCGGATATTAAAATACAACGGGTTAAATGAACTAATGTAAGCAGAGAGTAAAACAGATGTCTCGGTTGGTGTATATGTTTAAGCATATGCAGAAATATATTAGGGTCAGTTAAGAGTGACGACATTATAAAGACGTAACGCATAACATTCAGGGTACGGGAAATTATATTTATAATATTTCCAGATAATTTGTACAGATGAACTCACCAGCTTCTGTGGTCAGGGTGTAAAGTCCAGCCTGCAGGACTCAAAGCAGAATCTCAGCGGAGGGTTCTGCAGGCTTATTGAGACGTTTGTGCCACATGACCGTATTTCACTCACAAACGGATGCGCCTTTCGGGGTTTCTCGGTGATATGACCCAGTAATGGGGAAAATAACATACCCAGGGCCCGCAGGTCCAGTAGTCACCGGGCCTGGTTACAACTGGATATAGAATGAGAGGAAGCGTGTCACGTAGTCTGAAGCCGGTAGATGTTCATAGTTCTAGTTTAACTAGAATAAAAAGTGGAGTAGGGTACCTAAAACCAAAAAAAAAAAAGGTATTTTAAAACCTTTCGAGGTAAAAGTAATGGCTTATCAGACAGTAACACATAAATCTGGGTTAAAGTATAAAAACGTTGCCGGCTTGTAAAACTTAAATTTCTAGGGGAGTGAAAGTTAAAATCTTGTTTGTGTGCAACATGTGTTTCATGGTATATTTATATTCAGGTTTAATACATTTTTATGACAGCAGAAGCCTCCTCAATCCAGCCCCAGAAGCAAAAGGGCACATTTTTTATTAACCGAGCTAACATTTTCGAAAACAGTGGAATATCAGGTTCAACTGCAAAGAATTTATTCTTCTTGGGCGGGGGATTATATAGTATAAAATAGCGATTCACGGGGGTTCACGTTACATATCTTTTATATATATTAAAAAGGAACTTTAATTTGGCCTATCGTCTATGCATCTTTCCCACTACCCCTGTCCACCTGATTTTTCTTGATAGTTTTTATGGAAGGTAAAATTGGGAATGCGGTCCCGTTATACAGATAACGCAATGCACCTTTGACACGCTAATTACCGTTATACACGGGGGGGGGGGGGGGGGGGGGCAATTAGTATTTATGCACACGCGCTCATCCGTGTCGTCATGTGCCGTTAGTCGGCCACGCTGGTCATTTCTGTGTCGATGGTGATGGGGGCCACACGTTTAATTTTTTTCGCATATCGTCTGTGCACCTTTCCGTCACCCCTGTACATCTGATTTTTTTCTTGATAGATTTAAACAATGCACTTAAGCTTACCTTTATTTACCTCCGAGGGAAATCAAACAATTGTAGCTTATATTGGGTTTATGGCTGATATGTATTATAAAATTAAGTTCTTAACTTATTTTGTATATTAAATATTTTTATTATTTTTATTATCATTATTATTTATTATTATAACATTTTTTTTGTATTATTAATTTTATTATTACGTTAGATTTCAGTTTTTGAATATAAGAATTTTTTTTTATATTTTAACCTATTTCATCAAGTTATCCTAACATTTAATTATACGTATATGGAGAAGGGTATGGGAGGGAGATACCCCGTCTTATAATGGGAATTATCTTTAAATATGCAATGTAAAGAACACATTTTGAGGCACCTGTCACATAAAATATGATGATTTTCTGTTCCTTAACTACCATACTCTTAAATGACATTGCATTACGTAGTCAAACTTTAAAGGGGTAGGAGTATATTAACGTGTGGCCGGCTGTAATGTTTATATTTTTCTTCAAAATTAGCATATAAATTGTTTATAACTTGCAAAATATCATCTTTTAAAAATAATTATCCTGATAAGATAATTCTTAAAATGTTCAAATCCTATGTCAATCTTTTTATCGGCCTCTGTGTTCGATAAAGCGCACCAGACCGCGCAGAGCACAGGTCTTAAGTTCGATTATCAGTCGAGGAGCTGTGAATTTTTTCACGGTCGACCCCAACCCCATACTGAGCCCTTTAGACTAACGGGAGGGCCGCGTCCCATTCACAGGCGAATGCCATTCGGTTGGTTCCTCGGTTTTAGAGGATCCAGCAGAGTTTAATAACGGAAAGACTCCCTTATAAAAATATATGGATGCTATCTTAATATGAAGTAAATCACAAAGCTGTCAATTAAAATCCTCAACTTATAAGCCTGAAAATAATAAACTGTAGATTCTGGATCCGCCACTGCCGACCCCTCTCCACTAGCCAGGCTTCAAGTACAGGATTATTCCCATTAGCAGTTCTACTGCAATTTTTACTGCTTACTTACCAGGATATTACATAGGACACAAATCATTAATAATTATAAGCCCTTGGTGTTTAATCGTCCCAAATGCTGGGTGATAAAACTGAGGAACTCGGCCATATTTGCCAGATCATGCACTCATTGGTGAGTTAAACAAGGCCGTTGTGCAAGGCCTTCCGATTTAGGCTGCAGAGCGCTCATCCCGCGTGGGGGCCGACGGTGAAAAATTTCACCGCCTCGACTGAGATTCGAACTCACGATCTGCAAAATTTGAATCCTGTACCCCACCCCTGCCAAGGAAGCCGCTTGTAAACGCGTGATTAATAACAAAAACACATTTTTGAGCCACGGTCTTCCGATTGAGGCTGCAGAGCGCTCACCCTGCGTGAGGGCCGACGGTGAAAAATCTGACCGCCTCGGCTGAGATTCGAACTGACGGTCTCTCTGCTTTGAATCCTGTACCCCCCCCCCCCCCCCCCTTACTACAGAAATTGCTTGTTCACTGATTTATAAAAAAACACATATTGGGTGACAACAGAAGCCTCCTTGTTCCGGCCCGAGAAGCAAAGGTTATCATTTTTATATTTATCGAGCTTATGCATTGAGATGTCACGGCATATCAAACCTGGGTTCATGTTACATAGCTCTAATATATATATATATATATATATATATATATATATATATATATATATATAAATGGGAAGTTAGACATACACAGCAAAACTAATTGTAAAATATATATAATTACATACATATACATGTATCTCTCAATCTTCAGCATTTATCTGAATGCTTGACATGTTTGCGAAAGAATTAAATACAACAGCAGGTCAACCACAATATACCGTTTCCATCACACTTACGACACATGTTGGCGGTAATTAACAGTGACTGTTGGGGTCCTTAACTTCGACAAAATGATTGTATTTTTATATCCCAGTTGATTCATAGTAACTTTGGAAATGAGGAAACAATGCAACGCGCGAGAGGTCGGGTACTGGGATCGTATACAAGCTTTCACAAACATACCGAACGATAAATGAGATGTCAAAAAAGATTCACTTCATTTATTATATTCTTAAGATAAACACAGTTTTGGTTCATATTATGTATATATATATATATATATATATATATATATATATATATATATATATATATATATATATATATACAGTGGACCCCGCCTTGCGACCGCCCCACAACTGCAACCACTCGCTCAATTACGGACACTTTCTTGGTCCCGAATATTTGTTCCAGGTAACTCAGAATTTCATACGTACGACCACCCACAAATTACGACCACTTTGGTCATTCCCAAGGGTGGTCGTTATTGTGGGGTTCCACTGTATGTATATATATTTATAAATGCACACAAAAATCTCATTGAATTTCGCTTAATCCGGAGTACACTGTATTATATGCCCAGTGTATATAATATAATACCATGCCCGTACATTCCAATTGTATCTGTGGCAACACTAGAAATGAATACCCTCCAAGTTTTTCAGACGTTCATTCTTCTCGACATTGTGGCATTACAACCAGTGTGTTGTTTTGCCGACACCCACTTGGCGATGGCGCGCCGTTTGCTGACATAAAATGTTAACATCCCACCATAAGGACAGCTGACACTGTCATTGAGCGAAGATTATAATTAAACGTTTTCACAAGTTACACTTAATGTTCTTCGTGGAGATTCTAGTGAAACGAGCGGCTCTTATAATTTTTTTTATACTAGTATCCTATAGAGTATTGACAAAATATTTGATGCCGGCCAATTGGACAGGCGAACGATATTGGCAGTGCGCGTGCTCGTGGGTCTATTGTTTGCTTACCAACGACTACATTACATAAGCCACACACTATAAATACGAAAGTAAATCTTTACCTGAGACAAAAACAATACAGTAACGGTAAAACAGAGACAAAAAGAACTAAACATAAACACGTCGTGGTTAAAATTACTGAGTGAACTGAGTTAATATTTTTTTTAAACCGCACACAATTGAATAAGTGTGATACTACTTGTATAAAAGTAAACGAAAATATTGTGGAAAGATCCCATGAAACATATTATATTTAAGAGTCAGAAAGCATCATATCATTCACATAATATTATATAGACGTCTGCGTAGTTCACTGACAGTTGAGGCATGCAAGCAATTAGTGTATGGTTTAGTTCTTTCTCATCTAGACTTCTGTAATGGTATCTTCATGGGCCTACCCGAGGTAGGTATTAATAGAATGAAGAGAATACATAATTCAGCAGCAAAACTTGTCTTGATGTTAGTATGTTAGCAGTAGAGAGGTACTGAAAGCCTTGCATTGGCTTCCTATTCAGTCTAGCATATTGTTTAAAATTCTCACTCTTGTACATAAATGCCTACACAAACAAGCATCAGTATACGTGCAAAATATATTGCAAGTAAAACGAAAATCTAATTATTAATTAAGGTCACACACCTATGGTATTGTTTTATATGCCAAAGACAAGAGCTAAGACTTTTGCAGCTGGTAGTTTTAGTGTATTTGCCCTAACACATTGGAATAATCTTCGAAGAATGATCAGGCAGATTAAGAATAATATTTGATAAATTCAGGAAGACACTTAAAAACATATTATAAGTGAATATAATTCATTGCATGTACTCTTATCTACCTTTCTCAATTCATGTAAAGCGCTACAGATTACATGAATTGGAAACAAAGTTATGCACCAACTGAGCGCTGTATAAATCATTTTATAATAATGATAATAATAAAAATTAAAACAAAACTATTTAAAAAAAAATAACCAATTCTATTGTCTCCATAAACAGCCTGTATCGTATTACCGCTTTTTGGTTTTGTTCTTTGGTGACCATTTTCCCATATCAACATGAATGTTGTTATTTCTAAAGGCCAAGAGATATTTAATGTTATATACCTCTTTAACTTAAAACTTTATACTTTTTTACAAATTATAGTATTTTTGTTATCTCTTTTATTTAACAGTTCATATATGAAATGAGTATAAAATGTATTATTTAGCCTGGTATTACTACTATCCGGCAACTGACCATACAAAAGATTTGATTTCATATACTCTGGTAAATATAGCCTGTAATTCCATTCGATGGTTGTGGGCTATCGTTGACTTATTTACTTCTTCAGTTTAGCCTCGTTATAAATTGTTACCATGATTATATTTCTGCCGCGACACCTGCGATACAATTCCTTCAGAATGTTAATTGTCTGCGGTTGGTAATTTATATCCGGAAATCCAAAGTTAAAACTGAAAACATATACAGACCAATTCTATTGTCTCCATAAACAGCCTGTCTCGTATTACCGCTTTTTGGTTTCGTTACTGATCCGAGTGAAGTTAAAACCCATACAGACATTTCTTAAGGCCGGTATCCACGTACGTTAATGTAACACGACTCAACTCAACAGGTAAAAAACTGTTTAGTTGAGTTGAGTCTCGTCCCAACGTGTATGCGGGAAAGCGACGTGACACAACCAGAGTCGACACAAGTCGGCGTCATTCATTTTTCTGGTTTCGGGCAGTGTCATAAAAAATGCGTGTCCAGTTGAGTCGCGTCGTTCAGAAGCAAAGTCAGCAACCAATCACAGCTACGTATCTGACCACATGAATATCTCGGTTATGTGATCGCCTGGGCCAAAATCATATGGTGCAGAGAAAGACAATATTATATTACATTAGCAATGCGCGGACATTATAGTATAGAGGAATAGTTTTGTATAGCCTATGTCCCGTGTGCAATTGCAGCATAATATCAATATGCTTAATGTTCTCGGATGTAAAGTATAATATATATCACAGGACATCAACTAATATTGTTTAGACCTATATAAATTACGGTATATCGAACAAACATTTTTCAATTATGGGATGGGAAAAATTGAAAGGGCGTGATATAGATAGAGATATATACATGTATACTGATGCATAAAATGACATGTACCAATGTACGTGGTTTCATATGGCACAAGCTTGTCTCCATTTCTGTTAATTTGAATGTACCACCTCTGCCGTCGATCCAGTTGAGTCGGGTCGTTATGTGTATGCACCATACCTGTCGTTAGTCCGCAGAGTAAAAAACTAGAAGAGACTGTAGAAAACCTGAGAAAACCTGTTCAGTCGGGCCGTGTCCTGTTCCATGACTGAGACAGACTCCGACTCAGTCATGCACGCTACATAAAGTAGATCATCTGTAGCGCAAGCCTAAACCAGGGTCGCGCTTAATGAAAAAGGAAACAATCAAACTCTGAACAGTTTCGACCGGATAATTTACTGCGACGAAAAAGTCAAATGGTATCTGACATAATCGTGGCTAAATAAAATCTTCATATAGTATTATATTATTTATGATAATTACCTAAGACAGGAGACAGATCTAGCGTTTTATCTTGTAACTTAGTGCTAATTACCGTACATGGGTCCTCCTTTCACGTATATAATGATGGAGGATTCAAGGAGGTTTTGAAGTGCACACTCAAGTTGTGTGTATTATGAAATAAAATAAAGCTATAGTTGTCCTTTTGTGTGTATTATGTGCACAAAATAAAACTTGTTTTCGGTCATTCCGGTCCTATAGTGTGCGCGGGTGCCTGTAGATAAATCATTGGTTCCCTCGTCCACGACGTTGTATGAATGTTACTGGTGTAAGGAATGTCAACTCGTGACCACGACGAAATCGGGCCCAGTTGAGTTGTGTCCGGCAACGTGTATGCCTGGCTTTACATGCATTACACACATGTTTTGTATGTACTGGTAAAATAGCAATATCACGGAACTGTTATTCCGAACGGCATTACTAGATGGCTACTCGGCTTGGTATTTTTTTCTACTCTAATGCATTTTAAGCAATAAATAAGCGTTTAAAACTCCTTTCATACTGATAACGCGGTTTGTTATTAATTCTCGCGCATAAAATGTCAATATTAAACGGCTGATGATTCCAAAAGCCTGTCTTGGCTTCCGACTGCTCAATGAAGGAGAATAGGTGTCATGTTACTTGATGATTCTTGGTGGTTAAGAGCCGAGAAGGGTGGAGAGCGCACACCCCCGCCAGGGGATATCCGTCACACACCCCGTGCTCGATGTGTTGACTTATATTAATATTTCCATATTCCTCGACCAGCTGCCAGCACCTGAGTCATTTTTACTCAATAATTAGTGATACACACAAATACACACAAGTATATATATATATATATATATATATATATATATATATATATATATGTATATTCATATATACTTGTATATACTTGTCAAATGCTATCTATTTTATCTGAAATTATGAAAGCATGATATCATTGTGTACTCCGAATATTATATCTCTGCGAAGATGGTATAATTGAAAAAAAAAACCGGTAAAATCATTTGAAATTAGATTGACGAAAGCTTAAATATGTAGAAGCTTTAAAACCTTACTTTTAACTGCATTGTCATGGAGGTTTGTCTTAATTTATTTTTTTATTTTTTGGTATTACATTACAAACAGTTACATTTAAATAAAAAATTGTTTAGGTTGGCCGCACAGTTTAACTGTTAACTTTATGGTTTTGTGATGCATCATGCAATTTTTGTGATATTTCGGAGTAACGGGGCTATGGCTGACCTCTCTGCCCGATATCCAAGGTCTTGACAAGGTCAGCTACTGACCATTCTGGAACACTGGATTTACTTCTCCGTAAATGCCTGTATAAATTCAAATTATTCTGCTTGGGATGGTGCTATAATCAAGTCAAGACCGGGTTCAAGTGTTGGTAATCTGGAGTGGGCGGACGTATGGTTCCATTCCCGGCTGTAAGGTTTAGCTCTATGGGAGCTGCTGGATTTACTCGAGTATTAGACGAGGTGTCAATTACTCGAATTGCCCGGTCGCTTCACCCATTAATTACCATCTGTCATCTGTCAGGAGACTCTGTATTTGTTCTGGGCAGACAATTTGTAGTAGATATGGGAGATTCGCTTATGGGAAGCGACATTTTACAGGGAGTCATGCACTAGTCCTTAAAACAGTGAAACAATGCGACAAAAGAAGGGCAAGATTTGACACCGCATGTGTGTCATGTGAGAAGCTCTCTTAATGATTTCCTAAGTAACTGAAGGTGGGAGATGGTGAAAACATCTGCTTTTTCCACATGGTAACAAGAGGTTCGCGAGGCGCCCAACACAATCACCAAAACAGAGAACTTCGTTAACTATACCTCGTATTTTTGCCACATCTGTCGCCGCGTGGGACCATGTCCACAGATCGCAAAAGATCCCATTTCCTTTTGTCACAGACATTTGGTCCTGAACTCCCAAGCTTTTACAAATATGTATAGATTATTCAGGAGTCTCACTTCCTTTACTCAAATACAGATACATCCGCGGAGAGAGAGAGAGAGAGAGAGAGAGAGAGAGAGAGAGAGAGAGAGAGAGAGAGAGAGAGAAAGAGAGAGATGGAAATAGAACTAATAATTAAAAGCCATAGCTTCAGAAGAAGTGAAAACAGTTATTTGACTTTTCAAATGACTTGAGATTGCTCACAGGACGAACACGCAAACAATATATATATATATTTATTTATTTATTTATATATATGGATCACATTGGTATTATTTAAAAAAGCGTATCGAAATCAAACGTACCTAATACATTAACTATACATAGCAAAGTTTATTTAATAGAAATAAATATTTCTATCTATTAATACATTAATCCATTATAATTTTTATCATTATTTGATGACATGAATCCAATTTTAATGATAGATCCTCTTATAACGGGACTATGATAAGTTTATCGGCGCAGAAAACAAAAAAAAATTGTCAAAATTGTCATTTTCAATTTATCAGTGTCATTTTGTGTGCATGTAAATTATGTTATTGTTCCTGATCAGAAGATGAATCGTAATTAATACATTTAATATACTTGATTAAGTTCATGTTTATCGTCTTGTGTCGACGAATAGCCCAGTGCCCTTTTGTTATAGTCTTAAACATTATGAAAGTATCATTGTAAACCATTCTTCATATCCGCAGGCTAAGTACCAAGGAATACTTTTTCATTGTCAATTCATTATATTGAGGCTCAGATATTATTTATCTACTTATTTATTTATTACAACGTTCTGCAGAGTACCCTGCACCAGGCGAACACTTCTGTTGTAAGGAGGGCCCTGTTCTAGGTATATAATGTACAAGACATTTATGATCAACATGGCGATGAAATAAACAAAAAATACAAGTTAGTCCAAAATAAAAAAAAAGTATGGTTCTCAGGCACTTTTTTCAGAAATCAATGCGGGCGGACGGTTTTTTATTTTTGATTTTTTGGTCTATTTCCATAAAATTTCAAATAATAAGGGAAAAGCATGATAATAACATAAATATTTTGCTAAACAAGTTAAAGCACTACATAACAAAGGAAATTTTATGATTTTAACTTTTTGAAAGAAATATCCGAGCGGCTGCAGCTCAAAATTGGTAAGTTTCTATTGAAAATCAAAATAAAAAAAATTGATGCGGGGTTTTTTAAATCGATGCGGGCGGTGCCCGAGAACCATGCCTTTTATTTTTTTGGCCTTAAATAGAAATGCAAATAACATATACTTAGATTGAAAACAAATACAAAATGATAGATAATACTTTAAAACCATTAGGTTATCATGTACAATTTTTATTAAGAGGGATAGGATAGTAACAAGCAAACAACTATGCTAGATACAACAACTTTTGTACATACAGTACAAGAAGCTGAGATAGGGGTCACAAGGAGAGTTTTTTTTTAGTCCTCGCCGTCCCCACCCCCACCTTATAGTATCATAATCTACAATTCACTAAGAAAACAGTGAGGTTAATTGTCAACTCAAAGACTAAAAGTGTAATGTTACGAATATCCGCTGTAGACCAATTACTGAGTACCGAAAGTAGAATGTTATTATGAAGGATAGGAAAAGGACAAAAAACGTTACTACTCTCGAAATGAAATACGCCTTAACCTGAGCCGCCAGTGATCCCTCAAACAGCAGTACTGGCTGATTTAGCTGGCTAGTGACTCAGGTCAGTGGCCTTTTTTTAAAAAAAAAGAAAACATTCTCTCAAGTACATATATGGCCAAGCACCGAAGGACAACAAAATATTACATTAGTTTATATAAATTGATATAACTTTTCATATGTGACCAATATAGGACAATAAATCTGCATTTTAACGAATGCATGTATCTATACCTTGAGTGGGTCCCAAATGTGGAATGCTCTGAAAACTGTGCTTGCATTCACTTATTCGGTCCATATTCCCTATTTATTCGTGTTTAAATGACTACACATTTGTTAATTTAATTTGATGACGTTACTGAATCCGGATTATGTGCTGAATCCACACCAAAATCTAACTGGCTCTTCATTGGCCCATTCCCGAAATGCCCTGAAAATTTCATGAGATTCCGTTCATGATTGCGTGATTTATGTTTTAAACATACACACAAACAGACACACGAACGAAGAAAAACACTTACCCTTCCGCAGAGGGTAACAACACATGTAACGAACTACTAAAACATTTAAGAAAATGTCAACGACATTGTTATGCCGATGCCCTCACGATAAAACAAATGCACAGGTGACACTGATATTATCGCCCACCTCTACGACCTGGGTATACAAGTCGAACCTTCACTATTGTAGCAATATGTGACCTAATTATGGGATGTGTACTGTAATAATCCATGAAACGTAAATTATTGAGATTGACGGATAATCGGGGTTCTGTTTACCCTGATGGTCGTGTTATCAGGAAATCATGTTATCGGTTTGGTCGTGTTACTGGTATAGTGTAATCATGGTGGTCATTATACTGGTATAGTCGTGTTATCGGGGTTGTCTTCTAACCGAATTTTTCAATTCACCCTCGCTGTCATGTTTTCTGGAGTCTCTTAGGGATACTTCCCAAACTCTAACAGGTGGTAACAAACCATGCCAGAAAAAAAAACCACAAAATGCATACTAATTTTTATTTTGTTTTCAGGTTCTGGTTTTAAGCACTTCCTTGTCAGCCTAATGGAAGAAATGAGGAGACTGCAGTTAGAGGAGCTGTATCTGGAAATGAACGTCATGATCAGGAACTACATGGACTGCATGGTCACGTGCGAAATTCCATTTCTGCGCAAGCGCAATGTTTATTCATCGTCTGTTTATCTGGCTAGTGAGACACCTGTCGGTGCTTTTGGGAACTCGGATTACGATCCCAGGGAAAGTTTCGAGTGACGCGTTATTGGCGGGCAATACCAGACTTTATTTTT
Source organism: Sipunculus nudus (assembly GCA_026874595.1). NCBI lineage: Eukaryota > Metazoa > Annelida > Sipuncula > Golfingiida > Sipunculidae > Sipunculus > Sipunculus nudus. Next base: position 23,783,783 of record CM049317.1, read on the forward strand.
GCATTCTAAGATGGATATGTTTCGATATGATTTGCTCATCTAATATTGCCCGAGTGCCCGACATCCAGTGACCTTTGACCTGGTGCTATAAATGCTATCAAAATATAATTACAGTTCATTACTACAAGAGTCGTATAAATCATCCTCAAACGTGAAATTATTTGTCGAGATATTAATATAGATCATGACAAGCAGACTGTGTTGTCACTTGAGATTCAAGCGTACTCATATTGATTTAGTGAATTTACTCGAGAATGTCAGGGGAAAATCAGTATTTTTTTTTCATGAAATATGTTGTAGTTATATTTTGTTGATATCTGTGAAATCAAAATAAAGCCGCGTTATGTATTCGGTCTTTGTATTATTCGTACATCAGAGGATACATAGTCTACCGTTCGCGGTAGTTTATAATAAGTCTATATATGACTGACTGACATACTCTACTACAATTACATTCACGCACCAATTTATTCTCTCAATTTACTGGAAATTACCTTGAAAATGAAAAAAAAAAACAAATAACACATGAACTTGTCAATATTTACCTGCCAATTAAGTGACTTTATATCGGCAAACTTGGCGGCAAAACAAGGTACACTTTTAACATGCAAATGAAGAATAATACTAAAAGACTGAGCAGGGTTTCATCAATGTGTCGTAGAAACGAATTAGCAATTGGTAAATGTTTCCGATATTAAATATAACGTCAGCTATTACATCGCAGATATAATAGTACCATGTTACTGCATACAAATCATAAATCGACGAAAATAAAATACGAGTTCATAGGTTACATAGAGAAGAGCTGGCTCAGGTGATAACATGTTTAAACGTGGGATACCAAGAACAATTGACTTTCAGCTGATACACGTTTATTCAACTTATATAACATTGTTTATATAAGGCAAAGTAGTAACAATTTCTGGGAACACCTGCCTATGTGATATACGCTATTTTAACCCTGATAATTGCAGTGTCTACTTCTTTTAGAATCGACATTCTCTGTTTCTGTTCTCTCCTGCTAATAAGTGGTCTGGTAGGTAGAGAAGGTGTTTAGCCGATCACTGCAGTATAGTGTATAATAAGCATTTTATGCTTGGCCTTTGTTCTTCAGATGTTCCTGAATAAAAATCTAATGACATTTTTTTCATTCTTAAAAAATAAAATTCTGTGTCTGCAATGAAAGGCGATGTGTGCGATATGTTATATAAGTATCCAGTAAAGGTACTGTGTGCGATGTGTGAAGAAAAAGGGGATGAAATAAACCAACTTAAACAGTTATTCACACTTTGAATAGTTTTAAGTAAAAATAAAAGGCCTGACGGCGAATACACCATGAATATTTCATGTTCTGTACCCTTTTGTCACTTAATAGCTTGACATTAAAATATACAAATAAATTGTGCAAAAATAAACACGAGAGTAAGCGGGAAAAGCTACATACGGACAAAAGATGCTGTTCACGAGTGTCTAGTATTATTTGCATAATTTAACACCTTGACATGTGGAAAACCAACTAGAAAGAAACTAGCAAGAACTGAAATAAACAAAAAAAATATTTTTTGTTCAGATTGATAATTCTGCACAACATTTTTCGTGATTACGTAATGTAGCTAAACAATTCGTCAACAATTATACATACGGTAATTATGAGAGAAATGATGTCATCTCTATATGTTCATGTATTATCTGATATGCTTTTGGATTTGATAATTAAAGAGATGTTGAGTGCCTTCTTAATTGCAGTGAAAATATGTTGTGTAGACATTTATAGTTGTTGAATTAAATTTGTGGATCTCGCTTATTACATCATCACATTTATAAGGAAAGCCCGCAGGAAAAGAACACTAAATGTAAAGTACGTTAATTGCCGTCTCCTCTTGTATTACCTATTTCAATCCTAGCTGAGACACGTTTCGCCATACTTTGTCATGGCCACACATCTGTCCATTTCGTCAATAATGACACTCCCAGAATAAATGTATAAGCACTATTCAGATTAATTTTGTAAATTTACAATGCTTTTAATCTCAGACCTTATTAGACTATTCGAATTTGTTGATTCAATCTTTTGCAATAAAGCACCTTAATATTATTCTCATTAGTTTCGCCTATTAGAGTATCCAGATTTGTTGACTGAAGCGAATATATATATACATGGATTCGAAACCAGGATCGGCCCAGTGTTTTCCCTAAGTATTTGTATTCGTAACAAGATGGATGCTCGTCCGGGATGACGGTAAACTTTGTGGCCCAGGGAATAAGCTCACTAAAGTGTGACTCCTGGGATAATTAGTCTTGTTCTGATAGCAGAACGCTCCTAAGAGGGGGTGTGTTACGGGGTGACATAAAAGCGGACCGAACTGGTAAGCCGGACTTGTGCGCCACCAACATGGGTTCGAAACCGAGATCGGCCCAGTGTTTCCCCCTGAATATTTATTTTCGTAACAATATATATATATATATATATATATATATATATATATATATATATATATATATATTGTAATCAAGAGGATTTTGCTTTATTACATTTTATTAATTGTAATAAATGTACAAAACCATTCACGTCATTCATTATTCTCCTTCCAGTTCTGTGTGAGGAACGGTATTTTATACTAAATATATTAAAAAAATATCGCTCTTTCTATGCAGCATGCGTTGGAGCTCTTCATACATAATTAATGTACCTATCATGCTTTCTAGTACAACTAAACCATCTAACCTGGAACTTAAATATTGTTTCTCAGGCGCATTTATCGAATCATTGGTTACAGCGTTTCATGCATATGTAGGTTATATTATATTTACTCTATATGAAATGTTTTTCAACCTTTCTTCGTATCAGAGCTTCCACCAAGTCCCTGGAGAAATATCGGAATTTTATAGAAATACTTATGAGAAAACGTTATTGCAGAGTCTTGGTTAAATTGGTAACTTAAATTCCATGACCATTTGTTCTACAATCACCACCTAAAGGTCTATTTAATTTATCTGGATGGTTTTACAACACGTGTGCAAGTCTATAAGAGTGCAGGGGGTTAAAAACAGATCCTTATGACAATGATTATTCAGTTATAACAAATATATCAGAAACCCCGATATTGTGATATATAGAAAAATATATAAGGGACAATTTGTCATAGAAAAATCGAAGAAATAATGGAGTCCGTGGAAGCCAAGCCGTATTGAGTTGTACAAAGGAAGATTTTTCACTGTCAAGTTATCTTGGAAAACAAGGGAACCTCCGCTGATCGTTGTAATTATATCTTTTTTTTCCAATCAGAAATAATGTTTCTCTGACAATCCTTAAACGGAAAATATTAAGCTATAAATATTGGGAGACCTGAATTCTGTTGATACTATATCCTTGTTTTTTTAACATCTGACACTACAACTGTTTTTCTAACATTATTTACATGTCCTGTTTTATTAGAAAACTACTCAAATGTCTTCAATGATTCTGTCGAAGAGTATTTATCTTTAAGAGACAATCATTACTTTTTTATTCCGAAGTATACTTGTAGGGGAGATTTTAGTTTTTTCCAGGGGAGGGGGGGGGGGGTCAGAATATGCCTGGACACAGACTAAATATTCATATTATATATATAACATGTAAAATATGTAATAAATATGATATATATATATATATATATATATGCATTAATTATATATAATATGGTCATGCACTTATGTTGATCTTTGGGCCCTCCCTGCAGAACTTTTTGGTAATCTAGAAGGCAGTAATCTCTCGACTTCCCAGCATCAAAGCGAAAAGCTTTATCAAAGGCGAAGTTTGTACCAGCATTAAAAATTTGTAACTGGATACACAGGATAAAAATAAATGAGTAGATCCATAAAAACTCATAGAATGTGCAAGCAGTATTTCTTTATTCTGCATGCTTGGATTAAGCCACAAAACATGTTTCTTCTGATTTTTAGAGACAAACAGTCTTTTAAGATAATATCAGAATAGGTGAACTACCAAGCGCCAACTTCTGAGCCATGGAGAGTGCCTCGTATTACTTACGATACCTAGTTGTATCATCCATGTAAATTAAAAAAAAAAGGTTATATTGAAATAGGTGAGCTAAAGAGTGTTCAAATCCAAAATCATGCTTAGGGAAAGGTCTTATCATTGCCTCTTATGACAATAACTGCAGTAAACATAAGAAACCTTTCAACATGTCCAAAATGTCCGGCCCCTAATTTAAGCCCATTAGTTAACTAGGTCGAAACAGTGATTTTTATATACAGTTGAAATAGATCCACAATACATTTTATTCTGTTAACATATGTAATTTTATGTTTAAGTTTGAACGTTTGAGCGACCATTTGAAAGTTTAATGCGAAAACATTATAAAAATAGAGATTTCTTTATTGGACTTGACATTTTTATTTTATTAAATTGTGTTTTAACTCATATAAACAATGTTGTTACATATATTGATAGACCCATAAAAGATCTTTCCATTAATATCTTCATTATGAAAATTGGACGCTTATAAGCCAAGCTATTTACATTTGATTTACCCCTACCCCTTATCATTTTCCAGCTCTAATGATCAGGCGTCGGCTACAAAACGGTCAGTAGCACCAAACAGATACCACAATTTGACAGTACTTCCCCCTAGCAGTGCTCTGGAGGAGTCAGCCTACCATAATATGAAGTCAAACCTTGGTTGTGTCGTGGGTTTCACGACGATCTTTTTGCCCGGCCCGTGCTACCTGACTACTACTGAACACTGAACGCGCCAATATAATACTAGCGCCATATCGGCCCTCTTACATTACGACCAGACAGCTGGCTGCCAGAGTGTCTTTACATCTAGGTCTGAGGATCGCATTATAAGGCCCTATGAGGATGCAAATAGTTTCGTCATTTTTGACAACGCCTCATTGCCTTCAGGTACACTGTCAATTGACATAGACCAGGCTTATCGTTAGCATTTTCAGTGTACTTTCAAACAACACCAAACATGGTATTAGCAAACATTGAATACCGGCATGGTATTACTCGCACCGGTTACTAGACGCAGCCAAATTGTACGCGATACAGAAAACGACTCGTTACCATAGAGACGGAGATGCAGTTTGGGTTGTGAGATCACATGTATTCTCTTGTGTTTATTCATCATTGGTAGCATAATGTTAAGATAATTGACTGTTTTCCACAATATGATTTCAACATGATGGAAGACCACTGCGATGCGTTCCTCAATATTGCTTGTATCACGACTAATTGAGGCTTACCAGCCTAATTATCATTGCTTACTGAGTCGGGTTGTCAAGGCAAAGATAATACCAGCCGAAACTAACGGCGTAAGACCCGATCACATATACAGCACATCGGCTTCTGATTAAGAGAGGTTAACAGAGGTTATATATTCACCCGAATATGTAAGTTCTTTTGTTTGCCTGTTTTTCTGTCCACTTGTTCGCATGCATGATTCCGTGAGTTTTATGGCTTGGTCGGTTTCACGGCAAGAAGAGTTACTCGATTCTGATAAAAATAAATAAAATAAATTTATTGAATGTGTTTTTTACATCTTTCTGTTTGTTATAAAATTCAACAAACTATAAGCTAATTACTTATTTATTTATAATACATAATTAAGCAGTATATAACATATTCAGTAGAAGCTGTTTTTCAACAGGGTTCTGGTGAAAATACAGTCGGTTGAATACATAATGTATACCCCATGTATGCTGTACATTTTAACCGGATATCCTTTGTTCTTTGATTCGTCTGTTTGTCTGTTTACATGTTTGTAGCATGCTTACCTATGTATAATAAACGTCAACACTATGGATATATTTTCAATGAATTTTCATGGGATGGTCCGCAAGAAGAGTTACTCGATTCTGATAGAAAAATAATGTCTCTTTTTTACATCTGTCAGTTTTGTTACAAATTCAATAAATAGTTGATTACTCTAAATTATAAATTTATGTATTAATTCAATTAAATAAGGAATGATGTATGAGGGTGATCCCAAGGTACGGACATATCATTTAGGCTTTGAGGATACCCTGAATAAATACAATTTAACCAACGTTAATATATGTTTTACCTGACATATTGCTCACACCTCATACGAAACCAGGATATTTATCAGTTATCATAGCCAAGAGTTACGTTACTTCCCACAATGCCCTGCTTCTATCGGCGTCTTCCGATGTTGGCCATGATTTGATGATTCATTTTCTTCTAGATCTGTTGATTTGATTTGTCCCCTGCTCCTGTAACCTCCTAATCTGTAACTAATCTGTATTCCTGCCACGGCTTCCTTCTTATAAAATTGTCCTGGCATCATTCAGAGCAGATGTTGCTGTTTGCAGTTAGAATAATACCAGAAAGAGTTATTTATCCCCCACCCCTCTTTTCCGAGAAGGGGGATTTTTTTTTTTTTCGGAATTCATTGTAAAACGTTGTGTCGGAACGGGAAATTGGCACATTAACCAGATTGCACTAGCCACACTCCATCTTATCGATTTTATGTAAAGAAAATATTTGTTCCGAATGATAAGGTGATGTGATATCCTGTAAATTATCTAAAAAAAAAAACTAAAATCAGCTTAAAGATGGCTACCCATGCAAAGTGACCGGAGTAATCAAAATAGGGAAACATGATGTCGTAAAATATAATGTAGCTTTTACGACATCACGTCTGGCTGTCAGTCGCTCATATGGTCGACTGATATATTTACAGTTTACAGCATGAAAGGAACTCTCTCAATTCGGAAACTTATGGTCAAATTTGGTAGCATGAGAGGAAGTGGAAATTAAAGTGACTTTGAAAATGTGACTAACGAATATTGCTTAGCTGTTTATAAAAAAAATAAAATCGGGACCAAAGTCAGGTACAGGATCAATTTTGATTATTAGTGCCAACCATTTCATATGTCTGCTGTAGCTCATTACATTTATTTAATTTATAATTTTAAAATCGTTGTATGCATTAATTATTTTTATGCTTTATAAGTTTCTGCTCCGTGTCCGTCTTGCTGGAAGGATTTGAAGTGAAACCGCTGTTAAATGCAGCCGAGGAAATAAATTTATTAGCAGAATATAGTTGTGCCGTCTTCACCTTCTACACCGGTGCACATATAAAGACGCGTATCAAAGATTACGCCACTGTATATGTCGCCCGGTGAAGAACATTTCACCCTGTACCGTTCAGACTAATTTTAGATTACGGATAAATTCTGACTATTAATATTCACATTACCACTGTCTCTGATTCCAGTTCATCTTTGGTTCAAAGGATACTTTAGAAGGAATATTTTGGAGGTTAAAGGAAAGCCGGTTTGGCGGAATATTTTCGGCAGTGGCACTCATTTTGAAGAAATATAAAGATTAAAACTGGCCACAACATTATGCAAAGATATTTAAGAGAATAGTAGTTGAGGAACAATTATTGTTACAGGTGTCTCTTTTATTGTGCGTTTTACATGTGTTGTTGACACTTGATTCGTGTGGCGCGGGCGTGGCTCGTTGCTGTAGCAACCTACCCTGTTCTGGTGCTGGCTCGGTTTAATCCGCATTGGTTGAACCCGGAAGTGTAGAAACACACGTCACAGGCTGGTCTTTGTTCTAGATGTTGCAAGTGTGTTCCTGTGACATGTGTATTGTTCTATGGAGTTTACGATTTCTAGAATTTTCGGATAAAAAAGTTATAAATAGCTTTGTTTAGAGCTCAGAGAGAGGAAAGAGAAATATTCCAGCGGACACGGAAGAGTGTGAGTCAGTTTTGGACCTATCCGATAATTGCAGTAGTGTCAGGGATTCTACGATCACTATGCAGATATAGTGCGGCCTGTCTTCAGTTTGCTTTCGGGATTATTACAAGAGCTTTACTTTGGTCTATTTGAACTGTTAACGTGGATTATAAGTATTAAAGGACTTGTTAAACTGTGACAGTGGTGGTATTCGGACACTCGATCTGGTACTGTACACTTTATTTATTAAACAGTGTAATTGTATTGATTTACTGTTATACTGTTGTTTATACTGTGTAATTGTATTGATTTTGTGTATTTTAATGTTAGGGTTGTTTTAAGAATAAATTATAATTATTTACAAAAAAATACTGACTTATTTATTAATTCCCCTAGAAATTTCACGCTGCCTAGTGTTACATAATCTAATTTTCATTTATCTCCGTAACAAACTTTATGCTCGTCACGACTACGTGATCTGTTGTTATTAGGTTCCGTAACATAAAAGTGGGGGCTCGTCCGGGATGCTTAATAGTTTTGAAAATTTATTAGGCCTTGATCTAGACACATTGATTACAATACATTGTTTACAAAATTTATTTCAATGATTTTTTGTTATTGTTTTATCATCTTAACATGGCATATATCTCAAACCTGAGACATTTGTTGAAGATCCCGAACCTGATCAACTTGAACAGTTGACAAAAGATCAGTTGTTGCGTTTGGGACAACACTTAGGGCTAGGTGTGAAGAAATTTTGAGAAAGCCTGATATCATTGCTAAAATCATGCAAGATCTAGTTAGCAAAGGTTTTATTGAAGAGAGTTAAGTGAAAACATAAAAAATGACAGCCTTGCCATGCAGTTAGAATTTAAAAAGTTAGAAATGCAACATGACCTTGCATTAAAACAGTTAGAGAGGGAAGAACATGAAAGGTATCTGGTATCCAGAAAAGCTTAGGCTCAGGACACTCGACCTGGTACTGTACACTTTATTAATTATACTGTGTAACTGTATTGATTTACTGTTATACTGTTGTTATATTGTGTAATGGTATTGATTTAGTGTATTGTAATGTAAGGGTTGTTTTAAGAATAAATTATAATTATTCGTTAACAAAAAAAAAAAAACCACTGACTTATTTATTCATTCCCCTAGAAATTTCACGCTGCCTAGTGTTACAGAATCTGATTTTTATTTGTCTCCGTAACAAAATTTATGCTCGTCACGACTACCTGATCTGTTCTTATTAGGTTTCGTAACAATATTCAGTATATTCTTTGTAAAAGGTGCGTTTTTACATTGCATATTAAAAAAAATCACATGGATCTAGATATTTGTTTACATAGGTGAAATAATAATATATATATATTAATATATATATATATATATATATATTATTAACTTACAAAAAAAATATATGCACAATGGCCATCATCCGCTAATTAATATTGGCGCCCCTGTTCTCAAATTCCTAGATCCGCCACTTTGGGGGGAGAAAAGATAGCCTTCGATCCCGATATATATAACTAGCTAGCCTAAACTATGTTAATCCTGCCCGTGGGTGCATGGTCAGGTCATTAGGACTTGTGGAGACAAAAAGATACAATAAGAACTGACTTCTTAAATACTTCTAATATATTGCACTTGCCCAGTATTCGATTTAAAATTAGCTTTCCAGCTCAATGGGCCATCATAGTAAAAACATGTATGAAAAAAATATAATAGTCCATAAATAACATTGGCAATGAACAAGTGTACTTAACGTCAGAGTTAATATAAAGAGTCGTTTGCAATAATGGACGTTATACATAGAGATAACCCACAGGGGCGATTTATTCAAGAAGGAGGGGTCCAACACAGGAGGACTACTGACAAAGCCTTGAAAAGGTCCCCGGGTCAGGAAAAAGGGGGTCCAGGCCGCAAAAATTGGTCTGAAACCCATACAAAAAGGGCTGGGGCGGCTGAAAAGGACCCCCCCCCACCCCAAACCCCGGCCTCGATACGCTTCTGAACTATAACAGTAAACGATACACTTCTGAAAAACAACATGAACACAGATAATATAGAGATATATTTTAACATGGGTTTTGATAGACGTGAATGTACTTCAGTTGCATAAGTTTCATCTTGGATGAAAGGTTAAAACTACAGAATAGGAATATAGGGAACCATAAAGCCGGAACACCGGGTTGATACAGATTGATACAGTGTACACACAATGATCATACGTTTGTATACCTGGCACGCAACAAGCAGGCATGTTTTAGTGTTGAAGAAGAGGGCGTAATTCAATTTCTCCTAACACAGCTAACAGTGCTTTGGAAAAGAAGGAGATCTGATGGATAAGTGATGAAGCATTCCCCAATCTAAGTCTAAAAAAGTTTAAGTCAAAATCAGTTGTTTAAGTGTATTACTTTTCGCACGTTATGCACATGGATAACTGGTTATTTCTCCGGGGAAATTCCTTGAAACGATGAACGAGAGCTTGTCAAAAATCCCATGTCACAACACCCAGTGTGTTGCTTCGTTCAATTTTACTTTTACTTATTGCTGTAATCCTACCATAATTTAAGGATTTGGGCGTGGTCCCATAACAGCGTTATTCCACCGATAAACGTTCCCTCATCACCATACTTTTTCCGCAGATAGATTCAGCGAAGTTCTTTGGCGACGCGTCCGCACGCCTTGATGGAACCCTGACAGATTTTTTTCTCCCAGTTTCTCCAGGCTAATGGAAGCGGCCATATTGGCCATATATATATATATATGATTTTGAAAACTAGGCCCCGTCAAACCTCACTATACTTAGAAAAACATGAAGTCGCACTATATGACACGTGTTCTGTGCTTGCTTACAATAAAGCAGTAACTATATAGATTAATTGTACGGGAAATAAAAACGGGGTCTTTGTTTTTATTCAAGAAAGAACAAACCCTCTCATGGGAAGTTATTTTATAATCTTCCTGCATGATACTTTTAATCAAAAATTGAAGTCTCCCTTGTGATGAGGGTTTTATATCCCAGGTCTCGAGATCTATTTATAGGACCAACTGTTAGCCATATAATCATAGGTGCTTTTTATGTTAATTATAGGTTATCTAAATATAATGTTCGCTAGATAATAACAGTGCGTCTGAAACGTACAATTTTCTGTTCTCTCAAGCACGTGTATCCCTCGCTAACATACTTTGTTTTTATTATATTGACATTATTTCCAGTATGTTGAAAAAAATGTCTTTTAATAAAAACGATACATCATATCTTTTGAAATTGCCTCGCCTTGCAAATTCCGGTGGCCCATTTGGGATTGTCTCAATGGAATTTAACAATTGGTTCAATTAAAACGTATATACGATTTTTTCTGTAGGGGCGTGATGTTCAGGAAGGTTTTATGTTTGCATTAATTCCCATTAAGTGAATATCGCCGAAAACTGTATGACGAAGTAAGCAATGTTATTCAATAAAGGTCACCTCATATCGTATATAAATTGTTCGTGCAATATAATCAGTCACCTTGTTCTACGTAACTGCGTTAGTGCATTATAACCTTCATCTTAGTAGTATCTTTGGGAAAATTTAGTACTATATTATTGGTATATTATTAGCAATATTTACAATACTTCAGTCGAGAATCAAATCTAAAGGTATCTAGCATATATGCATTCTAAGGATTGCAGGCCTCCACCATGTGGGCGGTCCTTAATGTTGGGCACTCCGCAATGCATGTTTGCATTCACTTATATGCCCAGGTTCATTGGCGCAAAAGGCCCCCAACAAGAGTTTGCATTGATTTATTAGGCCCATATTCCCTGGTTAAATCGAGTATATGTGACTACGCATTTGTGTATATTTCTGGAAGTCCTTCATGGATCCGGATCAACAGTCGGACCCACACCAAAAAATCTAATCTATCTTTCATTGGCCCATAGCCAAGGTGCCCGGAAAATTTCATGGAGTCCGTTCACTATGGCTTGAGTTATGTTGTCAACATACATACACATAAACATACGAGCGAGGATGAACGCATATATCCTCCGGGTGGAGGCAATAATCAATAAATGAATTTAATCAAAGACCATTCATATCAGGAATACATAGGGCTATTTTTTACAATCATAGTACACGACGTTGTCACCAGAGGTCAGTGCTGTTGATGCATACGGTGTGCATAATATAATTATGATATTGGGAAATACCTAGTAGATCTCAATATCAGCGTGTAGGCAGTAGAAAACAGAATATGTGGGTCTAATACTGATACATAACTTACGGTCAGAAACAGCACCAACAGAAACCTAATCTTTTAAATCTCAGCTTATTGCGATAATTCCGATACCGATTATTTGTAGAGCGCTTTTAGCTGATCAAGGGTGAAATAAATCCAAAAGACAATAGTGATTCAGTCACAAGGTTTAAATAAGTGTATTGTATTCTCTAACCAAAATATTATAGTACATGTATGTGCAAAGCTAACATTTGACACCATTTGTTTCAGCGTATACACATGAGAAATAAATTTCCACGATCAGAGAAGAAAACATAAACACATCGTTCTGCCAGCTATCTCAAATGGTGACTCACAGTAAAGAAAAAGTATAATATAATTAATTAGAGAATGATGACGAGTTAATCTTCCTTCCTTGGTTACATGTTTTCCTGCAGGCGTCATATCATACCTCAGACCGCACGGTCCTTTTATAATGAACAGACACAAGTAGATTGTGTTCATCTACACACACATATCTAAAACAATATGTGACATGGGGAAGTAAAGTGACACAGACTTGGTTGACCAGGATGATTTTTCCAATGACATTTAATATTCAGCCATCATGAGCTGATAGTGGTGGATAAAAACAGATTGTAACAAGTGACCAAGTACCGTTTTGTCCAAAAGCCGAATATTGGTATATTGCTGGACATTGACTTCGTACTATGTACATCGGCTATATGTACCTTCGTCTATAATAAAACGTTATCTTCATTCAACGTGTAAGTGCTTGTTTTATAATGATCCGAAATAGAAAAGGCCAGGATGCTACCAATCAATAATTCACATCAAAGGCATATACAGATTAGTAATCTGCACACTGACCTAGTATCTCGATTCTTTTGACTTAAAAGTTGATATGGATCTGTCCTTGAGCACACAGTCCACGTGTATCTGTTACAATAATAAGACTACCTGCGGAAGTGTTCGTACTTGAGCATGCGTGACAACTAAAAACCAAAAAAAAAATCACTGATTGGAAGCTTGAATCTTGCTATTTGAAGTTTCGCGGGAATGCTACTAGATGGCGCTATATTTATATTTTGCGTCACTGATCGAGCCCGGTGCAAGATTATTGTCCATTGTATACGAGAGCAAGGAAACCATTTTGCAGCGAAATATTTCGCAGATACTTTGTGACAGCTGTTTGTTTTAACCTTAAATAGAAACATAATACCTTATTATTAAAGCATTTTAAAATATTAACATTTATTGTAATATATACGAAATGTGTCACACAGGTGTATATATCTGTGTGCGTGGGTGTTGTGTATGTTTATAAAAAAAAGTCTCAAGTATGATTACTCCTCCATGCGAGTCCTCCCCCGCCATTAAAGATAAATTGATGCTACATGCAACATCTGCACCTGTGGTTGCCGATTGTCTGTTATTTCCAAACGAATGGGGGAAAAACAAGGCAAAAAAACTTTTTATTAAGCGCTATTTGTTTTGGCTTGATTCGCTTGGTTTGGCAACTAGAAGGCGACACGAAACATTGAGCCAGTCGAAACAAGCTTGTACCTAGCTAAAAGATCAGCTGATGGTGCCAGTGCGCTGAACCAGCAGTTTGCCTGTGTGATTTAGGAAAATTCAAAACCGGAGCACCGTTAAGTCGGCCTTTGCTTGGGGAATTTGATACATTTTGGCATATTGTTCATAGAGAAAGTATTATAATGTTGGTTTCAAGTTGAATAATACATACGATGCAATTCAATGCATTCCCCCCCCCCCGGCAGAGGAGTGACAGAGCATAATACGCTGTCTTTCTGCTGCATGGGACGCGTAGATTCCGTTTCTTTTTGGACGAGGGCATTTTTTGCAGGACTGGAAGACTTTTTTGGGCTTCAGATCCGCTTTCTCAAGCACCCCGTTATATCAGTAATCACCTTACCTCATTAGGAATGGCTTGTTAATTATCATTTTTCACTTGCCTGAAATATATTGCAGTCGTGTTCCTGTAAGAGTATAGGTTCCAATAACTTTTAACTAAACATGTTTGTAGTGTATTTTAAAGATTATTTCAGCAACATTATCCCCAGAATAAAAAAAAATAAACTATGTATATCTGTATTTCTTTCTGTGTACAAGTTATATAAAATCTAAAAGGGTAGATTTTGATAAACATTTGTTGACCGATTGACAGTTATCGCTGTTAAATTCAATTAAATTTCGAAAGAGGAACAAAGAATTATTCGTTGTTTATATATATATATATATATATATATATATATATATATATATATATATATATATTTGTAAATGCTACATCGGAAGACTGTGTTGAGTAAATGGTATTAAGGCGGCAGTTTGTAAGATATGACAATATTTTGGAATTGCTAAGAATATCGGCGCATTCTTTGCTCTCTCTACAGTGGCGAACGATAATTCTAAACGGCTCAGCTGTAGTAACAATACCCGGCGTATAAACCGTCTTTGCTGAACCAGCTTATTTATATTCATGTCACGTGACACATGTCAGCCTGTCGACCTCCGAGTACGTATAGATATTTACGTGTACCCCACACGACGCCTATTGACGGCTCTTGAACTTTTACAGCCGTATAATGTATACATTTGAACACCATACTCGCTTTTTTTTCTATTTGACCTAACTTAAAATAAACAGATAGTGCAGTTAGTATCATTTAACCACAGTTCAGGCTGCAGTAACCAATGTTAAGTTAGCACTTTGCTGGGCTACATACAAGCACAACAACCCCTGTGGTTGCTGTTTTTTTAGAAGCTTTAAAGGCTATTGTGCCTCTCGTTTGTGTGTGTGTGTTTGTTTGTGTGCTTGTATATGTATTTGTTCACTACATCACTCACGCAGTCATGAACGGAATCCCGTGAAATTTGTGGCATCTCGGGAATTGACCAATTAATATTCGTTTAGATTTTGTTTTTGGGTCCGGTTCATGAACTTGATTCGGGAAGGTCTCCAAGGAATATGCACAAATGTTAAGTTACATAAATTAACCCTGGAATATGGGTCGAATAGATGAATGGAAACACGGGTTAAGGTAACTTTTACATGAATGAACGTGGTAGTATGGACCGAATATCAAAGAGGAAACACGTTTTGTGGAGCATCCAACAAAAGGACCACCAACATTGCGGAGGCCTGCATTCCCTAGAATGCATATTTCTTGTTAATACTTGATTATTATCCGTTTTTATTTATTTATTTATTTCAATATATTTATACAGGGTAGCCTGTTCAGTAATACAGTCTGTTCTTCCACAGGGCCCTGTAACCTTAAAACATGATATAAATACCTGGTACAAAGATTATAAAATATCCAGTCTGCATATGTAACACAATATATGAATCATCAAAGATACATGTACATAAATATTATATACACGACAAATAAGTCGGTCATGATATGCTACAATACATTAAACGCTACAATAGGTAAAATTCACTTCATTATTTTGCACCTGGCGCCTAGGTTAGTTTCATTCCAAATGCGGCAGAGGGCGCTGTAATTTCCACCACACGATACAGCGTAACAAGTTTCTGATAGATGACGCTTAGATAACACCTTTACGTAAAATGTCAAATTTTTCAAGATATAATGGTAATATGGAAATGACCTCCCCCTCAGGACACACTTGGCATCATTGACGACAGTTTACGAAAAAAATAAACACTTTCGAGGCATGGCTTTAGAGGAATAGCGTAACAATGGTCGAGTGGCATCACCGTCAGTTCACAGTACCCGCGTCTTATATCCCGTGTTTAGTATCTTATTGAAGTCCTTTTTTATGTTTAGGCAGATGTTAGTATGTTTTAAGATGGCAGTTTATTTTAAATAAAGGTCGGTTATAAGGGAGGGAGGCAGAGAGAGAGAGAGAGAGAGAGAGAGAGAGAGAGAGAGAGAGAGGGAAGGCTATTTACGTTGTACGTTAAACGTTCTACACTAATACCGTGTTCCGGACGCCGACACAAACACAGCTGAGTCTACATATCACTTACAGCTTGATCGGAAAGGGAATGGACGATGACATCATGGAATCAATATGCCAGACGGATGTGCTGATTTAATTGTAACCTGACACGTAACGAGATAAAGTCCGAAAATTGAACGATTGTTAGCTGTACAATAAATGACAGACAAAAAACAGCAGGGAACCAGGTGAAAACCGTAAAACAGCGCCCTCTGAGATAATCAAATAAACGCTTTTTGTATGCAAGAACACAAGTCACGTGACCCCAACAAAGGACAATCCGATTTATTAATAAACATGGAGAACTCTTGAAAATTAGCCTTTTGGACGACAATGGGCAGCCAGACGGTCAACCGGGGGGTTTAACGTTGTACGAATACCAAATCACACATGTTTAATTTCGATAAATTAAAAGACTTCATTTGAATTCAGATTCACTGTGTCATTACCGGAAGCTGGTTTTCTACAGCAGACGACTGGCTAGCCTCACTTTGGTGCATCTCTGCTACCGAAAAAATACCACAGACCATTTGAACCCTAGTGCGGTAAGGATAACGTTTGGATATGTAATCTTTTTTTCTTTATAGATTATTTCCATGGTCTGTTGGTGGCACTGTCTGCTGAATGAGGATGACTGTATCCATGTGATAAGAATGATATGTTATTATTAAGCCTTCTTGATTTCGGGTTTTATATTCACGGTGTCAGGAATAATCCGGAAGTCATGACCTGTCATTAAAACACTGGAGTGAATCTCTGAGGTTCTAAAACGAGATTTTATTTTATTATTCCATTGAGGCACTGGCGGGGTATGAGCCGGGATCCTTTAGTTACGAAGTCCAAGGCCTTAACCACTGGGCTACGTCCTACCCTTGGCCATGTTATCATACGTAGATACAAATATGAAGTATTTGCCAATAGAAAGCTTGACAGTATTTAATATTCAAGTCAAAGGGATTTTTATTAATCGAAATACAAAATCCTGGTGTAAATAATTAGTGGGGCTTTTTATAATCTGCCGTGTTATCCTTTTCAATGGATTTTTCAAACCCACCAGCGACATCTGTTGGCCATGACTACTACTGAGTATTCAGGCCCGTTATGTCAACAAAAACTGTCGTTCAATGATTAAAGTTAAAAAAAAAAGTCTTTTAAATTTATGTTATTGGTTCAGTCTTAGGTTTATATCTTATTTCTTTCATTAAAACCTGCAACATTGAACACACTAGACTATGCCTACTAGCGATGTGTACGCCAGGGGAAAGGTATATTATGAATTCTTTCATGTTATAGGATACATTATAATATATATATACATATATATATATGTATATATATATATATATATATATATATATATATATATATATATATATATATATATATATATATATATATATATATATAGAAGGTAGTGTTACCATCCGATGTAAAGTGCTCTATGGCCTACAGACTAGGCCAGAGCGGTATAACTCTGGAGAAAAACAACACTGTTAATTCACAACAGCCTGTTTCACGGGATGCGACCCGATCATCAGGTGAATGTGATACCACATTCACCTGATGATCGGGTCGCATCCCGTGAAACAGAATGTTGTGAATTAACAGTGTTGTTTTTCTTCACAGTTATATATATATATATAAATATATATATATATATATATATATATATATATAATATTTAGTCATATTAACTCATAAAAAAACTTAGGTATGGGAGAGCACCAACCATATTTTTTTTTACAAATGACGTAATGCTCCGGCGTCATATCCCGTCAAAAGTGTTAGTAAACATTTTTTAACGTCTCCCAGGCAGGTCGAGTGGACTTTAAGTGGGTCACTGGGACTCGATATTGTTCACGTTTTTCCGTTGCATATACTTTTCTCCCTCCTGCATGGTATTTGCCACAGGAGTGGCCGCGGGCAAGACCGACTCACTGTCTGTCACCAAAACGGCCACTCAAAATATACTGTTACTAAAAGTGTACTGGAAGACACATTTCGACAGCAGTTGACATACTTAAAAGGTCAATTTAAGAATGCAGTAGTAGTTTTGGGACTGGCTCTTGTAGATAAAACGTCCATATAAGTCAATCAACCGTAACCTTTGACCTTCCACTGGAGTGCGTAAAGACAATAATACTTTTTTTAAGCCGTGTTTCAATGTGCCCGTCTATACGTTTGTGCACGAACTGACAGACGTATATATTGGTAGAGTGGATCTAACAGGTCTTCCTCTAAAATATGGTATAGTGACGTCATACTTCCTCTAATCCCTTTGGACCCTATGTTTGAAAATCGCCCCTGTGTCGATTTTCATGCATATACGCATAGATGCATATACGCTAACGTATACATAGAAACACCACAGTTACAAAATTATTATAAAATAAGATTAGTATTATTATTTAAAGGAATGATAATAATAACAATAATAAAAATATAAAAATAACAATAACAATGTAATTAATAATTAATGTAATTACGGAACCGTTGTATAAAAGTGAAACAGTGATAAAACGGGGAACACTTAAGCGATTTTAACTACCAGAAAATTGGGTTCTGTCTATATACTTAATACATGCTTATTATGCCGATGCCATGATGTTACGAGGCCGAGTGCAGAAAAGATATTTCGACAACAGAGGTTCAAGTAGCTCTTATGATAACGTAAATGTAGACCGTATGTAATCTAGAACAATGGCGAGATAACACTTAATAGTATGCTATCGCGAGCCACATCAAAGGAGTCTCACTAACGTGCGCCGTTTCAACAGGGGATCTGAGGTCAAGATTTACAAGGACGAATGCAGAACAAACAACAACGTTATATCAAACACAACGTCTTTTTTCTTTACTAGAGGTCGTCGCCCCTAAGAGACACCGTGATGGAGTTGTTTTAGCTCATGCATACTCCGTCTCTCTCTCTCTCTCTCTCTCTCTCTCTCTCTCTCTCTCTCTCTCACACACACGCACACTCTCTCTCTGTATATATATAAATATATTTATATATATATGTATATAATTATATATATATGTATATATAATATAAAACATATACATGTTATATATATATATATCTATTCACATATATATATATATATAAATATACGATATAAAATATATCTTTATTTATCTTTCATTTTTTATGGAGTTATTCCCCTCCATTGTCTATTCTAGTTTAACAACATACATGTACATCTGCAAAATTCCGTTGACTGTTTCAGACTGTTGCCTGAACGGTCGCACGCGCTTTCTCTCGTTTTATATCATGGCGTCAACCAGGCCCGATGACTAGCGCACCCGCCGGTCCTGGGAGTGTATATCATCCCACTGTAGAATCATACAACCCCGTTAAGGCGCAATCGTTTGTGAATAAATTTCGGGCACAGCCTTGTCATTACTGCTGAAATGCGCTCACCCTGGTTATAGCGGCCGACTGTGAAAAATCTCACCGCTCCAGGGCTGAGATTCGAACTCACGAACTTGAGGCTTTGAGTCATGTGCTCTACACCTCTAGGTCACATTGGCCGATTTCTTCTTGACAATGTCTCTCTTTTTCATCATATCATATGCTATAAGAATACATGGCCGAACCTTGACCCTTTTAAATCGCTTGTATCCCATCGAAGCTGAGTAAAGTGCACGTAATGATAGGAGGCCATAAATAATGTTCCCTCTCATGTCAGGAGACTGTGATCACTAGTAGGTCATACCTAAACCAACTGTGTGTGGATAAAGACAACACACGGCGAACCTACACACGAAAGGTAAGGGATACATGGCTTTTTGATCTGATATTTAAGAAAAATCTATCTGACCGTGAGATAAATCCAGCTCAACATATGTTGCATAATATATTGATTGAATATAGATTTGTAACCATTTACATTTGTTTATATACATTTGCATATTGACACTATATCAAGTTACTTCCTTTAAAACAGTTCCTCCCGCTTGGCTTATATTTGAGAATTTAAATGTTCTCCAGTCAAACTAAAGATAACTACATTTTGGTAAATGGCATTCTAATCCTATGTTGAATATTAATCTTAATTCGACAGGTTTGACATTGGCTTCTTAACTCTCTCTCTCTCTCTCTTAGTAAGGCAGTTCTGTTACCTTGAACTTTGACATCGTGACCTCAAAGTTGAAGGGTTCTCCCTGTTTGAGTATTTGAGACATGTGTGAAACATTGAAGGTTTTGGATAAAAATTTGGCTCAAAATGCATTTCCAGAAGTGGGCCCTGTGACCTTAAATTTTTACCCTTGACCTCGAAATCGACAGGGTTCTTCCCCTATTGGTAGGTGTGGTAGGTGAGCTATATGTCAAAGACTTGAGAGTATGCGTCTAAAATGCGTCCAAAACCTTTTTCAAGAAGGTAGTCTTGTGGCACTTACCTTTGATCCCGTGACCTCAAATTCAATAGAGTTTTTCTTCTGTGGATTGGTGGGCTATATGTGAAAAATGAAAGGTTTTGGTCAAATATTTTGACTTAATATGCTCCAACAAGCGGATTTAGGACGGAAGGATGGAAAGACGGAGGAACGGAGGCGTTACTTTATCCCCTCCTACAACTTTGTTGCGGGGAGATAATAAGCAAACACCGGGCGGGAGGGCAATCCTTTGAATTACAGGTGGTGAATTTAATGATCGCCTGCAAATAAACACTTTTTCCTCTTTCACATTCATGGATAACTTGTACCTTTTATTTTAAACGAAACGAGATCAGGTGGCTCAGGGAATGGAACTCATTAACACACAAGTCAGACAACCCCTTCTGGTTAATTAAGGCATTGTGTTGAATTCCTGTCGGATTCCTGTCTATAAAGATTCCTTCTGAGTGCTCTTGTACATAAAACTGAGTGTTTTTATTGCCTTACAATTAATAAATCACATTCAACTCATAAGAGGTAAATTTTTATATAAACAATTACTGGTTACCCGAGCGAGATTTTGGAGCACATTAAAAGCTGCATTCTAATACCTCTGTGTAAGGTATTGTTTAAAGGCAGCTGAGGTATATTTTAAGATCTTATGTAAACATGGCTCAACGGGCATTATCTCGAGCTATGTGGATTGTCCTCGAACATTCTCGTGACATCATTCTGGAGTATAACTATGACCTATATGGGAGTCTCTGTATTAATTGAGAACAATATTATTTTTTCGCATCTATTCTTTGCTTTTGTTAATATAAAATCTGACTTATACATGACTCTACAAACCCTACGTTTTCAGTCGAAATCTTTCTGATAATAACAACCAGCTTACAAAGATCGGTGGACGCGGAGTTATACAGTGGTCAAACGCCAGTTAATAACCTACCTTTTTGTAGAATTTATGTAACTTCAGGTTTAAATATTAATAAACTGTAGGTAATTTCTGCTAAGAAAGGTCCTGATGACACCTCTGTGACAGCTATTTGAGTTTTTGCATTTACATGGTAAGTTAACACGGTTCTAGCACCCATATTGCATAAACATAGAAAAACGTGTAACTGAAGGTTGTTGGATGCGTATATGAGGGAAGTTCAAAGGTATGTAGTTTGCAAACGTCATTTGCAAAACTCTGGTTCATTTGACTTGTCGGAAGATGTCTTTGTTGAATGTGTTTGGATTGTTTTGGCGCCCCCACGTGTTATAAACACGTAGATATAATCAAAACTAACAACCTGTGTCCGGTGGCATCTGTGTTTTCTGGTCTTTTTTTTTATAAAAAGCACGTTTAGTTATTGACGTCAGATAATAGGCCCGGGTTCAAATCCCGACAGAGTCACAAAGGCCAAATTGGGTTGTCCTGGTAGAACCACCGAAATTCGCTCCTATGTCTAAACGACAGGTTATGACATTTTAATAAATCCTAATCACAAGCATGAAAAACCTAAAACCAAGAAAGGTTTAACAAAATCACAGGGGACATGTCCTTCCTATCTTTTTACAAATAAGTCCATGACTTTATTTAAGAGGTGAAAAATGTGAACTTATAAAGTAATGAATGGATTTCGATGGAATTTTGAGCAGACGTATACCTAGAAGTGAACGTAAGGTGGTTTTCCATTAGTGCGTATGCGTATATAGTCCGTGCCTCCGTGTTAAATAGGTGCTCGATGGCTGAAGATTTTCTTTCTTTATAAGCCATTTCACCATCTATTTGTTGTATATTGCAAATATCTGCTACGAAAGTTTGTTTGTTAAATTGTTTGAATGTTTATATTATATTCATATTTTCAAAAAAAGGATTTTAAACATGTTACATGCGGTTTTGGTGATCCAGATATATTATCCCTCGCATGAAACGTGTGATTGTTCAGGGATCATGAAACCTAAAATCTTTAAAAATGATCTCAGTATGAGAAGATACCCATGATCTGACATATTAGATAAACACATATCCCGGTAATTAACGATGTATAGTCAACAATCAAATTGATCCGACACAGCTGTCGTGTTAGTCAGCAAGTATCGACTCCTCACGTTCACGAGGTCAAGGTCGAATGTCTTAACACGACCATAAATATCAAACCTCGTTTATCAAGGTTTCAACAGGACTAATAGGAGAAAAAAAAATAGCTCTTGCTCAAAAGTCCATTATTTTCGATCATGCATACTTTCCTGTTCAAGTAAAAGAGTTTGACAAACTCCAGCTTGTCCTAAAAGGGTGCATTTCCACTGGCTTTTAGTGATTCTAAGAATAAAGACTTATATAAAACGATAAAATATAATATGATTATATAAATTGTACACTTATAATTAAATATAGTTTAATACAATTTAATATGATTTTATATAATATAATATAATTTCATATGATATAATATATGATAAGTGAATGTATATATAGTATAAAAGAATCTTTAGTATGATATAAAATACAATAAAATTATATTATATTATATCATATAATACATTATAATGTAATGGATTAATTACAAAATACTTATTACAAAAAAATATATTATTTTAAATACAATATTAATCTCAAATATTAAGATTGAAGATTATATAAAGCGCTTTTGAGGTGAAAAATCAATTATCACCCTATATTCTTCATGTTCATATCCGCCACAGGTAATCTACGGGCAATCGTTACCAAACCAACATATATTTTTTATTGTACACTAAATAGAATAGAGGACGTTTTGGACCATAGCAATTATCTGTACACTTCAACTAATCTAAGGAAGTTCCGTATGCATACCAGGCCCGTGACGACAGATAAAAAGTGACAACGCGGTAGAAAAACTAGTCTTTAACGTCACATACAAATGATCATGATATAAACGGGGAAACATCTGTGGCGCCTTAAGTGATTATAATGACTGGTTATGGTTTATCAGACAGCAATTCTCAGAAAAGGTGAACGTGTTTTGGCAAATATCCAAACTCTAAATGGTACAATCTCCACCATATATTTGACATATGATTGTAAAATATGCTGCGGGTGTTGAAATAGAAGCGTTTCAGCTTGGATTGGCATATGTGCGCGTGTGTGTGTGTGTGTGAAAGAGAGAGAGAGGGAGAGAGGGAGAGAGACAGAGACAGGGACAGAGAGAGAGAGAGAGAGAGAGAGAGAAAGAGAGAGAGAGAGGGGGGGGATACTTCATACATTTTAAAAGAAATATATGTATGTATACAGGAACATGTACATTTTCCCTCTCTCTCTCTCTCATTCTCTTTCTCTCTCTCTCTCTCTCTCTCTCTCTCTCTCTCTCTATATATATATATATATATATATGTATATGTATATAATATATATATATATATATGATATACATGTAGTTAATGATAATGGTATTGTCATATATATATATAAATATATATATATATATATATATATATATATATATATATATATATATATATATATATATATATATATATATATATTGATGAATAAGAAACCACTGCCACACAGGGCGAGTCCTTTGTCCGCGAGATGTCCGCTCCATTCATAGCATTTAGGGCCAGCAATAGTTAAGCAGCTGATCAGAAGAACCAGTGTTGTTGGAGCGTGATACTGAGCAGAAATACAGGAAAGCTTGATAAGGGATCTTGACGAGGGTATAAGGTACGGGGGGGGGGGGGGGGGGAGGGGGATGGGCGGGGCTAGTTCTACGACTATACACACATTTCGTAAATGATACATTTATGTGCAGCTTAGAGTTCTTAAGTCGTGAGTTCAGCGTTACAGTGGGCCTTGTGGCAATTCACTGGGTGCGGTACTGAGGTGTTTGATCGGAACAGGAGTGGCCATAAAGTGACATTTGATGTGTTTGTTCAGTGTCTAAGTCAGTTTACTTATACGGGTTTATGTCAGTGTTATAGGGCCCGATGTTAGTCAGTTTGTCTTCATTGTAAACATGACGTCACCCTCCCCACTTAACGTAAAGTGGACCTAAGTTTCCATTCCGAATTGACGCCAAGTCAGAGCGCGTCAAGTAAAATATCTGCCAGTATATATGATGATATTTTACATGTGTATTTTTTAAGGAATATTAAAGTTTTCTATAACATTTGGAAAATAAATATTCTATTGTGGGCTTGGATTGAACTATTTCTTAAATATAAAAATAAAAAAAAGCAAATCAATCGTTAAAATATTCGTTGTGCGGAAACAAAATAGGACTTTAAAAATGGTTCTGTTTATATAGTAACTTGCCTATCATGATAATTTTCTTTGTTTTCAACAAGCATATAAATGAATTGTGTTTTCCGTATTAAATAAATTTGGATAAAACAAACATCCTAATATATTTATTTTAATGTATGGGAGAGTATGGCATTCAGAACAGTATTCATTTCAATCCCTTTATCTACAGGTTTGTTATCCCATTGAAAAAAAACCCTGTAACCTCCTGAAGAAAAACGTGTCAGATACGTTAAAACGTTAACATATACATGTACATGATGTATTTGGCTAAAGCTATGATATTGAAGTATGTTCCAAGATTAAATAGATGGATGGATAAATGTATTGATGGATGGATGGATGGATGGCCAGCTATATAGATAAGTAATTAAATATCCAGTATATTGTTAATACACTATAATATCAACCAAAAGAAAACGTATGTACCATGAAAACAGGTTGTATATAACTGTGCATCAAACAATGTACGTTATTTGCAATTTTTAAACAATCAAAATAAAATTATATTGATGAAAAACCAGTGAACGAAAACAAATCAAAACCTTTATACATATGTTTAAACAATCAAAATAAAATTAAATTGATGAAAAGCAAGTATACGAAAACAAATCAAAACCTATATATATAATACAAATTTAAAACATACACGTTCTAGCTTTTTTAAGTGATATAGAAGTACGATATATGACTCAAACTTGAGCTAGTATTCTCCTCATTAGTTTACACTAGTAGCAGGTATATCGTGCTGAAATCTTATACCACTTGGCCTAAGTATTGCGGCCAAGTGTTAGGTTTGGCACCGGCTTGTGTTGTCTAGCTCTGTAGGTGCCGGGGGCACGCGCAGTGGTGCTCTTGAATAAATTATAATACATTATATCGGGATTTAGCGTTATAAATCAACCTGTATGTTTACGTGGGTATCTCCAGATAGGTGCAAGTGAGAGATACAGAGGTAATTTGGCCAAGATCAACGGGACGTTTAGTCGGGTTTATACACCTTTGGTAACTGCGCATACAAGTGTTTAAGAAGATCACAAGGTTTAAGGTGAGGTAGACAGATTTCTGATGATTTAGCAGTTTTGAAGTTTCTTTCCTCATTAGAACACCTGTTTTGGTTTGTTCAATTTTTTAACTTGAAATTCATGAATAAACGATAATGCAAATGCAGTTTATTGCAATCGATATTTATTATTAAAGCGGCCTGTGTTATGAAACATATAATTAAGTGCAGTTGGGCGCCTCGAGTTTACAACGGATATTCTATGTCTTTTTTATGAGCGCGTTTTTGGTTTGGATAGGGATTGTCCCCATTGTAAACATTACGTCACCTTACCCTCTTAACGTAAGATGAGCGCGTTATGAGCGCGGTTTTGGTTTGCATATAGGAATCGGTAAAAAGTGATATTCTCTCAACATCTCCGACTTAAGACGCTCGGCTCTCTCCCCTGGCGTCTCGAGTTCGATCCCGGCCTGGCTATTATAGTGGGTAATAATGGTCCATCAAGGGTGATGATTTTCTCGGGGTTCAACGACGTACGGAGAATGCCTAGGACTAGTTATAATAACTATCTGTACAATTCATGTAAATAAATATTTTTTTATCAACATACCGAAGTAGAAGCAATCGGGAAAATATTGATTTCATGGTGGTATTTTGTTTGTTGTGAACTTTTAAAACTATTAAAACCAGACCGTGATGAAGTCGGAGATTTTTTATATTGATTTAGAGAATAAATAATTTATATAAGGTAATTAATGTAGAACATTGTCCCTTTCCGTATATTTATACATATATGGTAAAACCAGTCTTTAAGTTACAGGGATCAAAAGGAAAACAAGTTTTACTTGATAATTAATTAAATGACGTCACTGGTAAAGTTGTCCTGGAGTTTGACACGGCCAGCGTTTACATGTATGGAAACAAAATAATGCCAAACTTTTGTCTCTTTTTTTGCGTATTGTGGTGATTTGCGTTTGATTGTTTACCACATTTTTATAGTTTATCTGGATATGCATTAAAGTGTTATAAACACATGGATATAAACAATATGACAGGAATCAGCGTTTTCTTGTCTATTTCTTATGATAGTTCAAAGGAATGCGTTCCTTTAATGTTTCAACTGAGATTTTTGTATTGAATATGGGGTATCTTATATACTTGAGAATCGGGCTGGCCTTGCACAAACGGCCAGTTTCGGTAGGGTGATGGTTAAAGTGTATTCAAGGAAACAAACAAGGAATGATTTATATAAAATTGTGTAAGAAATAACAGTGATTTAACATCAACAAATATACAGGGTACGTGTATGTTGAATTACACGTCAGCTTCATTTAATAGCAGCTGGTTATATTTTCCATCCAACGGCAAAGAAACAGTCAATATCAATTTTTTCTCTTAGTAGGATTTAAGTTACACCATGCAAACATTATTTTAAAAAATCTGGCCATCCAAGAATTTAATTGAAGAAAAACGATATATCAGTGGAAAGAAATATCTCAAGTCTTCCTCTAATAAACGGCTCTAATGGTTAAATGTGTGGTTATATAAATGATTGTGTGGTAATAAAATAATATTGAATTTCATCATCTTATTATTTAAAAAAAATATATATATATTACAAAAATATAAGACGTATGTTCTCTTATCTTTGGAATTCATTTTTTTCAACATGAAAAATTAAAAAAAAATCTCATTAATAATTTTAACTTTGTCATGCCATATCATTTGCAAATATACTGTTAAACCTCTATAATGTTTAAACCTATTTGCCATGGTGCCTATAGGTGCCCATTATATTATTATAAAAAAGGAACAAAACTAATATGACAGAAACAACGGTTCTGCCAAAAGTACCCTTTACGTATAAAGGTGCCCACTGGATGTTGGTGCCCACTATACAAATGTGCCCATATATTTACAAATCACAGTCAGTTAACAGCCAGTGTTAATGAGTGTACGTCGTTGTACCACGTACAAAACCTTCCACTATATTTCTCACTTCCTTGTCCGTATTACTTTATCACACAAAAGGAAGGTTTCACCTCGTGATCATGTGGTTTAATTGATTGACAAGCACCTACTTGAAGCACTTGTGTGTATAAATAATCTTATTCTATATATGGATTACGAGGAAACGATGATGTTAGTGTAATAATTACATTCACTGTGCCTTATATATATATAGAGTCGAAAGTAAAAAATTTCGAGATATCAATATTTATTAATTTGTCTGTTCAAAGGATTTTCCAAATACCTCATTATTGCGTTGGCTTTGTTTCAGGGGGACATTACTATTTTAGGAGTGAAAGACAACTTACCTTTTGCCTTAATAACTTTTTGGACAAATAAAATTATTTGTGTCATTAACACTGGGGGGGGGGGGTGCTAAAAGCTAAGAAGGTTCTCTACATATTGGTAAACAGTGTTTGAATTTATATGAATTTAAATTTTGTTTTAAATTTTTAATAAAAATCAGTTTATTCAAGCAGATACAGAATACATGTCTAACTTCTTCGAAAATTTAGATAAAGATCCCCGCTTTTTTGGTGAGTAAAATTAAGCAATAAAGATTTTACAGCGCATTTTATTTTGAAACCTTCACAACTCATTTTAATTTGTAGGTTTTTCTACATAAAATCCTTTCAATTAGGCGAAAAACTGAAAAAACGGCACTTTTTAGGTGATTAACGTAAAACTACATATGTCAAGGGTTGTATGTTTCCCACAAGTACTTACTGAGAAATGACGTTTTTAAGATTATGCCTTCAGGTGAATTGAAGTTTCCACAGTTCTGACATCTGGTGGGCAGTTTGGTACTACTCGCTTTCCTTCAATATTAAATTGACTTTAATTAATGCTAAACGATAAAAGTCAGGAAGGAATGTTCTGTGATTGTTTTAATTTATTCTTTGATCTTGGCCAACGGGGTGTGCGTTCATCCCCGTTCTTGTTACTGTGTGTTTGTGTGTGTGTGTGTGTTACTTTATTAATCACGTAATCATGAAAGGGGATTTTTATGTGGACCCGGAAACGGATCCGGATTCAGGACCGTCATCCAGGAAAATTCGCAAATGTACAGTAGTTTAGGCACGAATGAACGAAAGAATATGGGCTAAAAAGTGAATGGCAATATGGGTTGGGAGTACGCCACTTTAAAGGACCGCGAAAGAGAGGGGGCCTGAATTCCAGAGAATGTCTATTTCTGGCTTATTCTTTGATCTTCATTTAGTCAATGTTTAACTTTATTTAGGTTATGTAGATTATAGCATATACATTTATTAATATATTTTCATCAATATTATGTTCATCTTACTCTGAGGAGATTGCGTATAGAGAACCGAGATTATTATTAATAATGTTATTAATATGAAATCCTCTCACTTTCGTCTGGCCAAATGACTCCAGTAACTTTTATCCGCACTCCCAATCCTTATCTTATTTTCATCTCTGTCTCCTCAAGAGGAACAGCAACGTGGTTGATATCTTGTGGGCGTTTTCTGGATTAAAATATTTAAAATCCGCGCTCGCTTAACTCTGTTTATTAAATTTTATTGACGGATATTTGTGCACTCTTCCAGACATTTTTGGGAAGCAGAGTAATAGGCTTTTATGTTCGTGTATTCATAAAACTTAAACAGAAGATAACCCCACAGAGGACGTGACGTATAGCCTTCCAGTTCAGTTGTGTAAGCGTGAACTGTGACATCTTAACCCTTTCGGTTTTTTCTTTTTCACGTATTTCGTTGGAGGCTTTAGTGTAATCGGGAAGCCAATGATGCCATTAGAACAAAATGTTTACGGTAAGGCCAAAATAAAAAAAAGTATGGTTCTCAGGCACTTTTTTTCAGAAATCAATGCGGGCGGGCGCTTTTTTTATTTTAAATTTTTTGGTATGTCAAATGATAAGGGAAAAGCATGAAAATAACAGTTATATTTTGCTAAATAAGTTAAAGCACTACAAAACAAAGGAAATTGTATGATTTTACCTTCTTGAAAGAAAAGTCGGAGCGGCAGCAGCTCAAAATTGGAAAGTTTTTATTGAAAATCAAAATAAAAATTTTTGATGCGGGGTTTTTTAAATTGATGCGGGCGGTGCCTGAGAACCATACCTTTAATTTTTTTGGCCTAATGGTTCGTTGATACTTTATGGTAGACGTGAAAGATGGGAACATTATCCACGCAGCAGATGTATATATGTGGTCGTCATCTTGTCTAGCTGACTCAACGAGGGATCAAGTCGAACGGCCAAGTGTATGGCAGAGTCTGGCGTTAAAGCTAAATTATTCAAGTGCCCCGTGCACATAAACAATTAAAACCCATGAAATTCATACCAACGCCATAGCTCACACGAGTTTAAATCACATGATCTCACAGCTGTGGTTTCTGATATGCGCACGCACATAGGTCATGCCTTGACCTCATACGGGCGACCTTGCCCTCATTGTAAGACGCCAAACATTGCTAGAGGTCCCGACCTCTGGCTAAATAAAAATCAAAGAGCATGTTGTGTAAACGTTACACACAAATAAGTGACAGTCAAGTGATGTTATTCCAGTCAAGAGGGCTCCATGAGACATGAACTGCCGGGGCCATGGTATAAACGTATAGTGTAAGCCAAGTCATTCACAATTTCATATGGTACTGAAGTATGTAAACAGCACACACATAGCTAGTTCACAAATTTCAAATTTAATATATAAATAAATATAGTGATGTAGTCGGGTCCACACCTTTTGAGTCGAGTGATGTAGCCGAGTCAAGTCCACTCGAGTCAAGGTCCGAGTCATTTAGGTTCGAGTCCAAGTCCACCTTCTTCGAGTCCGAGCCATCTAGATCCCGAGTTCAAACTCCAGTCGAAGTCAAGAAATTTTAACTGGAAATTTGGCATAACCAGTACTTTATTTATGTTAGTTAAGGCCAAAAAAAATAAAAGGTATGGTTCTCAGCCACCGCCCGCATAAATTTTAAACCCCCGCATCAAAACTTTTTATTTTGATTTTCAATAGAAACTTACCAATTTTTGAGCTGCAGCTGCTCGGACTTTTCTTTCAAGAAGATAAAATCATACAATTTCCTTTGTTATGTAGTGCTTTTACTTGTATTGCAAAATAAATCTGTTATTACGTACCATGCTTTTCCCTTTTCATTTGACATTTTTATCGAAACCTACAAAATAAATAAGAAATAAAAAAACCGCCCGCCCGCATGTATTTCTGAAAAAAAGTGCATGAGAACCATACCTTTTTTTTATTATTGCTTTAAACCTGATTTTTGCCTGAATGTTTAATCGCATGTTACTCCCAATGCAGAGCCAGAGCTTGGTATACAGACACTGTTTTGTAATATTATGTCAATAGTTTGTGCATGTATGTACATGTCTTAATAGTATGTGACAGAGCATGTGACAGGGGAGTATCTGTTGTCCTCGCCACTTTTTGGTTAAATGAAACAGGTTATCTTTAAATTTCGAGATAATAACATAAATCTTTTTACAGCTTGCCATATTTCCTAATTAACCTTTCGATTATCCATCTCAAATAAAAAAAATATAGGCATTTGTCAGTTGCCTACGGAAGCGTATTGCTGCCACCTAGTAAAAGAAAAATAAATTATTTATCTCGTACGTACGACATAGTATCTCGTACGTACGACATAGTATCTCGTTCGTACGACATAGTATCTCGTACGTACGACATATTATCTCGTACGTACGACATATTAACTCGTACGTACGACATATTATCTCGTACGTACGACATATTATCTCGTACGTACGACATATTATCTCGTACGTACGACATTATCTCGTACGTACGACATACAATCTCGTACGTACGACATATTATCTCGTACGTATTAGATAATATGTCGTACGTACGAGATATAACCTACATTGTCTACCAGTCATACACAGAACTTTCATTTTTAATTAGGTGATTAAATTCTGTTGCGTATGGTGTTATAATAGGGAACCTGTCATAATGATGATAAAAGAAATATTGCCTTTGCCAAATTGAAACTATTTTTTGGAGAAGAAAGGTTCGGACAAGAGTTACAGTTACCAAACAGCCTGACTGTAAGTGTTTGAGAAAGGATATTTGTGGGGCAGGTTTCTGATATTCTAAATCGATTTGTCTAGGAACTAGATTTATGATATAACGCACAGTGCAGTGAATCGTTTAAATATTGAATGCGTATACAGCCCTTGATACATGATTAGTGGGTAGCTAAACAGTAAACAACCCATTTTCATTTTGAAATAAATAATGATAAAAAAAATAATTAAAACTATCACGCATGGACATGCGATCAATTTGTGACAGAAAAATATTTCGGGTTTAATATCTCCTGTTAACCAGTTTTATACGTTGTCATGGTTTTGTGTGTGAGTAAATACAGTCCAGGTGTGTCTGTTTACCATTACAAGACCTCGTGACAGAGGAAAGATCTTGATCGGGTCAATTATGAAAAAGAGAACAAACATGAATGTATAAACACTGCGACAAACTTGAAAACCCTTGATTTGTGAAGTTGGGCTGTACCACCACCAAGTGGCGTGAGCGCTGTGTTTGTTTTTCGTCGTTGATTGCGCCCGGGGCAAGCTCTTTTCAACTTGTGTAACGGATTTAGCAATCGGTTTTAAAACGAAATATTGACAGATACGGTAAACTTTAAGGAGACTACACTGTATTTCATGTATACTTAATATACCATGTATGTGAAATGTAAGTAGTTCCCGTTAGAAGCCACTTTTCGTGGATTTTAAACTCTCTACTACAATCGGCTCTTTCACTCATATATACAGTGAAAACTGGTCTAACGGACACCTCACTTAGGCGGACGACTGGCTATAATGGACAAGAGAATTTAGCCCCTTCGAAATTCCGTATATGTTATGTATAAGCAGAACCTCTACAAGGCGGACACCTCGATCGCTACTGCGGACAACGGACAGCAGATTGCAACTCAAACGAACATTCTAAGAGTAAATGAACCTGTCAAATACGGACACGATAAGCCATCTCCGGCGTACATTGATCACAACTTTAGAAAGATTTCCCTGTATATATATAAATATCATTTACTCACACACAAAACTATGACAACGAATAAAACTGGTCGACAGGAGATATTAAACCCGAAATATTTTTCATTGGTTAAACAGATTAATTGGCACACTAACAATACATATTGTATATAAATCAGACTATTGCTAAAAATAAGGCTATATACATATATGTGTGTTTTAATAAAAGTGAGTTTGTTTCTAGAGGTATTCATGTTTGATGTTACTATCAGATCAAGGACAGTTATTTCATCACATTTTAAACAGATGAACATTGGCACTTGTGCATAGTCCCGTTTCTAAATTCTATTTCCATATTCAATTTGCTATATAAGCATAGTAGTCCCTCGCAAGTGACAATAACATAGCTGTGTCGCTTGCACATGTGGGATATTTTATCTTGTCAAACAAGAACAAGAACTGATAGACATTATACGTATTACTAATGACATTAATAGTATCCACCAGCTCAGCCATTCTAACACAGCGCTGGCAATATCTCCCGAGGCTTTCAGTCTTTTCACACACACACACACACACACACACACAAATACATATATATATATATATATATATATATATAGAGAGAGAGAGAGAGAGAGAGAGAGAGAGAAAGGAGGATTGTAGTGGAGATTAAAATCCGTGAAGAGTGAACCTATTTACCTTTCACATACCAGGTATATTAAGTATATATGAAATACAATGTAGTCTCCTTAAATATAACGGCATCTTTCAATATTTCGTTCTAGAACCGTTTGCTAAATCCGTTACGCAAGTGGAAAAAGGCTTGCCACGGGTGCGATGAATGATGAAAAACAAACAGCGATCACGCGACCTGTTGGACGTACAACCCAACTTCACAAATCAAGGTTTTTTAGTCTCTCCGGGTATTTGTTTTTTTCATGTTTGTTCTCTTTTTTATAATTTTCGCGTGTGCTCAACTAAGATCTTGCCTCTAGTCAAGGGGTCTTGTAATGGTAAACAGACACACGAGGACTGTGTTAACTCACAGACAGAACCATGACAACGTATAAAACCAGTGAACAGGAGATATTAAGCTCGTGTGTCGGCATGGATTTCCTGGACAACTTTCGTTTTCACCCAAAATGAGTTAATAACGTGAAACAATACACACATTATTGCAAATGAATATGAACCTTAAGTGTCACTTACAGAGGTGTCTGTAATACAAAGATGCCAGTAAGGAGAGGTTAATGATTCCTATGTTAATTATGAAACGGAGTGCTTGATCCCATAAGTTTAACTTCATGGTGTCTACAGTAGTAGGACAAGTTACACGTACATGTACCACATATAAGATTTTATACTTATCCGCAAATCAAACCGATCTGAGGTGTAGGCTTTACCACCACTTCAGCCTGACATATGAACAAAAGACTTGTATTATAATTTCGTATTCTTCTTTCACAGATTAATCGCATTTCCATGAGTTATAGTCTTTAATATTTTTTTTATTTAATTCAAATAAAAAATTAAATTATATGTACCGCATAAAATGGGGTGTAGACTGTTCCGCTACCCACATATTATATCAATGGTTGTATATACATTAAATATTTTTAATGATCCACTACACCGTGCGTTATATCATAAATCTAATTTTTAGATCAATTATGAATATTAGAAAACTGCACAATACTCAAACACTAAAATTTAGGCTATTTGGCAGCTGTCCTCTTGTTTTCAATTTAGCAAAGGCAATATTTTTTTTTATTAATACTATGACAGGCTCATCATTTAACATCATACGCTGCCAACAGAATTTAATCATCTATCTAAAAATGAAAGTTCTGTATATGACCTGCAGACAACGACTTGATATATTTCGCTTCCTTGAAATATTTCAGAAACCCAGACACAGAAAAATGATATAATCGAATAGCATTTAAATATATAGTATATATAAATAAATAAATATATATATATACGTTCGTTTCAACGGTGTTCAAACTGTTTGCAAGGAGGTGGAGAACATACATTATTTAACATATATTTATATATATATTGCTTATACATGTATCAGTTGGTCTGTTTTGTGAAACAGATACGTAAGATTTATTATGTCATACGTACGAGATAGTATGTCGTACGTACGAGATAATATGTCGTACGTACGAGATAATATGTCGTACGTACGAGATAGTATGTCGTACGTACGGGATAATATGTCGTACGTACGAGATACTATGTCGTACGTACGAGATAGTATGTCGTACGTACGAGATTGTATGTCGTACGTACGAGATAATATGTCGTACGTATGAGATAGTATGTCGTACGTACGAGATACTATGTCGTACGTACGAGATACTATGTCGTACGTACGAGATACTATGTCGTACGTACGAGATAAATAATTTATTTTTCTTTTACTAGGTGGCAGCAATACGCTTCCGTAGTTGCCACACACTGAACTGTCATAAATATTCGCCGTGTTTTGGAATGTTTAAATGAAATGTGAATTATGAATAACATAGCACCGAGAACTGAACAAAAATTATTTTCACAATATGAAAACATATTTTCAATAATATATAGTGGGAAAGAAGGAGTGAAGAGAATAGGGATATTTTTAGAGAGATATTTGTCCAGTTTGTCATAAAAAGGAGACGGGTGTTTGTGTGGAGATTTGAGCAGGTTTCTTCATTTCGGGGCGGGGGGTCTGTCAGTACTCCTTTGAATTGCCCCCTCCCATTTTCTCAGCAAACAAAAATTATACTTCAGCCGTAGTAAGATCGACCTCTGCCCTTTCCCACTTACATTTGCATCGAAAGAATAAAGTTAATTTTTAATAAATCGATTTTCACTACCACGCCCAAGGTGTAAAACCATCTTGCTTGACGAATAAGAACCTTTGCCTGTAATACATGTACTTCCTTTACCAAGTACTCGCTTCGGACTTGTGTCTTTTTTTGACTGAGAGTGCTCTGATCTGCTAAATATGCATTTTTCATATTGTATTTACAAGTTTATCTTATATTTGTGATTACAGGTTTGAGATACAACATCGAATCAAAGTTGAATACAAGTACATAATACTACGCTGACTCCAAGTGATGAAGCCCCTCGTGATTCGAGCCCTGGCGTTGGCGCTGGTGGTCATACTGATGACGTCATCAGATGTGGACGCAGGGCCGGCCCCGTCGCAGTGCGAGTGGCTCTGTGTGTAAGAACGGCTATTTAATATTGACAGAATTGTTGAAAGCAGTTTGTATTATATATGTATATCTGTATCATGTATATATATATATTAAATATTAGAACCTGGAAATTAACCAGCAAGAGAGAGAGAGAGAGAGAGAGAATGAGAGAATGAGAGAGAGAGAAAGAGATGAATATGACCATACTGAATCATTATATACACGGATGGAACAGTTACCAATAGTAGTCTGACGTCACTGCTATGTATTCACTTCGCTAGTTATTATAAAATGTGCTAATACACAGAGGGGTCGGAGGTCTCTGGTAGCTCTGTGGTAGAGCAGACGACCGGCCATCGGAAGGTCATGTTACGGGGTTGCACATAAAAGCGGACCGAACTCTCTCGCTAGAGAAGCTTACTTTGCTAGCGAAGCGGTTAGGACGCCAGACTTGTGCGCCACCGACATGGGTTCGACTCCCTGATCGGCCCAGGATTTTTCGTCTCAACAATTTGCCTTCGTAACAAAATGGAGGCTTGTCCGACGTGACGATAAAACTTTGTGGCCCAGGGAATAAGCTCACCAAAGTGTGACTCCTGGG
The DNA here is from genome assembly GCA_026874595.1 of Sipunculus nudus. Taxonomy (NCBI): domain Eukaryota; kingdom Metazoa; phylum Annelida; class Sipuncula; order Golfingiida; family Sipunculidae; genus Sipunculus; species Sipunculus nudus. Next base: position 23,820,211 of record CM049317.1, read on the forward strand.
GAAAATTAGTCTTGTTCTGATAGCAGAACGCTCTTAAGAGGGGGTGTGTTACGAGGTGACATAAAGGCGGACCGAACTGTCTTGCTAGTAAAGCTTGCTTTTCTAGCGAAGCGGTTGGGACGCCGGACTGGGTTCGACTCCCGGATCGGCCCAGGATTTTCCCCTCATTTATTTGTCTTCGTAACAGACATCGGTTCAATTCCCATTCGGAGTAAACAGACCTTTCTGCGTATTCCTGTTCCATCTTCCATATATATAAACTAGATCAATTGTGGTCATAGAATTGTAGATAAACCGTCATGACATGAAAATATATATAATTTATAAATTTTTGTTTATAAAACTGCTTTACTTATTCCCTGATCCTCATAATTGGCGACACCTTTTAGCTAATTTTTCTTTATCATCACTGCTAAAATATAACGCATCGTCATATTTAATGCGTCATTCATCACTCAAGGTATGTGAAGCCTCCTTCCTGTAAATGCAAAGGGGCGAACCTGCCGAGCTGGTCCAAGAAAAAACGCTCCCTGGCTGACGAAGATGGAAGCAGAGTCGGGTAAGTAATTTAAAATAAAATTGCGTTTGTCACATCTTTTTATGTTTATCGCAATATATTTTGTTCCTTAATGGGCTGACCGATATCAAGTCCTAATTTTCTCTACCTTTAATGGAAAGGTCTACCGTATTAATATAATTGTTATCTTATTCTAGATTACTGCGAGCAATGGTTCAGCACTACGAAAGGAACCAAAACAACCCGTAAACAAAGTAAGTAGATGATATATGATCACTATAGAAATGATGTTCATGTAAAGATATAGGTATGGTCTGAATATAACCGCTAATTTTTATGTAATATATGCCAGAAGGAAACATTCTATATGTCTGGTTTATAAACTATTGTTTATCAAATCATCCACCAGAGGTCTCTGCCCTACCCTAGAAAAACTCTTCTATTGTCTTTGCGCACAGGCATGTTTGACAGTTATCTTGGAAAATGGTAAATTTGGTTATATGTGTTATACTTAATGAAAAAAGTATATTGGCAACTCTCTCATGTTGACCGTTGTAAATATTCTCGACACATTGCGAAAATGTGATTTTTTTCAGCTCACATTTCACCAAACTATGCTATATGCTGCTCTCACAACGGTTACACACTGCAGTCGTCTGAGACAGAGAGCCTTTCGACCGGTTCTGGCAAAGTGCCAAGATTCAGAGCAACGTGAGCAGTGTGTCCCGCTGTAATCAGACCAATAAGGGCGGTTGTTGCATGTTTAAAACTTGGGCTGGATGCAAATTACAGTACCATTCTCTCACTTGGTTGGTTAGAATTCTGTGCTCTGTGTGCCCCCTGGTGGTCCCGCCCGGAGAACCTTGCCGAACAAAGCAGCGGTGACATGAAAGGATGTCCGATTCAGTGTATAATCGCTGCATGAGGAGCGTAACTATGAATAGGTCGTTTAAAAAAAAACTATGTTATTCGTTGTTAAACCTATTCATCAAGCAGGGGCGGATTTAGTGTAGGCCGAAGGGACGCACGTCTCCTCTTAAATGTCTGGGGAAAATGAAATGATGTGCGCTTAACATCAAAAAGCCAGCTATTGTTTATTGCGTCATTTCTCATGAACATCTACATACATAGGTTGTGTATTTCTACTATAATTCTGACGCCGGGTGTTGAACCCTTGTCCCCGTTTTTATAAGGCCCCGGGTCCGCCCCTCGGTTTCTCTAGAGCAAAACTACTACACATGCTGAAGAAAAGGGTCAGTCAGTGGGTTTTCACAGTTTATTTAGAAATAATTGCCTGCATAATGGAGGGGTAAAATGCTCCGCTCTTTCCGCTGGCGTCCTGGGTCCGATCCGCATGGTGGCTTTGAGAGTGGGTTGTAGTTGCCCGTCCAAGGCGGTCTAAGGTAGTTTCCTCCGGGGATCTCTGGTTTCCTCTACCCCCACACTCTCTACAATCGACCTTTGACCTTACGGTAAAGGCTATTCCCTACCTTGGAATAGTCGTGACGTCACGTGAATGCTTCCCCCACATACTACGAAGCGCCACCACATGAGAGTACGAGGATTAATTACGATAATTATTTGTACAATCCATGTAACATTTATAAGTTTATATTTACATAATAGAACTTAACATTTCCAAGTAATACAACTCTATTCAGAAAGGTATATTTACCAAGGGGAAATGTCAGGACGACAAGGACGTCCAAAGAGATATTATCCTATTTCTTCTTTGGTTTCAGACCAGAACAGACTAACTATCGATTAGTATTTGGGCGGAAGCTGACTGCGAAGGTTTGCCTTTTAGTGTTAGCTTCAGCCACTAGACGACGCTAAGGTGACGGGAACAAGACAAGTGTATGGCGGAAGGACAAAGGCATAACATGGTCCCAAACTTGTTGCATTTATCATTAACTACTTTTACCTATCATATTTTACCATATATTTTAGTTTTCTTTTATCACTAGAACTATAAATATTGTGGTCTTATAAACCATGTTTAATGTATTGCTAAAATCTTTTAAAATTAAACCTTTGCACCTGTTAAAATACAGTTTTGCTTTATTCATATCTATTTAATAAATTGTTTCATCACTAACATGACGGGGAAATAGAGGTTATACCTCTGAGGCTGGCGGAAAATTTGTTCACTTCAATGTACAATTTTGTTTGTATGTATACATTTGCCTAATGTTTAAGAGTATATCTCATTATAAATATATATTTAGTGGCACTATACTGCAAGCAATGGAACCTACTTAGGACTATATATATATATATATATATATATATATATATATATATATATATATATATATATTTGAATATATATATATATATATGTTTGTGTCTGTCTGTTTGTAGTTTTTAATACATATAATACATATACATGCACATATTTTATACTGGATGTTATACATACATATATATGGTATATGTATAATAAACATGCACATATATACATACATACAATATTAATGCACACACATTTATATAACATATATATGTATAAACAGGGGTTGTAATAACGCCTTTCCCCCTGTCTCAGACAGGCAAACACGTACACGGAAAGGCATTTTTCATTTCGTACCAATCCGTTTGAAAGGTGAACACCTATATGTTTTCCACATTAGTAGCTAATAAGTTGTAACAAATATAACACTAAAAAAAATATAAAACAGGTGGTGTTCCATCAACCCCCCCATGTTTCTTATATTTTCCTATAAAATCGAAATGGTCTATAATGTTTTATACTCTCCGGAATTCAGGTCATCATCACCTATAGTTTCCTGTATACAATCGTGTTTCTGAAATCACAGTGTTACTATTGAAAACATTCAATTCTTTTTGCATGCAAGTGTGCATGTTGGATGGCTTGTAAGCACTAATGAAAATTTCAAAGAATTACGACCCCACTATATATATATATATATATATATATATATGGCCGTAAAAACACAAGCACACGCATGTACACAACATATGCATATGCATAGATCTGTTTATATACATACACATACATAACATATTTAACTTTATCCGCTTTTTCCTACATTAAATATCTATATCTTTTCAATAACAAAATCAGCAATGATAACACCATGAGATCTAACATCCGCTATTGAAATCCGTTAGATTGTAAATGAGAGCTTAACGCTGACTTTAAATTGTCTATATGATATATTAATGCACACATGGTGAGGAACAGTCCAATTCTTAAATGTAGAACTAAATATATTTTGTTTTTGAAATGTTAAGTTTTGTGGTTTTGTTATTCTAACCGTTGCACGTAGCATATGATAAAAGAGTTTCTCTCAGCCATTCGTTGTGAGGGTACTAGATAGGGCAAACTGTCTACATGCTGTTTGTATGGGTGCGCCCTTCTTCCAGTTTGCCAGTTTTGGACTTCCTGGAATACTTGTCTCAACCGTCAAACTGTGATCACGCCCGGCCCACTATTTTTAGCTCAGTTGATTGAAAGACATCTGACCTATAGCGATAACCCTTTGTCCGGCGTCCGTCCGTCCGATAACCAGGCACAAATCGTAACCGCTGGACCTTGAATCTTCAAACTTGACATCCAGGGAGGTCCATAAAAATCTCCTTGAAACTGAAATTAGGTCTCTGTTTCACATATCCTCCGAGCTATGGGGCTCAGAAGTACCCCCACAGAATAATTAAAACTTTGATACAAAAGCTCCAGTATATGATCAACTAATGCATTGATTCACATGATTCTTTGCATGCATATTCGTCATGGAGTGATTCATCAGTTCTTGCAGACTGGTAGTGCCACCTGGATTTATTTTTCTAATTTTTTTGGCAGTTTTTCTCTTTTTTGAGACCTTCGGAGATGTGGTTGTCTATTAACAGGGCACAAATCGTAACCATTGGACCTGGAATCTCCGTCTTTAACATCCTTGGAGGTCCATGTAAAATCTCTTGGAAACCTTAAATTAGGCCTCTGTTACCTGTATCCTCCGACCAATGGGGCTCAGAAATACCCCAAGAATAATAAAAAATTGATACAAAATCTCCAGTATCTGAACAACTAATGCATTGATTACATGATTCTTTGCATGCATATTCATCATGGACTGTTTCATCAGTTCCTGCAGACTGGTGGTACCATCTGGATTTTTTTTATTTTTATGCATTTTTCAATCTCTTTTTGAGACCCTCAAAGATGCGCGTCCGTTAACAGGGCACAAATCGTTACCGTCGCAACTAAAATCTTCTAACTTGACAAAAGATTCAGTTGAATTGGGATATTTTTAACAAAATTTGGCATTCAGATGATAAAATTTCTGTTGCGAATGTCTTCCTACTCAGCCGAGCGTCATGTCACCTGGGTCACATGTAGCACTCCTGTACATGAGTAACTGACGGTTTCAGTACATTATTTTGGAAGGTACCATTTTATTTCAAAGAGAAGGCGCTATTTTTCGTGTTGCTAGGGGGTAATATGAACAGTGCTGGAGTAACCTTAAATTACGTCCATACCACCCTCGGCGTAATCTTAAGTCAATATTAGATTACCGTGGGGAAGGGGTTAAGCTGAAATGGGGGTAACCTCAAGCCGTGACACCAGTCTTCGAGTAAGCCATGAACTGCTTAAGCAGTGCTATATTTGCATTCATCATACCAAATCATTTCACTTTTACGCTGCGAGAAATTTATTAATAGAAGGAATGCAACTAGAGCACTTCATAAGAAGTACAGTTTGGCGAAGGAGCGCTTATATTATACATTAATTGTATAGGTTATTAAAACAATACTTATAAGACCCTTTCTTACATGTTGGTGGATTCACTGAACATTTCGCTGCTAGAAATGAAATGTTGTATAAAGGGCTAGTTTAGGCAAAATAAATCTGAACTTTTATACAACTGACATGACTCCCCCCAACACCCCCCCCCCCCCCCCCCACCCCGCCCCACCCCCTTCCCAGACTGTCCTTAAAACGTGTACTATACCAAATTTTTCCTCTTATTGTAGAATTTATTATATAATATAGTATATGTCACGATGATCCAGACTGATTTTTTTTTCAAAATCTAAAAGATTCTGGTAGAATGAAGGGCAGGTTTATGGAAAAATAAAGTTTAATTTGTTTCTCGTCCGCCAGATGGGGCGCTGTGATGTGTGTTTTATCAATTGTTTTCCAATTTGCAGTATCCAGGTCAAATAAACGTACTCCAAATCTCATTATTTTACCATTACACATATAACATATAAGATTTTTGCCTGTCAACAGTATCAATATATTTTTTCATGACTTGAACCAAATTACTGGAGGAAATTTTCTGTTTATTTTCCCACAAATATCATGAGGGTGTATTAAGAGGATTTGTTAAAACGGCTATTGGCACATCAGTGAGCTATGTCAACTCGGAATTGACGTCAGCCACGGGAAAGCCCTTGCGACAAAAATGTCTAAATCTCCTAAAAAGCTTACTATTTCTCACACTGCCAGCTCAAAATTTTCAGAATAAATCAACATGTATTGCTAGATTAAAGCCATTTCTAAATTTTGTCTGTGACGTCCCACATTGCGACGGCAAATCACACCAGGGCCCAGTCTCTGTCCTGGATACAATGATCCCGTCACATAACAACCCCGCCCCACGTGATAACACGATTAGCTGACCTGAATGAGTCGGAAGGAACACCGGCGATAATGGATGATCACTATGACGTCATTTTTCCTAACAAGATGGCACGATCTATACCCCATGTTAGCCTCGTTTTGAACTGAAGCTTCTGATTTGAATGAATAGGCCTACGATGATTTTTTTGCGTAAAACGCTACTCCTCCTTCATGTGAAGGGGTCAGATTGTGATGCCCACAAACCCTAAACAAGAGAACCGTACTCTTGTGTGTCCGATTCTGTGAACTGTGTTTTGTGTTTTGGTTGTGTTAAAGACTATCCGATAAAGATCGGGCGAGTTTTCAGCGGCCTCATCTCGGACTCCTGCTTATTGCTGGCAAAGATATAATTGTTGGACACGGCCGAGGAATGACTATAAACTAAAAATCGATGTGGGATGTCGGTCGGATCCTGAAAAACCATGAGGAAGCTCTGCCGATTCTAAAAATCCGCCGGAGTTCGGCTGGTAATATGTCCTGGCTCTACAGGAAGGTCGCGACACATTCGAACTCTTCCCTTCTATCCACTGCTTCCAAACAGGGCCTTCCATACTTCCAAGAGTAAAGGGCCTTGCTTAATCGACGGCATGTAAACATTAATTCAGTGTTATATTCCCAGAAATGACAGGTTATATTGGGGTGATATTTTAGAAAAGAAATTTGATGTTTCGTCGAATCTGCAGCGATATGTGACGTAAGACTCGACTCCGGACTCAAGTTCACTTTTTTAGGAACTTGGACTCGAAGGAGAGGACTCGAGAAATCACACGAAGTCCATGTCAAGTCCAATAAAAAAGAGTAACTCTATCTATATCAAGCTTTGGACAGCACAGGCAGCTAAAAAAGTAATTAACCATCAAAGTAAACGCATGTGTGAACTATAACTTAAAATGTATATAAAAATCTGTAATTTCTTTTTTGAATTGCCCTGTTGGGATATTTGTATTGAAGTCGACTCGGACTTAGGTTACAAGTGACTCGAACTCGAAGAAGTTGACTTGAACTCGAATCTCAAGGACCAGGATTTGGACTTTGACTCGATTGTCCTAGACTCGGACTTGCACTCGGACTCGGATGGTGTGTACTCGATAACATAACTGGTAGCGATATTTTGAATACACAAAATACAACCATTTGATTAGAGAGTATGAGATTCAAGCGTCGTCTTTTTTGTTTTATCAACCTATCATTCCCCTAGAATGACATGACCTTTTGAAGAAAAGTGTTAAGGCAACAAAAAATCCATGAGTCCGCCATTTTGATAAACAAAGTTAAAAAAATGTACAGCCAGTGGAAATGATTATGAAGAAATGTGACGAAAAATTGCAATATATCGCTCTCATCGGTCAGAGAGTTCTTTGCCCTCTCCCAGTGCTCTGGTCGCCGTGTACAGTAAATGCATGCTTTGCAAGCAGTGTGTATAAAGAGTGAGTTAGAATGAATGTAACTTGTACCACAACACGAAACTAGTGACACCTATCGGCATAGTGTGACACCGAGTATTCGGGTCTTAGTATATGGAGAGGTTCCCGCGGAATTATCTGGTTTGTATATGATTTTTATTTTAATAAAGCAACGATGTTGGCGCTTTTGGACTGAACGCAACAGATATTACGGACAACGAACATGCCCTTGGAAATTGAAACAATCTGCATACGGATGAGTATAAATAAACAAGATATTAATAAAATGTCTCTCAATTGCATTTTTTGTTATTCTGTTCTTAAATATGGTATACACGATTAACTTAATATCCTGCATTCATTTTTAACGAAATACCAAAGCGTGTTATAGTATATATTACAGGGTTCATCATACTCCAACGGAAAGGCTTAAATTTATTTTTGGAAAATTTGCCTTTCCGCTATAGATGCATCCTTTCAAACTTTCAATCATTTACTACCGTTTTGACATTCCTCCGGTACCTTTACAGCTGGGTGTGTCCAAGTTACCATACTATTTCGTTTTTGTGTGGACTATCTCGGACCCCACCTTTCCAACGGATTGATTCAAAATGAATAATGTCTTTCCGTGCTTGTGTTTGCCCGTCTGACACAGGGGAAAGGCGTTATTACGACCGATGTATTTTATGTGTTAGGATAATATTTTAGCGAGACTGTATCATTGAATTTCGTCAGATCTGTATCAATGAATTTCGTCAGATCTGTAGAAACTGCATTTCGCGTATTTTTCAGAGAAAATATCCTAAGTGATAATTTGCCAAAAACGAATCTTGAAAAAGATAAAAAATATTTTACAGATGCCCAATTTAAGCTGTCTGAGATGTCTCTCGCCTATCTTTTTTTTGTATTATATTCCTGCCTTGAAGACCATGTTTATTATCAAAGTCTCATTGTCTGAAGTAAAACTGTCACGTCTATCCTTTAATGTAATGTAGAGCTACTTAAGAAAGTCTCTTTTCGTCTGTACTGTTCATTATCTGAATGTATGAGGTTCATTTATTTTAACCCCTTATAGATAGGAGACAAGGCTATATGAGATAACAACACTGACGGCGGATTTTGTCTTTGCAAACAAAATAAGCATGCACATGCTCCTTTAACTGCACCAAATTTGAATGCATCAATTAAGATATGCACATTTTACATACATCAAAGGAGGTAATGTTGTCACCTGTGTTAGTTTGTTTGGCTCTTGGTTTCTTTTAAGCAGTTTTTCCTTTTAATTGCTTGACCTATTTCTATTAATATATGAGGAAGTCTATTATTAATTATGGTTCAGGAGGGGATACGGGGGAGGATCAAGTTTAGGATGCTTTCCCTTGGTGGGAGATATGTGCTTTGCTTAGTGTCATCCTAATTGATACTGTTATTTTATTTTAAAAATGAGAGTCAGAACGACAACCCATTTTGCACAAAATGGGGAGAAGCTCTCCGTTCGATTTAGTTTGTATTTCGTCAGAATAGTAACTCCTAGCTCAGCGGGAATGAATGATCTGACGATATTTGTGTAGAAATGAAATTTTTAAAGGACATTAATATAAACAAAGGTGACATGGCGCTCTCATTAGCCGACGATCTTCCTCCCGCAGCCGGAACCAGATGTATTACTCGACTTTATTTTGTAAAGATGAATATAGGTAGTAGTCTAAATATGATTATGGAAAATGAAGGTTGTGCATTACAAAACTTGATTTGAGAACAATCTCTATTAAGGAAACTTTTGAGGAACGATACTTAAAGGGGCCTATTCCGATACGTGATGTCTATTAGCTAAAGATAATACCCTGAACCTTCTATAAAATTAGGCCAGAAAATGCAGACCCAAAACACACACGGACTGTTCCTTTCTTTCCCACATGTTTATAGCATGCGGGGTGCACGCCAAAATAATCGCGTTGAACGAGGACGTCTTGCAGTAATCTTTCAACTTCAACAATGATGGAACCAGCCACTTTAGGTACATGGTACGTCTATTTGCAAACATTGCTAACAGCTTGTAGATAAATAGGTTAACATATCCTTCACAGATGACAGCGAAGGAATAACCTCAAGTTCATTTATATGTACGCAGTGTGAGCGAATAATCACACAAATTCTGAAGAATAGGTAGGAGAGTAGCTCAGTTTAATATCTGTATTCTTTGTTCTTAATATGGATTAATACACCTGAAAAAAAGAGAGCAACGTTTATTACAACCTTATTTGAAGAAACAGCTTATAGTGTGCCAGCCACAGTTGATTTTTTTCACATTTTCAAGGTCAAAACACAAAACTGGTCCAGCCAAGGTCGATTTTTACCTGTTTGAATACGGCTTATCTTTCAAGGTCATTTTCAATGTCTAACGGACGAAATTGAACCTGAACGGGTATAGTGTTTCCTCATTCATAAAATCAAGATATATTCGGTTACCTTAGGCTGTAGGGTTTTGTTTTTGTCGAGTTACACGTTCACAAGCCATAAAATAATCGAGTCCATAAATTCTTATACTTAAGTGAATCAAAAGTACAACAAAAGTTTTTTTTGTCAACACAGTAATATTTGAGCTACTCTGAATAAAAAAAAATAGAAATAAAGATGAGTTTTTTTTTTTGTTTCCAAAAGTGTCTTTAACACATTTTGAATCAAAACAGAATTAAAATAGCGGCATTTTGTAAAATGCTGGATAAAAGCTCCATGAATAACAGACATTCGTTAATAATAATGCTGTTTTGGGAGAGAGATGTGGTTATCAGAAGAATCTAGATGGACGTTTTATATTTTAGGCTAACAGGCGTACTGAAACATTTAAACTGGCTGTAAAGATAACTGCCACAATGAAGAAAAATGCGATGGCTATCATTATATAGTTGTCATCATATTAAATGCTTTAATGGACCACTGTGATTTTAGTCCAAATAAGATCAGTCGGTGGCATTTATCGCCAACACATGAAACGGTGGGGGTTTATAGTTTGCCATTACACTTTGCCTTCACGTCTTTCGGGCCTGTTCATTATTTGTAGCTTTAATCGGCTCCCTGGGGAGCATCCACCCGAGCAGCCATAACAGGAGCTTAAAGGCTTTATGATAAGCATTTGCGTGCCGCCCATGTCCAGTATCCATTCACTCCTTGGTCGAGAGAGCACAGAAGCAAATCCAGGGGCGTACCCTTGTGGTATGGACTTTGGCCAGGAGTCTTAGCGCAGACGGCGGTCTGAACGGGACGAACCCACAATATTGCGGTCACAAGTCCAGCGCCCGAACCATTACACCACCACTCGCGACATGGGCTCTTCAGGCATGCACCCACGTTAATATGATGATCAGTTAATGCTTTACTTAAGGGAACTTGTCAATTAGACGGAGACACAATATATGCCGCCATGCCAGTATTCGGTGCTCGATGAAACCAACTTTTCAGGGAGCCCTTATTTGTCATTAAATGAAGTTTGGACTCCAAAATAATTTGAAAAAAATAATGGTAGTTCAGAGATTGTAACCAATATGACCACTATATGTGGTAAAGCAGGCTTTTTCATAAAATTTGGTTACATGTATATTATTTCCACTGTTAATTATATCCTTTTTTTTGGGTGGGTGGGGGGGGGGGCTAAATGAAGGTGTTTATATAACAGCTACTGCTGTTTATTTTGGTACCTTTTCTTTATTTTCTTTATATCCAAAAGTGTAAAAGACACTTCGGGAATGATAAACGGTGGTTCTATTTAGTGTGGGGTTAAGGGACCCTTTATATTCCTGTGTAAATATACATTTATTTACTGATAACAGTTTTAAAGTGAATTTTGTTCGAGGAAACCAAGTCCATTTTCGTAATGCAACTTTTGTATTCTTAATGACGCATATCATCAGCAGGCACCTTGGCGGATGCGGAAGATGTGCCTGTAAGTTCCTGTCAGATCTGCAGATTGCTACAGAAAATTAGATAACTAAACAGAAGCGACTTTCATCAGATTTTACGCTTGGTGCACAACACCTGTGTCGATGTGTTTTGGGCTTTATAATTATAATGGTGAAATCCTTGTGTTGAAAGACTTGGAAATGGTTTGAGTTATACATGGAAAATTAACAAGCTAATCCAGATTAATTTATACATTTGCTATGGATGGTTGTAATGTAATTACTCAATTCGACAACTAACTCATAAAAATCATTTATGATAAATCTGTAAAATGACTTGGGGGTATCTTTAAATAATGATTTCAGTTAATGCCGTGTCACTTCTAACCGGATTGCACGAATGGAGAGGTAACGAAGACCCAAAATGTCACTCCGTTGATGTACGTTAGTATCCGTTTAGGCTCTTGCTCTCCTCCGCCGACTACGTTTCATGACCGGGAACGTCCGGTAGAAACAGCGTGACATTTTGAACATGCAAAAAACTTTGACCGGATGGTGCCCAGAAAAGTCTCCGTTACCTATTCGTCACTTATCCATTAAGCTTCCTTTTTATCATCTTCCCATGCGTTTGTAATTCTGGACTTCTCCATTCGTCTCCGGTGATTGTTATGGCTCATCGGATCATAACCGGAGAAATGAATCGTAGAAGTACAGTACCTATACCATATATTCGACGGACACTAACGTATAAGTGACGGAAGCGTAAAGAAATAGAACTGACAGTAAACGGATAGGTAACATACATTTAACGGAGGAAACGGAAGAACATGGGCAAAGAAACGTATACGGGACGGACGTAGACCGGAGATGGACCGTGCTAGTAGGTTTCAGATTCTTGGTCTCTAAAGGCCCCGGCTTAAAATCCGGGACTCGTCAGCTACGTGATTGCTAGCGATACGTTGTATCCGTTTATTAACCGTTTCCTCTCCGTTCCTTCTCCGTACTAGTCTTGTTGGTACATTCCTTTTCTGTTAATTGTCCGTTCTCATTCCGTTCCTTTCCGTTGGTGTTCGTACGTCAGTCATTTTTTCATCCGTTCCTATGCGTACCTTGTCCATCTGTTGTTCGTTTTCACTGTTCAATTGCCGTTACTAAGTTACACCCGAGATGCAACCGCGACAACTTTTGCCAATGGATATGACCGGATGATTGTTTTTCGCGGGTTCTCTGTCCGTTCATACAATCCGGTGAGATGTGACAGAGCCTTGAGATACGCACAGCGGAAATGACTATATAACTTCTATTGATAACTAGTTGAGACGGCAGATTCTTAATTTAGAACTAATTCTAGCCTGAAGTTTACGCTCTATCACACTATATCAAGCTCTCATCATGTACAACGGGACAAGAAGGACACAGGTGTCCATGTCCATCTCTTTCTATATATATATATAGCTGACTAATTATGTACCTTAATTATTCCTAATTATGGTACATCAATCATATTATTTTGATAAGGAGTTGATTGATTACAGCTCAATTTTCGAAATGCAGCTTTTGAATCCTTACCATCGCATGTCATCAGCAAGCACCTTGATGTTACTTTTACAAGGAGTTAATAAATTAAGCTCCATTTTTCTAATACAATTTTTGTATCATTCCCAAATCATCAGCAGGCACCTTGTTGTTTCTTATACAACGAGGTAATTAATTACAGCTCCATTTTCCTAATGCAACTTTTTTGTCCTTACCAACGCATATCATCAGCAAGCACCTTCGACATTGATGTTACGTTTACAAGGTGTTAATTGATTACAGCTCCAAACAGCATCAAGGCTAGTATACCAAGATTTTATTGCCTGATATTAGGTTCTTTTTTAGAATTAATCTGCTTCATGGCAATAAGAAAGAAAGAAAATCACTTGATAATACTACACTTGAAGGAGTATAACAATTGAATATTGTTCAAGAAGCTGCAGTAAAGTTGTCAATACATGTTAACACTGAGAACAAACTGACTTCTATACCGAAACAAAAGGCATCCGTTTCAAAGTCACCAGCGCCCCCTGGCGGCCACAGTCGTATAGAAACAACAAGATTCTAATACGGTCCATGCATGATAAAATAACCAAGTCTGAAGTCCCTGCATCTCAGAGAAGAGTGAGAGACAAACACACAAACCCACACAGATCCCATATGGATGTCTTCTATTAACACGCGGTGCCGTAAAAAAATAATTCTAGAGGACTTTTGAGTTTGATTTGCCTAAAATTATAAGCTATTGGTTAGAGAAGTGAAATGCAGGGACAGATATATATATATATATATATATATACATCATTGCTGTGATTTTAAAAAGATCCGTAACACGAAGGATATTTCTGAAATGAAAAAAAATAACTATATAAAAATATTTCATTTACTCGTTGCGATTACGACAAACAATATATATAGACTAGAAATTATACAATAAGGAATTACGGACAAAATATGTTTTAGAAGTTTGGCAAACATTCCTACGAAAAATCGAGACCTAATTCAGTTTACCTCCTGCGAGTCCTGGTATTTGCTGGAAACCCTCATTTATTTTATGTACTGTACCATATAATAATGTTTTTGAATTCTGCAAAATATATTATCTGTTCACGAAAACTGGATATTTTGTGGATATGTTTCACCAAAATCTGTCAATTTCAGGATAACAGAACCTGGAAATTAACCAGGAGGAGAGAGAGAGAGAGAGAGAGAGAGAGAGAGAGAGTGATGGAGAGAGAGAGAGAGAGGGAGAGAGGGAGGGAGAGAGAGAGAGAAGAAAGGGGGAGAGAATGAGAAAGAGGAGAGGGAGAGAATGAGACGGAGGGGGAATGGGAGAGTGAGAAAGAGGGAGAGAAAGAGGGAGAGAGAGAGATAGAGAGAGAGAGAGAGAGAAAGGTGGGGGGGGGGGGGGAATTACTGAAAAGAAAAAAATGGACAGAATAAAATGTGCCAAGGAGGGATTGGTATCTTTAAAAAAGGCAACAAAATTGTTTCGTTTTATCCTGGGAGCAGCACTAGTATACTTTGAAATTAATTACCCCTCTGTATTATGTGTGCATATAATTATGTGTCAATAATATGAGAAGCTAACTTAATATGTTTAAATCAAAATTTTGATAGTTCATTTTCACCTTTCATGTGTCTCATCATACCCTTATTCATTTCTTACTATATTACTATATTACTTTGTAACTATTTTGTATTTACTGTATTCATTTGCGTATATTGTCATGTCGCTCATCATGGCCATGATATGTTGCTCCATGTACAAGCCCATGGTTATAACAGAAGTAACCTTCAGGTACAGGCTTCCCTGAAGGATGTAATGATAATAAATTAGTATTCTATAAATTATATCAGTATACATTATCTTTAATTTTTTTTTGTAGTCACTGAAATTGAGGTAAAATGCATTCTTTTTAAAATACAACACAATTCAGGATAATATAATCTGGAAATTAACCAGCAGCAGCATGAAAGAGAGAGAGAGAGAGAGAGAGAGAGAGAGAGAGAGAGAGAGAGAGAGAGAGAGAGAGAGAGAGAGAGAGAGAGAGAGAGAGAGAGAGAGAGAGAGAGAAGCAGAGGAAGAGGGAGATAGTTAGAAGGAGAGGGAGGGAGAGAGGGGGAGAGGGAAAGAATAAATGAGAGAAGCAGAGGGAGAGGGAGAGAGAGAGAAGGAGAGGGAGTGGGAGAAAAAGAGAATGAGAGAGAGAGAGAGAGAATGGGAGAAAGAGAATGGGAGAGAGAGAATGGGAGAGAGAGAGAGAGAGAGAGAAAGGTGGAGGGGGGGGGGGAGGGAAATTACTGAAAAGAAAAAAATGGACAGAATAAAATGTGACCAGGAGGGTTTGTTATCTTTAAAAAAAGGCAACACAATTGTTTCGTTTTATCCTGGGAGCAGCACTAGTGTACTTTGAAATTAATTACCTCTCTTTATTATGTGTGCATATAATTATGTGTCAATAATATGAGAAGCTAACTTAATATGTTTAAATCAAAATTTTGATAGTTCATTATCACCTTTCATGTGTCTCATCATACCCTTATTCATTTCTTACTATATTACTTTATATATCGTTAACTATTTTGTATTTACTGTATTCATTTGAGTATATTGTCATGTCGCTCATCATGGCCATGATATGTTGCTCCATGTACAAGCCCATGGTTATAACAGAAGTAACCTTCAGGTACAGGCTTCCCTGAAGGATGTAATGATTATAAATTAGTATTCTATAAATTATATCAGTATACATTATCTTTAATTTTTTTATTGTAGTCACTGAAATTGAGGTAAAATGCATTCTTTAAAAAATACAACACAATTCAGGATAATATAATCTGGAAATTAACCAGCAGCAGCATGAGAGAGAGAGAGAGAGAGAGAAAGAGAGAGAGAGAGAGAGAGAGAGAGAGAGAGAGAGAGAGAGGGAAATTATTTTTGTTTTGATATTCAAGAGAAATTGACAGCTTTTGAGCTCTATAGCCACTCAAACATTTCTTTCAAGAAAATAAAATAATTAATTTCGATAAAATTCCGTTTTGTTTTCATCTGCTATTAATTTTTTCTTAAAACAATTCTGTTATCATTATACTGTTCAAATCTTAAGAAATTTAATAAAAAATTTTTACCCCGCCCCCCCCCCCCAAAAAAAAATTCCCTTTGGTAGTGATATCTAAAGAAAACCGTCTGAAAACCAAACATTTTTGAATGACATGATTCATAGTACAAGATCAATAGGCAATAAATTTTATCCGGCTAAAGTTCGAAAAAAAAAAATTATTATTGCCACTGTATTGCAAGTTTACCAGACTTAATATTACCAATAAAAATAGAAAGAGCGTGTGTGTGTATGGGGGGGGCTTGTAACCGCAAGGTTGTTGGTTCGAATCCCACTCAAACTGCCTTCCTCGCTAAGACTCCTTGCCAGAGTCTTAACCACGCAGGTGAGCCCTCACCACCAAGGAGTGAATGGGTACTGGTTACGGACAGCGCCGGCAAAATGTAGAATGAATAACCCTATTGAGTCTACGAAAGCCGCATCTCAGGGTGAATGTTTCCCAGGGTTCCGAGAAAAGCTACAAGAATGAACAGACGTAAAAACCGGAAAGGCAAAGTGTAAGGTCGGATGAGACTGGCACTGATTGCTCTCAGACTATAAACCAAACCCTTACATTTACCATTTTTTTCAGTTGATTCTCCGCATTCCATGTTCAGGGCGTTCCGCATTTGACTGGGTGCACGGTGAGCAATCACTTACTTCTGACGATCTTTCTGTTAGTGTTACAAAATCAATGAATCTCCAAAAATATCAACTAAGTCACGAAATCTTAAATAAAGTAAGCCAGATTCTATTGTATTCTGGTGGGGGCGTGGTGCAGGTAACACAATAAACTGAGTACAGTTAGTGTGTTGTCCGCCGTCTGGGGCTTATTTAAATGTAACTGTTCTGTCATTTAACTCACGCTGTCCAACTTACACAGAGAAGTTGATGAAGAGGTACCCTAAGTAGGCATGGCGTGAAGCCAAGAAGTACCGCTAAACTCCGACCAATCACAGACAAAGCAAGGGCAGAGAGGGGAAATCAAACTTTTCTATTGGGTTCTCAAATAGCAACAGTCATTTATAATTTCCGCTGAATCCTGTGAAAATATAATTATGGTGTTCAAGCCAGTGCCTAAGGCGTTTCTAATTTCGCAAATCAAAATAATTTCAACAGAAGTGTTCCAAAAATTACATTATGCAAAGTTCGGACTGACAAATTACTAATCTCTCAGTAAGAAGTTATTTTTTGTTAATTATTTCCGGTGAGGATGCTAATGTTTTGGCTTGTGTTTGGTAACCGTGTTGGTCTTGGCAAAAGTCGATATGTGTAAATACCTTGCGTGTTACGTTACTTTGATCAAGTCGAGTAAAATTTGTCTGATCATAATTAAGATTTATTATTGTATTTGAAGTTACTGATTTAAATACAGGAATTCATTATTTAATTTAATTACTTGAAAAAGACATCCATGGATAATAATTGTGTTATGGAACCTAATAATAACAGATCATGTAATCGTAACGAGCATTAATTTTCGTTTCAAGGATTCCGCAACACTAGGCAGCGTGAAATATCTAGGGGAATGAATAAAGAAATCAGTGTTTTTTTGTTAACAAACAATTATAATTTATCCTTAGTAAAATGTTAACATTACAACACACCAAATCAATACAATTACACAGTATTTAAGACATAACAATAATAAAAATGTACATCACCAGAGTCCAGATCATAGGCTTTGCTTTCTGGATACCACACATGTCACTGTCCAAAAAGAGTCTTTTAGCACACATAATCCACGAACAGTTCAAGTAAATCTTCCCGGTGAATAGTCAAACTAAATCTTGAAGACAATCTATTGTAATTCAGAAGTGAAGTTCAGGTAAAATCCCAAAGGCCAACTGAAGATAATCTGTATAAAAATCTGTGTAAAGCCTGTATTAAGTCCGTAGAAAATATGTAACTATGCAATTATCGGAGTAGGTCCCAAGACTAACGAGAAAGTCGCACCCTTTCGTGCCCGCTGGTATTTTTCTTCTCTGAGCTCTAAACACAGCCCCTATTTATAGCTTTTTCATCCGAAGTCAAGAAACTTCTAGGCAAGGAAAATTAAAAACACACACTCAAAGCTCTTAGAACACAACGAACGCGCTGTGTGTTTACACCCTGCGAGCAAGCCAGAGTTCAACAAGTGCGGGTCCTATAGAAACGCACAGGGCTTGCGCCTAACACGATTCAGAATGTCAAGCACATGTTAAGCTATGTAAAATCCTGCGCATAATAAACAAATACATGTAACAATTATCTATCCGGCTTTTGTCATTAACTTGAAGCAAGCAGGTTAAAACTCTTAACCGTGTTTGTGTGATATTTGTTCTGGCATACCCCAGATTCAACAATCAATTTAAGACAATATTTTTTCTTCTTTAGATTCTTTTTGAGGAAATAATATTTGCCATAGCATGTGCCCACCTATTCATATTAAAACATAAAATGTATGTTTAAACTTAAATCTCGAAAAAGATTGTATTCTTATATGCTGAGACATATCATGGCATACGTCTTTTAAAGTAACAGCTAAAATGAAAGAACCTGACAAAAATCATGCAAACTTATTGTCAATAGCCCTGTGAAAAGTTTTACGAGATTTATAAACAAGACCAAATTAGATATCACTGCAATAATTCAATGGATTGTCTGTATTTTCCTGTCATAAATAATGCCTTGTCAAATATTCTGATCACCTCGGAAGCTTTATCTCTGCTATGAATTTACGGTATTATTCGGTACCTACGTATTACGCAAATATTTATCAATGCTATTACAAAAACTGTCCTCAGATATGTCTCAGACAACAAGTATTTCTCCAATTTTAAAGACAAATTGACCAAGGCTAGACACAACTGCAAACCCAAATAAGAACATATATTTAAAAAAAAAACTTCTTCCATGGTCTAGGTGTACAGCACAGAGCCGAAAGCCAGGAGGTCGTGAGTACGAATCTCATATGATGATATTCAGAAATAAAGTGTTTATTCGTGTCATGATTGAATCAACGTGCGCCTGTGCTACAGATTTCTCGTTTGCATGCCTGTAAAGTATGGGAAAGTGACTGTAACTCAGAAAAAAAATGATATATATATAAAGATCTGAGTGGACGAAGTAAGGTAATGTTAAAAAAAAACAGAGGTTTGTAAAAATTTGTGCCATACGTTTGGCGCAGGTATGCGCTCTCTCTGTAATGGTAACTCGTGCCACGCAAACCAAAACAGGGATCTCTGATATTTATAGGTAGTAAGCTTTACCCCCAGGTCATCAGGTTTAGATTACAACCAAAACAGTGAGGAATCAAACCACTCAACGTGATGGAGCAAAATCAGGCAACGGGACCAGGTATTCACGCGAGACTTGACGAGGAAACAGCGGGAGCGGAACTAAGGAACGTACGATATACCGGAAAGAAAAGGCCATGACATTTACTATATTGATTCTAGGGATATAATCTCTTGTGTGCTCATCTTCTGTGATTTCTAGCGGTCACGAAGGCAGACCGAGGTTATATTTGAAGCTACGGTTGTCTGTCAATTCGTCTATCTGTCTGAATATCAGTGATTAGGATAATTTGCACTCTAGGTAGCGGTAAGCTGCCGAATTTTACAGTGCTCTGGTTAAACCGCTACTGCGAGTAATACGTATTCATAAATTTCCGCCCGAAGTGCTCGGGTGGTGCTATTTGGAATACATTGTTTTATATTACTCGCCGCTTGACAAAAAGTTTTTTAGTCGATATGGCATATGGCGGCACCAATAACCTTTGAGTGGAAAAGCCATGGCCTTTAAACATAATGATTTGTATTTTGCTTCCGCATCCGCACTTCCAAATAATCCAGATCGTGAATCAGGTTTCTCTGTCCGCACTAGGCCACTTATCCGCATCAGGTCGGCGTCTAATCTGCGAGGCTGATTTAGCTACCATTTGACCTAATGCTTTAACCGAAATAACAAGTTTTGCAGCAGAGGAAATCAGATTAAAAACCAAGTGCGGACGGCGAATACACATTTTACAGAAAGCGTACTGTTTCGAGACTAAATTAAATCGGTTTAGTATAATCCAATTTAGATGCGAAACAAGTGCGGATACGCAAGCTTCAGATAAGGCACACATAGAAGGATGAGGGTATAGACGGCGACGGCGATCACACTGACGGAATTAGTTGTTTTAATGCGGGGAACGTGGGATTAAAGGCTGCGAAGGCTTCGACACGGTATTGATAAGGGGTCATCGAGGGAAGCGAGGGAATGCAAGGAATTGCTACGGTCAACAATGGATGATGACCAAGTTTGTACGTATTTCCAGGGTGGGAGATGACCCGAGTAGGGATTTAAAGGAAGTGCTACGGTTTCTCAAGTACAGCACGTCTCATGACGGATTAATCCTCTTTGCACATCCCGCACACAGGCAGCAGACCACGGCTAATTTACAACGGATGTAGAAGGGTGACCTGCGGTAAATATAGATGCCGTGAAGCCTGATGACAGTAGCCTTGCGGGCTATCTGTTGGAATGACCCATCTGTGGCCACACCACATAGGTTTTGAACAGGGATTCTACGACAAAACACACAATTGGACTTATAACTCAAACTTTTGATTCAATTTCAAATACAACCTTCATTTAAACTTTTTCTTTCACTTATAATTAATCTTGTAATGCATCTTATTTTTCAGCTTAACATTAAACCTCTTATCCATATAATATTTCAAATTATAATTTACAATAAGCAACATGGTTTTTTCGATTTGCTTCAGTTCTAATAATCTAATTACACCAGTAAAAATGGTTACCATGTGGCTCGAGTAAACTTTTCAAGGGACTCGGATTTGGACTTTGACTTGAAGTTTCTTGGACTTAGACTGGTACTCTTGCTCGGCGAAAAGGACTCCAGAAATAAGACCGAGTTCACCTCTAGTCCAGTGGGATGAAGCGTTGTCACATACTATAAAGCGTTATGTACATGAGCGAACAACCAAGAAAATATTAGGCCTACAAAATAAAACTATATTTGCCAAACTTAAGTTCGCATCAGGAGCTAAAGCTTATCTAATATTCAAGAAAAGAGCATATATAAACGAATTAAAATATATACACGATAATCTAAAATACCAATTTAAAATTTCTCATCAAAGAGATGTGTGCTTGGACTCAAACTTGTTCTCGGCTCCCAAATGACTCGGACTCGAAGAAGGTGGACTTGACTCGAATCTCATGGACTCAGACTTGGACTCGGGTGTGCTGGACTCGGACTTCCACTCGATCTCAGATGTTGTGGACTCGACTACATCTCTGGTGATAACCAAGCTGATTTGAACTCTTCACATAGCGAATCTTATTTTTCAATATTAGTGAAAACTGGAATACCAATTGTTCACAAAAGTTGCAGAAAGGGGCAGTTAAAGGTGAAATAAAAAACGCAAGAAAGAATGAATTCTAAGTAGACCGTTGAAAGATATTAAATCGTTCCTTCGTTCCCTGCTGAGCGCGACAATGCAACGTGCTCATGATGCAATTAATCTTTCGGTCGGTCTTTATAACAACGGAAATACTTGTACAACAATAGGTGACCATGTCTTGTGCAGTCGATAAATAGAAATTTGCATTCCAGTAAAAATACTTATTTTGGAGCATCTCCAAATTCTCCGACTCTAGTAGGATTCACTGACGAAAAGGTACTGATGTCCGATTGATCATCCTGAGTGGCGGACTTCTGCACTTCGTTTTATACCTGAGGGAATAAGAGTAAATATTTCACAGTCACTACCAGCAATCAGGTATTAACCAAGTCCGCGAGGGACTGACAGTACAGCAAACCATCTGCTACCAATGCTGCTCTGCTAAATTAAATCGGCCACAGACACAAGACCAGTTCACGTTCGGTCCCAGTCTTTCTTCCAAATTAACCTGAACTCAATTTCCTTAAAGGAAGCTGCGTGAACTGACGGTCCTGGACCGGATCAGATAATACTATTATCTAACTTTGTTATCCCGGTTCCAAATTGTTTTAACCTCCAATAGTGTCGACATAGTATCACTATTAACGCTAGAAAATTCACTTACAAAACCTATGGTAACCATCCATGTATTATACTAGAGGTATGCATCCTCAGGAATGCAAGCCTTCGCCCTGTGAGTGGTCCTTAGTGTGGGCACTCCGCAAGCCATGTTTTCATTCATGTACTGGCATATATTATCAGACTCATTGGTGCATAAGTTCCCCCCCCCCCCCCCCCAACAAGTGTCTGCATTCACTTATTCGGTCAATATTCCAACGACCAATCGTGCATATGTAACTGCACATTTGTAAATATTCCCGGGAGTCCTTGGAACTGGATCATGAGCAGACCCACACCAAAATCTAATCGTTTCCCCATAGAGCCAGTTTTGAGGTGCCCGTAAAATGTCATGGGATTCCGTTCATGAATGCGCGAATGATATTGTAGGGATGAATGGTATTATCGATATATATATACATATATATATATATATATTTATATATATATGTATATATATATCGCCATAGGCTGATTGTTATCCTATTGCTTTTATGTTTGTAGATTTAGCCACCGTTTAGTACAGTCATTTTTACATATGTTTGTCAGAGTTAGCCACACTTTAGTACGGTCATCATTTATGTTGTCACAGTTAGCAACACTATATATATATATATATATATATATATATAATTCTTTATACCTATATAATACCAGGCATCAGGAATACAATACTAGTGGTTATAAACAAGGCAGCCTGCTCCACACATTATAGCACCAGCTTACACAACAAAGGGGATTTGTATTTGGTATAAAAATTATACTGACATTAATGTCAGCCCTGTCTCGCGGTAGGACATCATCATGTTTCCATGGTTATTATAAACAAAATCCATCTAAACGATTACAAACGGGAGAAACTTCGACGAACAACTTTAATCATTGATATTTAGATTCGCTCTACAGCTAGCAATTAAGGGATTTCCTGTAACGATTTATTAAAGTTTATTAAAATGAACCGAACTTGACATCACAAAAATATACAAGAAAATTACACGCTTAATCTCATGAATTGAATATACTTTTATAATAACACAATGATTTGACTCCATGGTCGGTATAGATTATCTATTGTGGCAACAGAGAACCGTGTAATAAAAAATGCACCCGTTCACCTTTGCGCGCAAATAAGCGTGGGTTGTATCGTCTGCTCAAAATCGTCTGCTGACGTTTACGACACACGCGACATGATATGCGGCCCTGCACGCTCAGGTGCCCATTCGTAAGGTCCAATCATCTCATCAGCTTGACCACTTGACCACTCTGTTTCAGCTCAGTTCTAGGTCTTTATGTTTCTCCTCATGACGGAGTTCCTCTCGGAAATTATCGATTGAACAACAACAGCACTTCTATCAAAGGAATCAAGCTTGTAAGGTGTGTTAACAGTTGTCACGCCAATCATTTCTACCCACGCTACATATAAAATGCTCCCTGAACAATATTCATTTGGGTTCAAATCAACTCTATCATGGCAATAAACCAACTTGTAGATTCTCATACATAAAATTAATTCAAGATAGTTCAAGAAAGCTGGCTTTAATATTTTCGTGTCTACATAAGCGTTTGTGTTTCATTCTGCATGTTGCAAGTATACTGTAAATATTCGATCCGGAATAATTCTATATATATATATATATTTTTATTTCGAATCAGGACGACCTATCCATCTGATTAGATGATTTTCAAAAGGCCAATTCAATACATAAAAAAAGTATATATAACAACGCTAACTCTTAAACTCAACTGTGTCTTCATGTATGTCTTGCTTTTAAAATAAATCAACTCATTGTGGACAAAAACTTTGTATATTATGATGTATTTATATTTTAAAATGTATTCTCGGATGGTGTTGAAGACCTTTAATGCTTGTCAAATAATATGTGGTCACTATGAATACATATATATATGTATATATATATAAATTATATATATATATCATTATATATATATATATACATATATATATATATATATATATATATATCAGTATATTTCAAAATGTGGTCACTTGTTGTCGCTTGTGACGGAACATTTATAAAAACATTTAACATTTAAATAAATAATATATATATATATATATATATATATATATATATATACTTTTTGGAACATTAGCTACATAATGATTTGCATTTTGTCATATATGCGCAAAATGTATGTCAGTGCATGCCTTCACGCCGTTTGGTGTCAAAACTCATCAATGAATAGTAAAACAGGCAGCGTTAAGACGGGGTAAAATACGTTGTGTAGCCCTTGATTCAGAAGAGTAAACTTTTTGCATGCAAATTCTGACATATGCACAATGTTATATGTATTTCACATAAATACATACAAATATGAATAAATATATATATATATATATATATATATATATATATATATATATATATATAAACATATGTTTACATTTTTCTTACACACGCACGTGTACTAATAAGAATATTTATTTATCTACTTGTTGCGAGCAAAAGATAATAGTATTTCAATGCACAGAATAAGGGCATTTCTATCATTCTGAAACTGTTCCTTCAACAGCCTAGCCCACACCACAGCGTATTGTCTCGGAACTAATCTGACGCTAGCGTTCTCTCTGGGAATTACAGGCGCGCGTAAAAAAGATGGAGTTCTATATTTATGATTCTTTACGACTACGCGGTCTTGTTTTTACCGCCCGGCAAGCAACCTCTGTTGTGAACTAAATCACGGGCAAAAGCAGATCTAAAAAGACTTGTTAATTACACTTTGTGGTTATCGTAGCTAACCTATGCGAATTTACCAGATCAAAAGAAAACGCTTTCAGGATTACTTGGGTTTTATTGAATTTACAACAGACGGAAGATGTCCATTTGAGCTACCGAGGTTAACGTAAAAGGTTTTATAGTTTCCTTTTAAGCGAAATGAGAATGTATTGTCTTGAATTAAGAGGTAGAAAGCTTTTGAACTACACTAACGATGAAATCATTCACGATTACAGGACGGTAAGGTTTTGACGCTTACAAAACTGGCCCCAAGAGAATTGTTTATATATAATTAATATATATATATATATATATATATATATATATATATATATATATATTAGTGGTAGGAATTGGTTTTAAAATCAAAATCGTTGATTGAAAAATGAAAACGACCGATGATCGATTATTACTCGTTTATCTTATGTACTCCCTATATTAACTGAAATCTGCTGTACACTAGTACCTAAAATATTGATCCCAATAAATAGTCTGACTTGTACATCGGTATTCATAATAAAACCATCAATTCATTCGCATCCAGTATCGAGTCGACTTGCCGATAAACGATTGTTGGCTGCGCAAGGTTCCGTTTTGATGCTTCATCGTTACTTTGTGTTCGTATATATCTGACAGGATTAGACACTTTGCATGTGCACAAATAATCGTTTTTAATCGATTATGCAAAAATGCAATTTATTTAATCTATTTTGAAATAAACCGACTAATCGATTAATCGACACACCAGTAATATTTGTAATTTAATATATATATATATGTATATATATATATATATATATATGTGTATATATATATATATATATATATATATATATTCTATTACTACATTTTAGAAATATTAATTCACATATGAAATTTGTTGACATTTGTTTTGTTAATTTTATTCATTAAATCTATTTATTTTCTTAATCACGCATATTTACTCCCAGGGATCAATCAAGATGGTCTTTTTAGGAACCCTACATAAATAATCTAGATATGTAGGCTAGAAATATAGGCTAGATAGACAGACAGAGATACAGAGACAGATACATATACAGATAGATAGATAGATAGATAGATAAACTGAACAGGAATAGTTAATCATTTAAAAATATTAGCGTTGATAATATAAATTTGTGATGTTTTCAGTGCGAATAGTCTCCAAAATACGCTTTCATGGATTCATAAGTTCATTCACCGAAGCCAAGACCCCTGATCTTGATTCTGTTCACATCATTCGGCAGATGCTGATACTTTTATGTGTTACGTTAGGGGCAAATCAAAGTAAATTGCTCGAACAAAATGAATAACTTTATTTGAATAGCCAGGTAATCGCGGAGGCTGTGTGGATTTGATGATCATTGAATTATCCTCAGCTGCTGAAGCTGTGAGCGGTATAAAGAGGAACTCAGGAGCGCTTCTTTCAGTTTCATTCCATCGCTAACTAGAAGGACAGGTGCCGGCCAGACTCCACGATCATCCCCTACAGGTAAGCGATTTTCATTATATGTGTGTGTGTGTGTGTGTCTATGAGTTTGTGTAAGTGCGTGTTCGGGGTTAACATACTTACAAAAGATCCCGATCGTAAAGATCCTGAGTGTCCGACTTAAAATTCTTTAAATTTGTTTTTCAGTTTATTAAAAATATTATTCATTTTTACATTGTAGGATAATAAATAAATGTTGAAAATAATGCAAATATTCATTCTAAAATAATAGTTAAAGTTTTAGATATTACATATAATATTAGAAAATAATAATAATAATAATAATAATAATAATAATAATAATAATAATAATAATATAATATACTATAATATATTTTTCTATAAATATATTTATATAATATATATATAATATATATAAATAATGTATATTCAAATTCAAACTCAACACATTCTTAACTAAGGCCGCTGTGCAATTCATGTCTGTATATGTTATAACAGATAGAGTGAAAGAAAGAAAGAGAGAGTTTGTATGACATTCAAAAATTACTAACAAATGAACCTTGTTTAAATCAGCAGTCTGCACAACTGATGTATACTGTTTTTTTTATTTATACTAATGATATCCGTATATGTCCCTTAGTGAAATACTTGATTATGAAGATCCTTTATGAGAGGAACCTTAAATTCTCATGGGGCCTCGACAGTCGAGGGGTAAAACGATTGACTCTCTCCCCATGGGACCCAGGTTCGATCCCCGGCATTGCCGTGACGGTGGTAATTGTCTTTGTCCGTCCAATCCAGGTGTTTTTCTCTGGTTTCTCAGTTTCCCTACAGTATACCGAACGGAGACATGGAGAACGTCCCAATTACTAAAATAAATATTTTTTACAATCAATGTAAAATATAGAATGTCGGACACTAATGAGTGAAAGAAGGTCCACATAATTAAAAGAATAAGGATCACTTGCAGAATGAAGGGTTACTACTGTAAATATCAGTATGGGTTAGTACAATAAGAGTGTGAGAAATGTCGTATTTCACGGTGATGATGAACTGATTAGGGTGCTGAACATGCGGCCGCAAATGCAACGTTTTAGAGCTGTTTGGCTGTTATCTCCGCGGGGAGATAAGAAAAAAAATTGCCTGAAATAGGAATATGTATCCTAAGAAATGTATTGTAAGACATTTTCTTTGGGGTTTTATATGACTTTTTCTCAATTTTCATGTACATACGCATATATAATTCGGTCATCGTTTATATGAAACCACAACCAAACCGATCGATTTAAGAGAAAGAGAAATAGAGCAATGTAAATTAAAAAAAAAAAAATCCGCATTCTACTGAAGGTAAGCCTGCGCATTGTGTGGATGGGTGGGTGTTTGGGGGGGGGGGGTTGGGTTGGGGTCCCCATTGTTGGATGCTTCCAAAACCATGTTTGCATTCACGTATTTGGCCCATATTCCAAGGTTCATTCATGTACAAGTGACTGTAGATTTGTAAATATTCGTTGATGGCATTCCTTAATCTGGATCATGTAGCGGATCCAAACCTAAATCTAATCTTTTTTTTTTCAAAGGCCCATTCTCGAAAAGCTCTGAAAATTTAATGAGATTCCGTTCATGATTGACAGAGTTATATTATGAACAAAACACAAACAAAAACACAAAAACACACACGAGAATATGGACACATGAATACTGTCCCGGCGAAGACAATAAACACACTGACAAAGAAGGCACAGCTTAGAGTCAGATGCAATCGTTGGGACTGACCTCACCTCAATGGACTAAATGCCATAGAGTTTACGTGGTCTGATTCCACAGTCAGTCTTAAGCAAAGCTCAAACTTTGCCGAGGGATTCCCATATCGGGGGTGATTGGGAAACACCGGGTCAGACCGGGACCAAATCGCGAGTACTGACAAGATCACTGTGACATCGGTAAACCTTTTTAAACATCGGAATATATTGGAACACTTCGGTAGGTTTCGGTAGATGATGTTATCCCAATATTTGCCAATTTCTACAGATGTTTCTCGGTGTTACGCCGGGGTATCACGATATTTCACGATGTATCCCGATGTGGCTCCGCTGTGTATTCACGATTTCGCCGATCTTTTTAAGCAGAGCCAACATTCGTTTATTTGTTATTACGTCATCAGGATAACCTCGGGATGGCTTCGAGGCATAACATCGGGACACATTTGTTTAACCTTGGCGATGTGTGAACAAACCTTACGTGCACATCTATTCTTAATTATTTCCCCAAAGAAAGTTGTAGTAGTGTGGTAAAGCATCTACAGGGTTTATAGGAACGGGAGGGTGAGCGCCTTTGACGCTAAAAATGTCATTCAGACGCTTTGTCTGATTTTCCGAGCGTCCGGTAGGATGTCCGACTTTCTGGCTGTAGGACCAAGAGGATGAATTCAGACATATAGGTCACATGTACAAACACTAAACTGACAACTGGCCTTTATATTTCATATCTAATGCGATATTGAGTGAATGATTCATTTTATCTTACCCCATTGGAACACTATATCTAATATCTAATATCCAATGTGTCTATCCAAAATTATAAACTGCGCATCCCTGACTCACCAATATTTCTTCCTATTGAACTCCCTGATCATATACGAAGTTAACTTTTAAAAAATATGGTTCGGTGAGGCAATTTCTTAGAGAATATTTTTTTTCTGGTATTATATATGTGTTTATACTGTAAGGTAAATTATTGTTTATTTGCTTTGGAGCTGTGCCTGCCAATGTCATGCAATTTCATTGGTGCAGCCAGCTTTCTGGGTCTTTGATATGCCTGTCTGACCCCGCAGGACTTTCTGTCGCTCATTTTCCAGGCCACCTTTCATGTGTCTATATCAGAGACCTACACAGACGATTAGGCCAATTTAGAATTCTCTTGAATATTCAGTCCCTTCTAAGTGCTATCATCCTGTCAACCTAAATGTGTAGCCCGTCCTATCTGGTCAGCAATTTACGTCACAATTTTCCTCTGCTATTATACTCTGTTCCGATCTTGTCAAAATTCACAAAATCTAGCAATATATGTCAGTTTCAATCAAACTTATATATGCAGGAAGTTCATTTTACTTAAAGTGGGTTAAGAACAAGAAATAAGATTATAATGTTGGATTTGTCACCTAATTTAGAAATAGACTTCTCCTCATCGCCAAACACAAGACATTTAACCAATTCGGTTGCTCTCATACTTATCACTGAACTGACAAAATACCATTATTCAAGAAAATTGGTGCGCAGGATTTGCTAACTGTGTAACATGTGTCGATATTCATCACTTTATGTTTAATCTCAAACAAACTCTTTCTTAACACTACAGAGCAAATGGGAAAAAAATTAAAGTTTAACTGCAAAGCAGTAATATGGATATCCACAAATACTGCAAAAGAAAGCCTTCTAAGACAAAAAAAAGTAAGTCGATTTATGGCGATATTTATATATGTTGGCTAGTAATTCAGCGAAAGTCTTTCCAAGGGTTTCCAAGGGGGAATGCTTTGGTCAGCATTTTTCGAAACCTTTCCCCAAGACTGTATGGCGGGCAGAGTTGAACTGTGATGCAGACATCCAGATTGGGAGCCGTGATACGTTTTCCACAACTCGGTTTCATACTTTAAAAGTACAGGGTTTGATCAGGAAGCTGAAGAACAACATTCCAGATCTGATTATCCTGAATGGAGGTATGTGGAGTGCTTTCATGCTTACAGCTAGCTATGAAACATGATTCACTGATAGAAACTAGGTGTTGAGACTTTAGTCACATTTGATCATATATACGTATTGCTTCAAACGACTGACTTGACGGAAGGTTTACAATTATAAAAAAAAAAAAAAAAATAACGGTATACCTTCAATTCCGACCTGCGACCTGCGACATCCGGGTTTTAGCCTTCATACAAAATGGAACCCCCATGAGCGATTCTTCAGACCCATGCCCTCCAAGAAGAAGCGGAAGGAATGCTATTCGGATGACCGCCCTCTAATCCGCAAATTTATTAGGATTTCACAAGGCCTGTCAGGGCTTTAGTATGTATGTTTGCTACTAAATGCGTAAAATGAAACGCGATTCAATAAACTGATAGAAGTAACTCAATGCCAGTTCTTACCATCAAATAGTAGGTAAGATAGTCCTGATTCAGTTGTATAACTTGCCGCGAGGTTACAGTAATTATTCTTAGCGTTGGGACACGAAAGGGGCATAGTTGATGGCTTTGTCAGCGGGACACATAATGTCTTAACCATAGCATCGACTGGGCCAGTCTAGAATTACAACTTTAAGAGTGACTTAGTTATTCTACGATGAATTGTTAACTTAATTTCCCAGTTAAATAGTTCGCTCTTTTCCATAGCATTGCTTTGCATGAGAAAAATGCACACTGCGCAGAATCGGACTCACAAGAGTACGACTCTACTGGTTAGGATTTTTGGGCTTAAAATTCTGCAGCCCACAATGCCCCGGGCCCTTAACATACACAGATGGCCTAGGTATAGGCGGAGTTAAGATTTTACTGTAGTCCTTTCAAATACTCTGGATAACAATTGTTTCAAGGCAAATAACATAAACATTTGTGTTTATGTGGTATGGACTTTTCGGAATAAGTAATTTTCTGTAAGAATGCGCTTGCGAAATGTTAACAGAAGGTGTTTCCTTGAAATGTAACAGATTTTGATTATATAGTTTGACAGTTGAGACAAATGGTTCCGGCCGTCCCCTAGTGCCTATATGCATCAGCAAATGACTGGTTTTGAGTAGAAACGACCTTTTGGCAGAAGGGTGGAGAAACACGATTGCCATTTTGAGCTGCAAAAGTGACAGCAGCCGAGAACAAACCAAACATTGCTCTTCTTATTTGTTGTTAAATGGAACCACGTGTATTCATGTTTTCATACAGAAAACGACGTCCAATTTCCGAGATTTGTAATAAGAATGAGGTGGACAGGCACGTAGTGTAAATATTTTTTTAAGTAAAACTTGGATATTGTTGAAAAGGAATCTTTAGTGCATGGATGCTGGTTTTCTAATTTGTATTTTATTCTCCCTTTTGTTGTTTCAATGAGTTAATCTGACCCAATAAGGCAAGAACAGTACATATAGAAAACATTTGTTGAAAAAGTACTTAATTATTTGAACGTATAGGTGTTTCAACAAGGAGTAAAATGTTGTTTTCATCACTCGTTACTGATTTCATGTACGAGTGCTAGAAGTCTTCGTAACAATTAGTTAAACATTACCAGATGCTTTTATAAAGTTAAAAAAAATCAAATGAAATTGACATTTACTATCATTCATTTAAAAAGAACATAACGTTTTTAGTGCCCTTAAAATGAAAGACCAAAGGTGCCACAGAGGACATTTTCTGCAGAAAACAGGGAAGGACAAGTCAAAATTCGGATATTAAATTACTTTACCAACCAAGGGTGGTGCGTGTTAAGTCAGTTATCATTGATCTGAAATATAAAATAGCAATATTTCGGAAGTCCTTCCTTACGTATAGTTACAATTATTATTGTCTTCTAAATGTTAGGGACATTCTCTGAGACCAACGTTTGGTTTGACGACGTGTTTGAGCTCAAGGTCATGCCACAGGATCTAACACAAAACCCAAAAATATGTCCAACCCAGACCCTTCGCAATCAGACGAGCAGAAGTGATATACATGAGATTTTGACATAGTGGTCAGCTGTATAAAGTAATCAATATTTGGGATTTCACGTCTTAGCGGCCTCAGACAAACAAGACCAGGATGTAGTCGGCTGCCTAGAAGATATCACGGACGGCTTCCCTTACTGATGCCGCTGAACCTAACTTATTTATCTTGCCTATCTTATCAGACTCCCAGCCTCCCATATAAAGTATATTCTAGCAAAAAGAGCACTACGGAAAGAGTTTCTCCTTTATAACTGACATGAATGGCTTTTGCGACTGTGAGTATGATCATATCATGGCACTTTCAGTTCAATTCATTTTATTTTCCCAAGTATATATACATTATACATAAAAAAAAAATTGTTCAATTATATATAACTGTACCTGTGACAAAGAGGACTGACGAATAAAGTGTATGTCATCTCAGGATTAACATTAAATATGGTAGGTTATATGGTTCAGACACCATGCAATTAAAAAAACTAAAATATGACTTTTTACAATATAGAGAAAATAAAATAATATTGACACATGATTATAAAATACACTTAATATGGTTCCTAAGTGGAGGAAATTATTTTTTCAGACAAAGTTTAAAAGTTTTTATTGCACAACAATGATCAATTTCTTTAATAAAATTGTTCCAATTTTCGTACCTCTTACATTGTAAAGGTTTACTGTAGGCTGCAGTTTTACATACTAGCACATGAAAATAATGCATTCTTCTTGTTCTGTAATGATGTACAGATTCGTTTTTGCAAAATAATTCAGATAATATTGTAGGAAAATTTCATAATAAACCTTATACATAAATAAACCAACCGGATAATTGTATATATTTTCTATAGCTTTCAATGTTAAAATTGTCTCCATGGATGCCTTGTGTTATGTACAAATTGTTATTATGTACACATTGTTACACATTGTATTGTCACTTTGTGAGCGTCTATGTAAGTTATGTAAGGTCTACTAGTGCATCTTGTACATTGTTTGTTTGTTATATAAGTAAGAAGTGTTAATATAAAAATAAAAATAAAATAAACCAACATGGTAATTGTAGATATTTTCTGTATGTGTAAGTTATAAGAAGATGAGGTGATCATTCAAATAGCTCTCTTCTGCAGCCTGAATACTTGCAGTAGTGCAGACACCCTTGCAGAACCCCTCTTGTGTGACGTTCTGACGGCTTTCTGCTCTAAGTGTCCTGTCCCTATTTTTTTTTCGACTAAATAGCACTTTCTCCACCCGGAAGTGAATGGGCTAACTGGTCATTAGCGGCAGGCAAATATAGAACGAATACTGTGTAGAACGAATATAATATCTAGATATCCACTTTTCAGTATTTCGCGATGGCTAATTTTTCGCGATCTCAAGAAGTAAAAGTTAACCATCATCGTATCAATGAGTTATATCAGATACTGTGTGTGCCACGTCTTAAAAATGGACGATGACCCAAAGAAACAAACGTATAAGTACAAAGGATTGTTTTTTTATGGCAGATAATTTGAAAGAAAACATATATAATTAGCGATAGCAATCTTTAAAAATACAAGATCTATCATCATCTTTATTTAATATAAATCCTTTTGACTTGGCTTCCACGATTGGACTTCTCATTCACGACGGTTTTATTTTCGTGAATATCGCGAAATTGAAACCCTCGCCAAAAAAGGCAAACAGAGAAGCTCTTTAGCGATTACTACAGCTGGTTGGATTGTCATCTCCTCAGGCGACTGAAAAAAAGTACAAGAAATAACAGACCCAAAAGACGGGGAAAACGAAGTGAGACCGAGATTGTAAATCATATTAAATAATAAATCCCCATCTTCCCTGTAACATATCTGATCATTCGGAGAAGGTACTTTTACTGTAAGCTTCGTTTATTCGACAGCCGCAGGCACCAGGAATTGTGGTCGTGTTAGTGAGGTAATTGTGATGTGTTTTTGTTAAGTTAGAAAAATGTTAAGACCTTTAAGTGCAAAAACCCAGGCTTTAATCTGTTTATATTTTCTATACCAATCAGTAGTACAGCAATTAATTATTACAGCCCGTACACAGATTTGATCAAGATAGTTTCCGGGAGTGCCCTACCTGACTTATTCATACTTATATTTGACTAATGTTATATTTAAACAGCTTGTTGGTGTTGACTGGTGTCAGAAAGACGAAAATTGTGTAACGATCGGCCCCTCTAGAAAGAATTCATCATAATTCACGGATTTACGATGCCAATTGAAGTAACTGCACGTTCATGTTTTCCATATGGCTGGGTGTCGGGCCGCCCGTTTTAGGCACGATTCCTTTTGCATCATACACTCAAAGGGATCATTAAACTTATTTAAGACTCCGATATACTCTATTTATATATACACAAAATGGACAGCATCATTTTTTGCACAGGTTATCAGGTTTGTTTGAAAAGTATGTTTTTTCCCCACAAACATGTATTTTTTATCTTAATTACACGCAACTTCGGATATACTACTTCTACTTACAAAAAAATTAATTCTCTGGATATTTTACTTCATAGCATCGACCTTAATAAATAGAATACGTACTCGTCATGTATTAATGGCTGAATATATTTTCGTGGCTCTTTTATTCGTTTTCCCAAACTTTTCGGGCAGTTTCGATCTCTTCCTATTGCCGGGCTGTCTCATGATGATAACATTCTGACATTTAAATGTATATTCGGCTTGGGGGTCACGTTCTCTAGACATTTTGTTTAGATTTATAATGAATTGCCTTTTATACGGTTTCTTCTGTTAAGATAAACCAGAAACGATATACCAAAGAAGAATGTGTTTTCACGGTTAAAAACACCCATTTAACCACATCGTGGTTTTATATGTAATCATAGCGTATGAATGCTTTGAGCAAGATGGGCTCTCGAATAAAGAAACAACTGAACAAAATAATGTATCAATTACAATGGCCACGCCGGCAGGGATTTACGAAACAATGAACACGTTCACAAAAGCAACATTCGGGACATCTGTTTTCCTTGCAGGTCTTGTAACAGAAGGGCAAGCATAAGAGAGGGATTAATACAACTGTTGCCGAACAATGTCACTTCTTCAATGAGAAACGCTTGGCGGGGCGATACAAAGACTTTCATGATCATGGCTCACGTGACACGTAGCAATTCGAGTTGAAGATAATTACTGGCCTGCAAAGGTTTTGCAAAGGTTGTCCCTTGAAGCATGTATAACGCACAACTCCCACTATGTTCACGGTTTTTCTCCAGATTTACATCAGTAAAGTTAAATATCCTTTATCTAGTGGTATTTTTCAGGTGTAGAGTTGGCTGCACTTTAATGGAATAAAAACGATGGAGAAGTGGCGATGGTTTACATGTACATAATTTGCTGGCAACTCTTGGAACCTTTGCTTCTATGGTTAACCTTTGCATGGTCTCACATATTCGACCGCTATACAATACACGAACGACCTAACACCAAACTTATCTTAGCAGATTGATTTTAGCACTAAATAATTTACTAAACCATCAAATAAAAACAAAGAAAAAGAAAAATGATAAAAGTTTATTTGCAAAGTAACTTTTGTTTATGACTTTACAAGCGACATCTTCGGCATGGCCTTTTTCTCAATCAAGATGAAAGATCAGCATAAAGAATATGAAAGAGATTTCTGTAGTTTAAAAGTAAATTCTTAATTTGGTAAAAAAAAGAAATACTCGCGGTTTAAACTTTGAACCCATGAAGTACTGGATCAGGGACCTTTATGCCTCCGCCGCGAGGGAACGCGTTCATTCCAGTTCGTGTGTGGGTGTGTATTTGTGTGTGTTTTTGTTCATAACCTAACGTTATCCCATGAAATGTCCAGGACCAATGAAGAATCGATTCAAATTTGTTGTGGACCCGGATAAAGATCAGAATCGTCGAACGACTTCCAGAAATAGTTACAAATGTGCAGTCACATATGCACGGTTGAACAGCGGAATAGGGGCCGGATAAATAAACGCAAACACTTGTTTTGAATACTTTGGACCAATGAACCTTGAAATATGGGGCAATAAGTGTACGAAAGCACGGGTTGTGAGTACCCCGCACGCGGGACTGCCCACAATGGGGAAGCTTTCCTGAGGGTGCACACTTCTTGTTTTAGGTTAAAAGTTCTTGAAATAAGTTGCTATCCTCACTTATACAGCCAATATCAATATAAATAAAAAAACTTCGATTATTTGATATACCACAGAGCAACCCGCAGAGGGCATTGGTACTTTTTAGGTTGACAGGCTTTTTTTTATTAATTTTGTTATGTTGGTTTGAACCAGTCACTCAGAAGATCAAATCAACTTTTTTCGTCATGGTACACGTAATTTTTGCTCTCTGCGTTCATGCTTCCGTTCAGGAAATAAAATAACAGCCATTAATTTCGATGACGATGGTCTAATTCTTTGAATACTTTCATTTTTTGGTGATATATGATTTAATA
Organism: Sipunculus nudus; assembly: GCA_026874595.1. NCBI lineage: Eukaryota > Metazoa > Annelida > Sipuncula > Golfingiida > Sipunculidae > Sipunculus > Sipunculus nudus. The sequence continues at coordinate 23,856,692 of CM049317.1, forward strand.
AGGGTTTAATTAATAATACGCCTACAAGTTGTATTTACTTAGAGAAAATATATCTCTTTAAATAAAACTAATCGTTTTCTGACAATTTTCTTTAATTGAAAACACAGAATTTTATTATAGAAATTTTATAAGAACATTTTATAATAGAATTTTTATATTATCACGAAAGTAGGAATCGTTTACTTCCCTAAATTTTCAATTTTCCATCCATAATTATCTATATATATAGGCCTACTATAAATATATTTTAATATATTTTTTATATATATTTCGTAATCTATTAAGCAATAAAAACATGTTTTCTTTCTGTGCTAACCACACTCACACGCCTTGTAGTCGTGGTCAGCGAATTTCAGACAATACTTTCATTGTTACCTTTCCCTCTGAATTACCAGTATACAAGGTCAAACACGGCCGTCTTGCTTAAAAGAAACCTTTCACCTTTTGCCTTAGCGCGCGCGGCACCGACTAGGTTAAATTATGTATGTATGTCATGATGAATCTCTCTCTCTCTCTCTCATTCACACACACACACAAACACACACACACATATATATAATTTCTTGAAAGACTCTCTCAGTACGGACATTAAAACACGCTGTGGTATCGAGAGATTTAGAACGCCATTATTGGCGTCAGACTTTGTATTGGATAGAGAACTGATATTAGTGATCTAACACATGAAGGGAGGTCTAAAGATCAAAACAAGTAATATGGATGTGCAGCTACCATGTTAAAAACACAGATGGCATTTGTCATAACCACGGATGATTAAAGATTGGAATAGATTTTTTTCCGTAGATATTTCTTTCTTCCTCTTATTGCTTCCCGGAGCATAAGGACGTAAGTCGAACCCCGCTGCCCTCGTCTCAAAACTCTATGCCCGACTGACTTAGTACGGACGTCCTATTGATGGTATTGAACTCGCATGTCAGACGTTAAATCCGCACTGTATTTATACCTTTAATACTACGGGACCTATGCTATTTTCGTTTCGGTAAGGTTATCCAGTAATAATATATTGACTCCCTACTGCGGGATGCTCACAAAACCATGTTTCCATGTTGGCATAATCCCAGGTTCATGTGCACATATATGACTTTATATTTCTGAATATTCTTTCCTGAGCCCGAATCATGTGTCAGATCGCCACCGAAATATAATCGATCCTTTTTCAGCCAATGCCTTGAGATTTCATGAGATTCCGTTCATGAATGCCTGGGTTATATTGTGAACAAACACACACACACGCTCACGAACGTAGATGAACACATACCCTCCTTGCGGAGGCAAAACACTGAAACTTTCTTCTGGGATATACAGAAGAACCTCGTATTACGGTCAGTCGTATATTACGAACAAGTCTCTGTTACTAAAGACGGTTCCAGGAAAAGTATTTAGGCCTGATCTCTAATACAGATACATATCTTTACTACGGACAAGCACAAAGGTAACGTCAATAGCTTGTTCTCTTCGAAAGCACCAAGTGTGGGTTTGTGGGTGTGATCATGCAGATAGTAATTGCTCTCTCGAGATTTTTCCCTCGCATTTCTTGCGACAAAGCTATTCGAAAAGAGAATAGTCAAATATAGGCCAAAACACCATATGTCAATTAATAGTCGTCCAAGATGCAAGTATGACAAGGTGGCAAACTATTACGTTTAGTTGGATATTAACGGAACATGCGCCTGATACAATATGACGTGAACGTTGTACAATGTGATGTACAAACTGTCAATGGTTAATTTAGGTCGGTGGCGGGCTGGCTGCCATGCCTACTTCGTTTATTGCAATCACTTGGTCCCGGGATATAAGTGGCGTAAATCAGCTAGTTAGTTACATTAGTATGTTTAGAGAAACATGCAAACTTTTGTGCATAATTGCCATGACCTATGAGCCATGGCTTTATTTTTTTCGTTTTTTTTCATGCAACATTTGCCAGGGATTCTTCTTTTTAAGACCTCAGATCCCAAGGGGAACTAGCTGTCCACAGGTCATAATGTTTCTCTGTTTGTCAACACGGCACGTGTAACGTATTTACAAACAACTCGTAGATTAACACCCGCATCCATCCGTCACAGGGTCATTGGAAGAACGCTTAGCATGAATTAAATAGAGTCCATTTACATGTAACCCGGCAAGCTAGACCTCCAACACAGTGGCAGATGAATAGCTTCCTCTTAGTGGATCATCGAAATGACGTGAACACTCCAACCTTACAATTGTTTCAGAAGCATGTGCAAAAAAATGCAACTGTTTGGGCGTAAGGTGGCAGAGAACAATAATGTTATGCAAAATCATCTGTATAAATGGAACAAAATCCTTTTAAACCAAATCACTTGAATACCTTCCAACTGCTCAATGTTCGCGGTGTAATTACCCAGTTGTATTTTATTGTGTTCATATTCGATGAAATATGTTAGCATCCGGTTGAAGTTGAGTTGCATATTCTATTGTCATCCTAGACATTAAGGTTTAATGTTAATTTTTTTTCTAAATATATATTGAATGTAATTTGTGAGTTTATTCTATTACATGTTACTGATATCAAAATACGTACCGAACACTGCATGTATTTGTAACATTATATATTCATTAGTTAAGAAGAAGGAGAAAGAAAAAAAATAGTGGATCATAGTCACTGAAGAACAATCCTTTTCAAAAAGACATATACAGGTTTAGCTTTATATTCTGTTTTATGGAATTTTCTTTTCGTCGTATAAATATTCGTTTCGTCGTATAGGTTTTATTCCGTGGAATGCAGATTTTAACTATTTTAAAACTTTTATAATATATAATTATCAATAATATAATAATATTAATAATTATCAAGTGAATTTGATGATAGCATGGTAACCAAGGTTTAACAATGCGTCTATGTTGATTGGTTACGAGGACATTTTCTATTACGTTATCAATTACATCAGATTAAAGTACGCCATTTGATGATAATGATCAACGCTGAAACAACTGCCCTAGCTTTCTATCAGTAAGTTATACCGAATAAACACAGGAAAGCATATTCTTTACTTATGAGAAAAGATGTAAGTATTCTGGTTTGAGATCACATAAAAGGCATAAAAATATGACCGTATTCGAAAACAAGATTAAATATACCACTTCAGAAACAGCAGCCCAAGCCTAAAAAATAAAAAAGCCGGCTATTCCATGCTTTATGCATTAGACCTCATAAGGAAACGGAGTCGGGAAAGCGACAAATTAAATTACCAAAAATTAGAGTACATTGCACAGAATGTGTAATAACCCTTTACTCTTTCTTTTCCATGCCTTGAACAGAAGCGTATGTTTGCCAGGATATTATTATGTAATGGACAAGACATGCGAAGGTAATGAGAGAAAAATGATATAATTACCGGTATCAACATTATCATAATCATTATAAAAATCATATCAATATATATGATGACTGTTTTGTGGAGAAACAAGTAAGTGTAAGAATTGAGTGCTTATTTAAGTTTTTACTAAAGCGATTCCCGTAGAACATCCACGACAAGGGAAATGATTAAAGGGGTACATTCACCTATCTGACCTTAATAAATTAAAGGTAATCCCTTGGAGCTTTTATAAAAAAAAATAGGCCAGAAAAAGTGGATATCACCGATCAGAGACTACTTGTTTATAAAATGTTGGGGCCTGCCAAAATAACAAAACAATCAACAAGGGCACCTGGTTGCAAGTAAGATAAGCCAGAGCTTTGGAAATGGTGTTTTGCAACAAATGATCTCTCCTGCATGTATGCAACCTACCATCTTAGATTTTATGTTTTTCCCGTTTGTCAACATTGCTGTGTTAACAAACAAGTTTTTTTATAAACAAGTTCATACATCCTTCATAGAGGCAATATAAGAACTGTTCATAACCAAAATTACCCTAAGATCATTAATGTAAACACTGAGGAAGCCAGAAATCAAATAAATTATTTTTTCAAAATGCAGGTCGATTGGCACCTTTAACAACAAGACATTCACTACCATCTGGTGACACCTTGCATTTTTTCCGAAGATACAATGAAGGGATAAGAGGAGTTTGAATGGTTCAGTGAGCGCAGAATGAACAAAAAACCCTCACAAATTAACCAATAAATAAGCGTGACATGATCATGACGTTCGTGAAGGCTGTTATGACTTCCGCTTAAGTGCATAAGTGAAAAGGATTTTCGTGGTGGACAGCTGTTATTAAAAGTTATCAATGTATGGCCAACTGGCCAAACAAAGGAAATAAAAACCTGATTGGATCCGCCAGGAGATTATGAGTTCATTCACGATTGGTATTTGTTTGTGTGTGTCTGTGTTTGTTCACAACGGAACCATCGCAATCACGAACGGATCTCATGAGTTTTCCTGGGCATTTAGGGAATGGGTCCAGGAAGAATTTTTTACCTCCTAGTGTTGATCCAGAATCTTTTTCGGATTTTACAGCCACATTTAGGAATATTCTCAAATGTACGGTCATTTATGCACGAATGAATCTTGAAATATGGGCCAAAAACAACTGAACGCACATAAGGTTCCGCCTCATTAGTGTGGTCCGGTTACCTGTTCAGGTTACGCTTGAGCGCCAAGTATGTCCTATGTATTCGAATAGCGTTTTTTAAACTTGCGCTCTCAAGGCGGAGGCATGTATCCATTGGAATGCAAATTTCTAGATCTGAATGTGATTACTTGTTGATAAGGGTTTCTGATTCTGAGGACCAAATGTGAAGCGTCGCAGGTTAAACATTGTAGAGAAGAAATGCAACTCGATATTATGTTACGGTTTTTTTTTCAAATCACCTATATATAAATTGGCCTTTATATAGAAAAAAACTTGATTTTTATGGAAAGATCTTTGTGAAACAAAATAAACAATCAAATTTATATATATAAAAAAAGAAAAAGTACGTCAAACAAGAATTGTATCAGTGGTTGCTGTTCTCAAGGTTGACCGAATGGAAAGATCTTATATTGAGTCATGTGTCATTGGTTAGAAGTTTACAAGTATTATTAAAGGGATAAACAATAGGGGTTTAACCGGTCCTGTGACCACGAAATGCACGAAGGCCTTAATAGAGACAACAGAAAAGGTTAGTCCGGGCATGTTATTCTATGGCCATACGGTTATCAGTCTTGACCACGAAAGAAAAAAAGGGGCATCCGTGGGTGCATATATTAGAATTATTATCTTTAAACAAATCACGCAAAAGAAAACAAACTTGTCTAAGAAGGGTGCGGCGACCATACGTGTGCCGAAGTTGGAGGTCCAGATCAGAGCGGAAGCAGGTAAACTGTTATGGAGAAAAAAAAGTATATAATAAATATAAAATAAAAAAAAAATAAATAAAGTATATATTATCCTTCATCCTTTGTCCTGTGTATTTCGACACTAAATTCATGGCTGGCTTTGAAACTATAATCCCCAACACTAGTGGCAGTTGTTAAACTGCAGATTAATGTAATTAATCGGATCCGTGTGGATTAGTGTCAATAATTACTTCTTGTTTTGCTGCTGTGAGATCAAGAGAAGATGGGCTCTTAATTGCATTTGGCAATATATCAGACAGAATTCAGGATAAGAAGCTTTAAAGATGTCCAGGAAACCTGATACAGAATTTATTAGTTGATGCTCAAAGTAGCACCGGGCATGTGTGATTCATTACAGTGAAAGGCCAGTTATGAGCAGCCTGTGTGTGGGAGGACGTGTCGTTTCCCTTGCTCCGTCAGCATACCGCACGACCTCGAATGTCCGTATCCCTCTTATCTGAAAACTCGTTTATAGAACATTTCACTGTTCTAGAGAACGGTAGGAACATCTCTACTCACATTCGGTTCATGTACGCACATGTTTGGATCTGTTAAATATGAATTCATATTGCTGATTAGATCAAGCAGCAAATAATGGAAGTTCATTGCTTCCTTTATCCGACCAAAACCACTTCTGAGATGTTCTATAAACGAAACGCAACTGTATATATGATCACCATTTTTACACGTTACTGCAATAAACATGCATTTAACCAATGCACTAAAACGTGATAACGTAAAGTTTCGATAAATTATAACTCATCTGTACGGGGACATTTGGTAATTAGAATGACTTTTAGCCAAGCGTTTACCACCCCCCTCCCCCACCCCACGAGAAAGAAAATACTGCTACGGGTTCCGTCCTTTTTATTTCGACCTGCACCATAATCCAATGAGATCTTCCTTTACCTATGTTCTGACACTAAAACGAGGTTCTAAATCCAAACAGACAAACCAACTAACACATCTTCATGAGTCAACAAATGTACTGATACTTACAATGTGTTTGGCACTGTAGAAGGTTGCTGATACATTTAGGCAGGAATTCTTGTCACTGCTTGTTCAATAGTTCATGCTTCATATCAATACAGATATTTAATATGCCTTTGACCAACCCATAGTCAACAGAAATAAATACATGGACCCTGTCGGAATTTCGGTCTGAACATAATTTGCTAAAATAAATAAATTGCTACATACTCTAAAACACACCTGCCCTATAATACCAAATGCTTCATAAAAGCAATCCCTTACTGCCTGATAAAAGTACAAACCAAAGTTAAATGAACTATTCTCAACATACACATACACATGTGTGTAGTGTGTGTCATTGTCCGTAAGGGTATAGGAGCAAAATTAAGTGCCTGTTCGAAAGGTGTGAAAATGTTTCGGATCTGGGAAAAAATTTTTACCAGTGTCCCGCTTTTTTCGTTCAGAGTGGATAATGATTAGAAATTACTAATGATATTTAAGAACCAAAAATTAAATGTTTTATTTGCCAGTCATTCCATGAGTATAAACCATTTAGTAATAATTAGAATATCTCATAATTACTTTAACGACACCTGCTGTTGTAATTAAACCATTGCTCCGTGTTAAACCTTAATTATTGTTAACGGATAGATTAACATGCCAATCAGGATCATAACATATTTTAATTAACCTTTTCAGTGTTACCAGTTAATAATTTGGACAAAAAGGATAACGTTAAAAATTTTCTAGCTTCGTGAGCTTTACTAACATTCGGTACCGGTAGACACATAATTATATTAAGGTTGATATCATTCAGTGGATCACTGATTTGATTTTCTGATATTGTACTGTGCTTAATCAGGCAGAGATTCCTAAGAAACAAACACAATTTGATTATCTTTCAACGATGGATCCTAAATGATCGCGCCAAAGCTTGCATGGTTAACCAGTCGGCGGATACATAAAAATACAGTTGAAAGCGTAGAATCAAATATTTAAGTGGTGAATTCAAAATAAGGACTTTATTTATTCCCTTGATCCCAAGTTGTTGTCTACTGATTGGAATGTCAGTATTTGGTTATAAGGGTATCAGTAATATGTAACCTGTTCGTCAGCAAATACTTAGCCATTGCCGGGAGGGTATATGCTTTCATCCCAGTTCATATGTGTCTTTGTGTGTGTGAAGGTGTGTGTAACAGTATTATTGTCTACAACATAACTCACGCAATTAGAACGAAATCTCCTGCAATTATCAGGGCTTGCGGGATTGGGCCAGTGAAAAGAAACGATTAGATTTTGGTTTGGTCGGGCACAAGAGACAGATTCAAGAATGTAATCAAAGAATACCCTTGCCAAAATTTAGCATATACTGCTGTTGGAGCAGCTGCTGTGTTTCTACTTTGATTATACTCGTATTATGCTGATAACTGGAGCATCAAAGCAGCAGATCTTACTATATGCTGGTCCATTCTGTTCCATCTCTTCTAAGAGAATCAGCAAAGCAGTTTTACAGCATATGCTCTATTACTGCTGAATCTCAGAATTTTTTCGAGAATTATACTGAAATTTGCTGTCCTGAAGTAACCATCTGCTATTAATCACTTTGCTGCCAACCCACTTCGCGGATGATTGCATTTTTTCAAAAGCAGAATTCTAGTTTGATATTGGCCACACTAAAGAGTAATTAAAGGGTATTCATCTGAACTGCGTATATATCATCACATCCCAAGATGTATTAAGAGCTAATGTTGGTGTTTGAGCAACAAGAGTTTTCACAGTGGACGACATGTCAACCAGATTACAGCGGGTTCTGTGAACAGATCCATGCCACACCATGTGCGTGCCGATCACTGCTTCAGTGAGTTGGCCAATGTTGACTACACGACATCTTAATCATTCCAACGGTTTATGCCCGTCGAAGTACATTTCCTGAGACAAGTGCTCGGCACGTGAGTTCGATTAAATAAATATCACGCGGCTGGTATCATCCGGCGATAAGTTGATGATTTTGGCGTTGTCCAAAGAAAAAGTGTTATCCCCTCTTTTTTCGCCAATACACGTACGCCCCCGTGCCATCAAACACTCTCCGCCGAGACGCTGTATTTGGGTACTTTAATATCGCATACTCGTGCTTGACCGAACACTGAGACGTTTATATCTTGCAGTATCATGAAACCGCTGATTGGAGATGAAATTTTGCGTATACACTAAAAACCGGATGTCACAGGTCTCATGACGAAAGTATTGGTATACCGCTGCATAGCTAAATCCTTCATTTTCACGGTTCAGTTGGGGTTCTGAAAGATATCTGTAATGCAAACCCCTAGAGTGCAAGGAGTTATAAGGATGTATGCCAGACAATTTTGGATTTGGCATATAGGCGAACTGATAACATAGTCTTTATATTTTGCATTTTTTATGAATGTTATAAATTATGCCCTTAGTTGGAGTTAAAAGAGGATATATATATATATATATATATATATATATATATATATATATATATATATATATATTAGTTATATAGACTAGGAAAATAAAGACACAGGTAATTCAATAAACAAGGGAATAACTGCAGGGGTGGATCAGTGTCCAATGACATATGCACAGATAAAATATCAAATCATTTTGTGTATTTACGAATTTAAAACATGCGACTGAGAGACGAATCGGGCCGCAGTCACAGTTATTGTAACGCTACATCGCTTTAATGGAAATCAGTGGGTCAGTGCTCGGGTCAACTTTTTTTTCAGAATCTTCTACTTGGACTTCAGGACCTGGAGGTCAAGATTCGAGAAATCAGTTCCGCTTCGAGACTAAAAAACAATAAGCTGGTGGTCAAATGGTTCAACATGAATGATAACATTAATTCATATATTACCAGCGCTTACGCGCCACACATCTAAGTTTGATCCACATCCTGATAATGTTCCGGACATGGTTATCCGATATGTTCGCGGGGGTATAAATTCGGTGTCTGACTGCTTTCTAAATTGCTTTTACGATGCCGTCATCTGGGCCTAGATCGAAACTCTGCGGTTTTCTAGTCAGCTAGTTTCTTAGCTTCGACCTTTACCTGAAGGTATGGCAAAGTGAAAGCAGGGGCGTCAATCATTTTTGCAAGGGGGGATGGTCAATGTAATCATCCGCCCATCCCACTGTTTAGGGAATAATATTTATATATTGCAAATATAGAATTATAGATTTTGGTTTCATTTGTGAGTTTACTATGAAATATTGTATCTAAACCTACTTTTGAATTAACTTATATACTGGAAACATAATGACTAATTTTCTAAAACCTTATATATATATATATATTTATATATATATATATATATATATATATATATATATATATATATATATACTATTGCAATATATTTGAAATGTAATTAAGTATAAATATTTTTAAATATATATATTTATATATTTGAAATGTGTCATACAGGTGGTAATATGTCTGAAATGTGTCATACAGACGATAAATTTACGCCACTGAGTGAAAGTGAAACTTAAGTCGCGTCCTCATCCATTTCTTTGTACAGAGCGACCTCAGATGTCATGATTGACTATATTCCGTGTTCTCTCCGGCCAAGTACGATCTAATGGATTACTATTCGCCGGTGGACCGAGCTGGCATTCTCAGTCTGTTGGTAGATTGAAGTAATTAGTCTAATCTTGACTTGCTCCCGGTGATAAAATACCCCAAATCGCACTCAACCAGGTGTTTCGATTCTTCCCAATATATCATGGTCACCAGGAAGTCCTTTGGAAGTCCGTTTTATCATGTCACCCGTTGCAAGCTTTAGTGCCACTTGTGTGTCCAGGATAAACTATGAGCCACTTCTCATATGAATGAATATATTACAAGCTTGATGCCGGGATGCAGCTTGCCTAAGAGTGCACACAAACACACACACCCCATCACCATACCTGCACACACACATTCTCCATCACAAACGCGCACACACATATATACACATATGATATTTTCATATATTTAAATTTACTCACAATCTTTGAGTTTCTTAGCAGATATTTAGTATGTGAAAAGTTTTCCCTCAATATTACATGCAAAGTAGGATTGGCGGGAGGGGGGGGCACTCACCTGGCTACGCCTCTGAAACAGACTCACTTTAAACAATATAATTACTCTGGTTTTCTTGTTTTTATTATGTTTTCATTCAAAGGATTAGGCAAACGATTGTATCTCGACTGCATTTTATTTTATTAACTCATTATTGCACGAATCAAAATGGGATTGTACGTTCCAATTAATTATATTCTTATTAATTTAATATTTAACGTAAATGTTTCCATGGACTCGGTTTACAACGATTATGCTTAATTCATTTAATTTTTTTTTCATACAGCAAACCAATGCATGATTGCTGACCAAAATGGACTTTAACATCTGTATACAGCAAGTAAAATTAGGACTGTACCCTTTACAAATTAATTAATTATATTCTTATTTTACTATTTATCGTTATGTTTCCGACGACTCGGCTGAAAATGATTATGCCTAATTAATTTCATTACTTATAAAACATACAAATGCATTATTGTTGAATAAAATGTATTTTTATAACCGTTAATAGCAATAAGGAACTGAGCGATTACAAATCAGTTATATTTTTTTCTTATTATGCGACTATTAAAACTTAATAATTAAAAGCGGGGAATTGTTGCTAGCTAGACAAATCGCAAACCACTACGAGTTTTGTGGGAGTATAATCTTAAACAAATTATAACTGTGTTGACATATGCGATCTGAAAAAAATTATCTCACTGGGTAAAATACACAGTAAAACTTATTTATACGTATACTTTGTTATCAACAGTAATTACATCAAAACAGCGATGCTCCCTGCAATATTTCAATCATCATAATGTAAATGTATACAGTAAAAAATAATCAAGTCAATTGAAAATTATCATGTTTGTTATATGAACAACGCCGCCTACAGGCAAAGGTCCTAATCCTAGAGTGAAAGGAGACCAGATTTAGCTGAAACTGCGTTTAAGCCGCGTTTACCGGGCGCGTGGAATGCGGTCTATGGTAAACGATATGCGAACAAAAATGTTCGCTCTAGTTATTTGATCATAAATCGTTTACCGGGCCCATGGTATGCAGAATGCTACATGAGATGCGGTAAAGTGGACGTCTCAGTGGATAATTAGATCCGCATACCGTGCGCGGTACAGCGCCGACGGGCTCTGGTTAAACATGTATGATGCAGCGGAGTTTAATTGATACGGCGCAATATCGGTCCACTGACTTTAGAGAGTCTCCAACCAACGTAATGGCGTCTGATTGCCTATGAGGATGCAAATATTTTTGTCATTTTTGACGCCTCATGGCATACAAGCATGCTGTCACGTGACAGAATTAGACCAATCGTCAGCTTTTTTGTATACTTTTTTACAACACCGACCATGAGCGAGAAAAATTCCGTTTTAACTCTGCATATAGGTAGAACCCTCAGCATGTTTGTTGAATTTCTGACATCATGAATATAAGCATGGTTCGCATGGGTTATTGGATGGCAGCCAATCTTGAACGGGATACAGAAAACAACTCGTTACAATAGAAACGGAGTTGCCGTTTGGGTTGATTTTTAATAATTCTTCATTCGTAGCCTATAATGTTCAGATTATGGATCGTTTACCATGATATGAATGCAACATGTTTGAAGACCATTGCAATGCGTTCCCCCGCATGGCTTGTATCACGACTCAAATTACGCTTACAATCCTAAAACCGAAGCCTACTGAGCCGTGTGCTCATGGCTAGGTTTGAAATCATCGGATCCTATCAGTGTTGTACCGCCAACTTAGTAAATACCGATTTTTTGCCGCACACCGCGTTCTGCTACCGCTTTTCGCATACCGCTTGATAAGTTATCGCAGCTTTAAAGGTTTGAGTGAATCTGGTAAGCTTTCATGCGGAAACAGACAATTTAATGTTCCAGACAGAAGAATTTATTACACATGTTTCTGGCTTCAGCTGCTGACGTTGGCTTCACGCCAGGGGAACAGTTTGTGGCCTACATGGACGTATTACTTTCATCCATATCTGTATATGATCGTCTCACATAAAATCCTCCCCTTCCTGTCATACCTGAAGTGAATATCTTAAGACTCAAGTGGGTTTTAAGGATTTATACCAGATCGGCCACCTGCAATTTATTCATCTCTACAGACACAAACAGCAGCTTGTTAATATTCTGTATATTGCTTTCGTTATTATTACAAATCATCTCTTCCTACTAAATATGATTAGTCTGATTGCCTCTGAGGATGCAAATATTTTTGTCATTTTTGACGCCTCATGGCATACAAGCATGCTGTCACGTGACAGAATTAGACCAATCGTCAGCTTTTTTGTATACTTTTTTACAACACCGACCATGAGCGAGAAAAATTCCGTTTTAACTCTGCATATAGGTAAAACCCTCAGCATGTTTGTTGAATTTCTGACATCATGAATATAAGCATGGTTCGCATGGGTTATTGGATGGCAGCCAATCTTGAACGGGATACAGAAAACAACTCGTTACAATAGAAACGGAGTTGCCGTTTGGGTTGATTTTTAATAATTCTTCATTCGTAGCCTATAATGTTCAGATTATGGATCGTTTACCATGATATGAATGCAACATGTTTGAAGACCATTGCAATGCGTTCCCCCGCATGGCTTGTATCACGACTCAAATTACGCTTACAATCCTAAAACCGAAGCCTACTGAGCCGTGTGCTCATGGCTAGGTTTGAAATCATCGAACCCAATCAGTGTTGTACCGCCAACTTAGTAAATACCAATTTTTTGCCGCACACCGCGTTCTGCTACCGCTTTTCGCATACCGCTTGATAAGTTATCGCAGCTTTAAAGGTTTGAGTGAATCTGGTAAGCTTTCATGCGGAAACAGACAATTTAATGTTCCAGACAGAAGAATTTATTACACATGTTTCTGGCTTCAGCTGCTGACGTTGGCTTCACGCCAGGGGAACAGTTTGTGGCCTACATGGACGTATTACTTTCATCCATATCTGTATATGATCGTCTCACATAAAATCCTCCCCTTCCTGTCATACCTGAAGTGAATATCTTAAGACTCAAGTGGGTTTTAAGGATTTATACCAGATCGGCCACCTGCAATGTATTCATCTCTACAGACACAAACGGCACCTTGTTAATATTCTGTATATTGCTTTCGTTATTATTACAAATCATCTCTTCCTACTAAATATGATTAGTTCATTTAAATATTTTATTAACGACATACATATTTTATATTCTAGTATAATATTGTTTACCCTACCGTATTATCTTACATTATGTAATATCTGTCACATTATTTAAATTATATTATGCTATAGTTAATTAAAATGCATACATGTATGAAATTATATTACCTTATAATATATCATTATACATTATTATTATTAAATTTCATTACAAAACATCATATTTTATTATATTTTTTATTATTTTATTTATTAAATTATAATGTATTGTTTTATTGTATTACATTATATCTATTATATTTTCCTTTATAATACTGTACTGATTCCAGTAAAGATGAAATTCTAACTTGAATATGTAAACTGTGTCTTGTATGGAAAACCAGAAGGCAAAGTGATTGTATATTAATATATCTTTCTATTTTATTTCACTTTCACGGTACTGTAACTAGCAAGCAAGCATATTTGTTGTAGATTTTAAATCCAAATGTTCCTGTTTGGGAAAATCTGAGGAGACATCTTGGCGGTATCAAAGTTAATACTACCTGGCCAGTGAAACGGTTTTTTTTTCTGACATCATTTATAATTATTATACACCGGGAGTTGTCGCTAAACATAGCTTCCACAGCAATTTACATCTTAACTGTCTGTTCAATCAGATACGTGAATAATCGTCAAAAGGTATTAAAAATTGGATCAATAGAACAATTAGAAGTCACCTGTTTTGGTGAAATACTGATATGTGGTTAGTTTTGAAACACAAAAGCATCCGGTAGCGTATAACACACAAACACGTGTTCACAAATAGTAAAAGGTGTTCGTAATCTGACGTCGGAAATATTACCCAATTATGAACGCCCGCTACAGCTGCTAAAATTCACTCAGTCACCGTGAGGTCTTTCAACCTTTGTGTCTAAATATGTGTTACCGGGTTTATGTCACGTTACCTGCCGGAAGCAGAAGATGGAAGCCAGGATTTTTGGTGGTGTGCAGATGGTCGTGTCAGGAGCGATTTACAATATGTCCTTGAGGACCTGGCGTCACAGAATGCGTTGGTCATCCGCCTGGACACGTAGCGGTCATAATGGTCCTTAACGTTCTTCCATTAATGACCAGCTGTTAATCATTGTACCATTAATAACCATTAGGACTTGCATAATTCACGAGCTTCCCGGCAACCGAAAATGGCTGAGATACGGCTTGCAGCGGGACTACTCATACCCGTGCAGGCCAGGGGAAGGGGTGTACTATGTTCTCAAGGTTATCTGATATAACATAGCAAGTCGTTTTACATTATCCAGCTATTATCTCTTAATATTCATTGAACAGAACAATTTGGAGTTTTTCTTAAAGAAAGGCATTGTGCTATAGTCGTCATTTATTGATTTTTTGTATGTATTCCTCTGTGAACTCAAGGTTCGTCGTTTTGACTCATAAAACGAGTTACTTAAGTTATTTTTTTAGTTAACAACAAAATATCCTTTTGTAATAAAGAAAAAAATACAACTTTTCGGGAACTTACCGGATAACATCGGTACCGGGCTACATAGGGCTAACCTCCATGACACCACAAAGAAGACCCGCAGAACCACATAGGGATAACCCCCAGGACGCCATAACGATGACCCACAGGACGACATGGGCTGACACCAAGGACGCCATAGGTCGTGAGGTCGAATCCCGGTCAGACCCCAATTGTGCCAAGACCCTTATGCAAGGTCCCAAACGCAAGTGTGCATCTGTCAACTTAGCAGTAGAAATTGGCACCAGTAAATAATGGGAAGGTAACCTACGATGGACTAGCGTCCCATGCATCCAGGAGGAGTTTAACTAAGTCCCTTCACCCTACCGAAACCGGGATAAACTCCGGCCTGACTTTACTTTTATTACCTTATATTATCCTAGTTAAGAAAACCTGACGTCCAAGAAGGCCTTCTTTACAATATATACTAATCAACAAATGCTTGCCTACGTCCACATTACTTGGCTAATATCAGGCCATACATCTAGCATTTGTAATTAATTTATCAATTTTGAATTTACATGTGTGCATAAGTTATAAGTGATTAACTTAATTGATTTGGAGTGATTTTTTTTCAGATTTTGAAGATATATCTGACTCATTCTTTGAGACTTCAATTTATGTCAGTATAAGATAGGATTGATCCAGCCTCTGTAGATAACAAACACGTAAAAATATGAAAATTAAAAAGGATTTCTTTCTTGCAACAATCTAATTGTAACAAAAAGAAGAAGAAAAAAAAGTGTTTTAACATTAGGTTATTTTGAGTGACAGCTTAATTTTACTTTTACTGTCACAATTACGAGCGCCGGATATGGATTATTTTAACTTTTCAGGAATGCTTTTACAAAGGAAAGATCAACACACCAAACACGAATATTTTTCCTGACACAACTGATTTCGTGACTTTAAAGAATGCATAACCAACAGGCAGACAATAATCACTTATTTCTTAGGTGTATGTGTCTATTTGTAGTACTGCAAAGAGGTTTAAACGGGTTAACGATTCAAGTTTCTATAAACACACTACATAAACACACTAACCAGAGCGTACTCAACGACCGCAGACCTCCACCATCGTTAATAATATTTAGTTTGTGTGCTTTAGCAGTTAAACAATTCCTGTTTTTCAGAAGACCCATTATCACATGTTTAATTGAAATGCAGTGCATAACACTTTGAAAACAAAGACAGATGGACAAAAGAAAAAGGCCAAGCCTTCATAAGGAGAACTGTAACACTAACAGGTATAAACATTGATTTTGATGACACATAGCCTATTTTGCCTAGGTACCCGTAAAACTTGTAGTAAGTGTTTATCTTTATACTTCAGTGATTTCTTTATGCCTCAGAAAGTGAGAGAGAGTGGTACATGAGGAGATATTTCTGAAATAGCCTCTACAATTATTATCAGGCAAAAGGTCATTTCAGGATCAATTAAAAATATAGCCTTTTAAACCTGGTACTATGCCTTTTTTAATTATATAAATTAATGATTTCACTCATTTAAATATGTTGTATTATCAATAAATTTAAATTGTTAAAAAAGTTGTTTGATTTATGCAATTTATGATAACGGATAAGTATATATATATATATATATATATATATATATATATATATATATATATATATATATATCCTTATTTTAGTGAGGTACAGGAATAGGTAAAATCTATGGTATCTTGGATGTAATACAGTTGTAAAAAGATTTCTCTATCGTTCAATGAAAAGAAAGGTTTCTCTGGAATGTGTCGTTTTCTGAAATGTGTATATTCTTGTCAGCATGTAATTGGATGTGACACCGGCTGAAACATCGTCCTTCCAGTGATAAGCAAAAAGTCCCTGGCATGTCTTTTCCGTTAAATTCAGAAAAAAACGGACCCTAATGTGATACAAGTGGTCTCAGCCTTTTGACTTTTGTTTTAGCCATGCATTTCATTGGCTAAGGTTTCAGCAGGCCCACCTGTGCGGCGGCTGATCTCTCGAACCATTATCCGGGCTTTTAACCTCCGATACATGACTATGGGAAAATAGATTCATAAATACCAGTGATCCCGTTACCCGCAGTCACGGGAAGAAGCAAAAGGACCTTAACAACAGAATCAAATTGTTGAGAATGTGGTGTATTGATAAGGACAGAGATGGTATGCTATATATGACCATTTGACGCCAACGACTGACGTGACGTTTGATACAGTCGTGACATGACAGCGTTGGCCTGACATTTCAAGAAATGTCAAAAGTTCTTTAACATAACACCCGTTATAAAAAACGAATAAGGTTGTTGTCCATCCTTTTAGCATACATTTGATTCCAAAACCTAAGAAGCTTTTAAAAAAAATGGAGGGATAGGACTTCAATGTTATTAACGTCTGTAATATTTCTCGATAGCCAAGCATCATAAAAATGGCGCTATTGGATTATAAAGATTTGATATCTGATTATTCACGATTTCAGTATGGAGAACTGTGAACCTTACATCGTTCTTTGAGTTACACAATTTCCCTGTTAATATTTAATTTCACTGAATCTGTTAAACACCGGTTTTAGCTGCGACTATCTTTAACTATGTCAGTGTCACGAGAAAACTGTTATTGTGTATTGTGTTGCATTTCTATAGTCGTGAATATAACCAGATGATTGTTTTTATAATTTAATGTACGTTAATATGGATAATCATGTTCAGATATTGGCGTGATAACTTTGGTAAAAAAACACACGTGTCTCAGTTGATGTAAATTTCAAAGCTCGGTACAGTTAAAGTCTGTCTGAGCCGTCTCTGATTGGCGGTATCTATAGTAACGACGATTTCTTGTAGATTTCAAATGAATAGCACCTGGTTAGTTTAGTTTTCCAAGGACTTTTGTCTCTGGAGGCGTATCCTTATTAGAACTCACACTGTAATGGACGGTCGACGTAATTGGGAGGAGTAATTCGTTAGAAGAGCTTGGGTTGTTACGTAAGCAAGCACAAATAAGTCGTGAAGAAGGCGTTTTCGGGAGTAGTTCCCGAGCAGCGTACCAGTGACAGGTATAGCCTGACGATATCTGCAGCACTTCGGGGGCAGGTCTGCATGTTTCACAGTGGAGACAGCTGAGAAATGATGTCTAAAAGATAGTTTGTGTCTCGGGAAGGCCTATGGGATTTTTCAGTAAAGGACTTCAGATCGAGCATCGCATTTTCGTAAATCTGGCGATTTATTAACTGTGTTGAGTGCTTCCTGGAAAAGACCGAGGACTTTATTTAAACGCTTAAATGTTGAGGTTCTGAATATTGCTGTGTGGAGGTGCATTCGGTAGTGGTGGGAGTCGGTTCCTTTTTCATAATCGATCATCGGTTTTAGCAAACCGACTGATGATCGATAATTAATCGGTTCAGACGAATATTTGCAATTTTCAAAGAAATATGCAATTATCTGTGAAACTCTACCTGCGTTTCTCCGGCAGGTATTCTCCTATCGCGCACGAGTGTAAAGCCTATAGAGGGGCTGTTTTTCTAGCACATGAAGGCAGATTTTACGGGCCCAGGTGCGCTTGGGGCAGATCATACAAAAAAATTGCAGACTAGTCCCCCCCCCCCCCAAACAAAAAAAGAAAAAAAGGGAGAAATCCAAATACTCGACCGGCCGGGTTAACCCCCCCCCCCCCTCCAATTTTTTTTAAGGACGGCCTACACAGCGGCACCTGGCATCGGTTGAATATATTTTTAAAGAGAATCTCGCAAAATTGGCATAGACCTGGAGAATTTTTTTTAAGGACGGCCTACACAGCGGCACCTGGCATCTGTTGAATATATTTTGTTAAGAGAATCTCGGAAAATTGGTATAGACCTGGAGAATTATGAACTATTTTAACGCCATCCCGCCCATATTTTGCAATGTACAGCTCGTTAGAAAACTCTCCGCTAATTTTGCAGCTCCCTGCGAGTTCACAGATAATAAGTTTAATAAGTCCTCCGTTCTCGCATCTATCGTGTCATACTCCGTTACATACGGAAGTTATTTGGGAACGCAGACTCATTATATGAAGCGCGGAATGTGGTAAAAAAAGGAAGAATAATTTTTGCCTATAACATAAAGGCAGGCTCGAAAGAAAACAATCATTATTATGATGTAATCGATAGTTGCTTTTGGTAATCGAGCGCTTGAAAGTGGCAGCAAACCGACTGACTTTCGATAAAACTCGATGATCGGCCCAACACTAGTATTCGGCTACCTAGGTCTGGGTGGTTCCAGGAGACATCAGCGGTGAAGGACATTGATTCAATGCCAAGAAAGAATAGTCTGTGCGTGAACTGTGTCAAACGTGTATACTCCAGCGAGAGTTTGAATATTATAGGAGCTCTATAGGACTGAAAATACAACGCGAGCCCTTGAGTGAGTCATCCCGGTGTCACGTGTGCGCGTTGGTCATGTGACCGGAAACAAACTGAACAAGGAACTTTGTTGTGTAATGTCATTTACAAACTGTAGTTACTTTGTGTTTGTTACTTTGTCGTCATCAGTGTTTGTGCATGTGGAGCGCCTGTCCAGAGAATGTAAGTAGCTACTTTCTTTAATATATATTGATTTGTTTTGTTAACACATGTCCCAGGTTTTTTTTGGAGTGTACGTATGGACGAGTTCAGCCAGTCGGTTTGACAGTTTAAGAACCTGGACGTCCACATCTTTACCGGTGTGACAGTCAATCGTAGGAGGGATTTTGTTTAGGGTCAAAGATCTCGCAAAAAAAGTTACATTGGAGCCGGGGCATAAGCCGATCACCTTGGCTCCAGCAGGCTTGGGCCAGCTACGGATCCCTCACCAACGACATAAAGTCAGAATAGTTCATTTTCAGGTGTTCGACCTCGAAATTGATAAGGAAATAGAGGCGAGGTCTTTGCATGTATATTTGTAGATGACACACCAAGACAAGAAGCCTTTCAAGGTTAGCTCTAGAACACCTGGTACTGAAGTCAAGACGAGACGTGGGGTGAACCAGCGGGGCAGCAGCAACCATGCCTACTCAACGATAAATGCCAGAGCACTCCTTAGCCCAGCATGCAAACAGTTTTTTAGTCTAGAACCATTATATTGAATGATGACCGACCGATCTTTGTGTTTCTCATTGGCCGATCAAAGATCTCTTTGTAACGACCGCTTTTCAGGACCAATAGCGATCACTAGGGGTGTACGATATTACCGATATTTTGGTATATTGCGATATCGTTTGTATATCGATATTCTGTTTAACAGTTAAGACATCTTAATGTGTTGAATTAAGTGAAAGTGTAAAAGTAAAAGATGCTACCGTGTCTCTTGGCACACCTCAGGCCGGTTTGGTGGACCATATGTTAAAAGGTCCGTCTAAGAGAATTTTTATTTCATTTCTGCTCGACTTATTGACTCATTGATACAAAAATAAATAAATAGGAAGTGCCAAGCGCAGTAAAATAAAACATAAATTAGTTATTGATATTCTTTATTTACATCTTGTGTAAAAGCAGGTCAATTGTTAATTCAACAGTATTTTTATCAATAACAACCGTCTTGTGCTGTGCTTAACGACTGTGATTATAAATGTATACCATGTATCCCTGCCAAACAACTGTCCGGATTGCTCTTTTTATCAAGTAACTTGAATATGTAAGGCTGAAAAGGAACATACATAAAACAATAAATATTTCTTCCAGTTCATACAACAATAATAGTTTTGCGTTATATCCTCTGTGAAGAAATCTGATCATAATATACTTTCATTGTTTCATTATATTTAATATGATAAATATTTAATCACAATTGTTATATGTTATATATACGAGAAAACACATCTATTTCCTGTAAATCAGAAAGATGAAAATTTCGCGATACGTTTCGTAACACGCAACCATATATCGCATTATACTGAAATACGAAAATTGTAGACCTACCACCCCTAGAGATCACCTGTGTTTGCAACATTATGTTCGCTCCCCACTCCCCGCCCCCGTTCACAGATCGTCGCGATAGTCGTTGCTTGTCGTATCTTCAATAGTTACAGGGCTTTATTTGAACCTGATAAAAAATGACCAAAAGATTTCTGCTCAACATATATTGACTTTCAACAACTCAAATGTTTTCATAACTTTCACAATGAAAACATGTTTACTTCCGTGTTCTATCGATCTATCTTATACTGTTTTGAATCATATTCTAAAATATTATTCTCTTCAGCTGTTGCCGGGCCTGATCTCTTGTAATCATTGATATCCTTGTCCAGTAACAGTCCTTTAGGACCCATTTTTGTTTATAAGAAGACAAACGAACCAACTAATGAACAAAGAAACAGACAGGCGTCGGTGAAAACATGACTTATTTGGCGGACTTAATGCAAAAGAGGAAGATCAGATTGTCTCCTGCGGCAAACAAATGAACACCAGTTTAGACAGAGTGGCATAACAAATAGACGTGAGATTTGAGTTATGATATTTGACACTGAAATTCAGGTCAGGTTTTACTAACATCGTAAAGAAATGAGATACTGAATAATACTGCATAGAGCAAGTCTACGGGGACGTAAAATAATACTCCATAGAGCAAGTCTAAGGGGACGTTAATAGGCTTCAGAAAAGACAACGCCAGACGTCTAGCATTAACCATGACAGTAAAACATCAACGGTGCACAAAGGTTTAATCAGTGAGATGAAAATTTAATTTGAGGATATGGTCACACTGGCCGAAACGTGTCGGAAAATACGCTAAAGGACAAATAATATCTACGTTTACATTGTCATGTCATTTTCGGCGGTCTGCGTGTTACGTGCATGATATGTAGGTTAACTGTTGCATTGACGTATTTGGCAGCCTAATGTGATAAAAAGTCATATCCCGTAGTGTTAGTCTTGAACGTGACCCCACTCTCTATAACCAAAAGAGAAAATGTCATTTTATTTGTCCAATAACGTACAGTATAAGTTCCCTTGGTGTTCCGTACCGATTTCGGTTCAAAGAAAGCCCTTCTTAATACACTGTTGTGCGTACAGACAAAGTTTAAGCTATTTTGTTCGTCCGGGATTTACAATTGTTTGAAACAGTGTACTAAAATGCCCGACACTCATGATCCATTTTTAATATTTCCGATTCCTATAGCAATTTTTTCCCGGCATCAATAAAATATGATTTATTTTTTTATACATACAGTTGTGAATTGTATGAGTGATGAAGAGAAATATGGGTCACACGTTTGCATTTGACTCTTCCAGTGTAGATTTACCTCTTTTCCTGGAAAATAACCATACGGCAGCGTACCCACGGTTTTACTGTTATCTGGTAAATGCTAGTTTAGAAACGTGGCTTTGTAGTACTTTTATTTTTCGTATTCGAGAATTAAATTACTCCAGCCGAGCAAGAAATTTTCATCTGATAAGTTTTATTTTTTACCTTACTCTACTGATACATAAGAATGCCTTCAATTTATCCGAATACTGATAAATTATCAATCAATTTGCGATACCGGATGATCTCGTTAATAGAAGAAAAAAATATTGTAATGTGGATCCAGATCCAAATGACGATTTAAGATACAAATCGTTTTTTGGTAAAGTCGTTTCCTTCCTGCATTTTGCTAACTGTCTTTGGCATAGACTTAGAAACCCCGTCGACGGTAAGTGCAATTATATTGATGTATTCAAGGATCTGCTCGGCCGGTGGGAGAGTTGGAGCGCGAATTTCCAGTTTTATAAGGTCTTTTTTTATACCTTAAAAGTCACTGGGCATGTGCATAAGATAATGCTTATTTACAGTCTGTGTTTCTTACTTTTCTTTTAATAATTTGCTTTTACTATTGTATTTGTTCCCTTTGAATAATCTTCATTTTAACAAAAAGGTTTAGATATTGCCTCGTAGTTCAATATTTATCCACTAAAGCTGGCTAACTGGTACTGAATTTATTAAATATATGCTAACTTTAGAATAAAATTTTTTTTTTCAACAAACTATAAGGGCATTTCGTTGATTTAATTTTGTTCATGTATTTTCGTATCTAAATTCTTATATTTATATGGGAAAATATCATTCTATATTTCAGTTTTACAAAGTTGACATTTTTCTGAACAATAAGTCTGGATATCATTCGTTTGTAGGCTTACCGCTTCAAATCATAAAAGCCTGGGTATGACACCAAACATGTCCAGACTGATTCCCTTCACTTTACGCAAATGTCAGGCTTTGTATTCTTTGCCAAAGATGGGGAGGCCTGGCATTTTATTTACACAATATTCCAGACAGACTTTCGCGGGTGTGTATACCATGTTAAAGGTAACTTTAACACCATCGGGCACAGGATCGATTATCTCAACGCCTGTGTTCCCCCACCTCTATCTATTTTTAGACAGATATTCCTGTTCTAACACCAAGTTTCTGGCACCAAGGAAGTTTCAATCGTAAGTCTCTTGTTAACTTTTTTACCTTGGCCAAGGAAGTTATGGTGCCACTCATGTTTGATTATTATGGGTTATATAATGGATTGTTGGTTATTTTATTTGCTCGTTTGTTAGCCAGACAATATAGATACTAACGATTTAAAACAAATTTTTGTTGAAGGATGGGTACATGGGCCGGTGAAGATTTCTTTCAATTCGGTGTTAGTAAAATCTGTTTGTAAAAAAGTCAAGTAAAAAAAAAACTTCCCATTTGGATAAAAATAGCAAGTCAGGTACGCCCACATTTAAAATAATGATTCAAATGAATTATGTTTTCACGAGGATGAGCAACATCATTTGGAGTCTGCCGGGACATCATTCGGAAATTTTTTATAAAATATAAGTAATAGGTTCCTTGGTAGATACATTTCGAGAAATGCGCAGTCGGCCTGTTTCATCCGACAGTACGTTTTTGTATAAGTGCTGTTTCATCTCACTGTCATGTTGTCTTTTGTCTCTATACTTGCCCGTTAACGTCTCTGTTTACTTTGTTTACCTAATTACGGGGTGCACATAAAAGCGGACCGAACTGTCTCGCTAGAGAAGCTTGCTTTGCTAGCGAAGCGATTGGGACGCCGGACTTGTGCGCCACCGACCTGGGTTCGACTCCCGGATCGCCCCAGGATTTTTCCCATCAACAATTTGTCTTCATAACAACCTATATGCACCATGTCTGAAGGAATGGGCCTAAAAAATCATAAAATGATATATTGGCACATTGATACAAGGAAGACTGACAGAGTTTAATTCTAATCAATGGAATTCATTCAAACTGTTGATGAGAAAGGCTAAAATATAAAAACTAATAATTATAATAATATTAAGAAGAAGGATGATGATGATAATAATAATAATAAAAACTACTACTACTTAATCTTGTTATTATTATTATTATTATTATTATTATTATTGTCATCATCATTAATATTTATATAAATATTATTGTTTATTGTAGACTTTAAGTGTTGCCGATAACATTAGGAATTTAAATTAATTAGAAATGACAGTATTAAACATGACGGTAGCTGTGCCTTGTCGGATGGACAGATATCTTAGTGGTTACTGACCTGGCCTTGACGTCGATTTGTAGAGCCGTAACCATTCGTTTTCTTTTGACGAGATTCCAGGTCGCTTATTGTATACCACGTAGGTAATTTGTCAATGATATGTTAGGATGCTATAAATAAAGGCGTGTCTGTCATTCAGTCTTTGTTGGATGTGATCAATAAATGGCAGTCGTAGACAGGATGAGCCGGATGTATTACAGTTACACGTTTTGACATTGAATAGACGGAATATAAGGATAGCAACACGTGAGATACAATAGGTCAACACCCCCAATGTTTGTGGCAGACCAGCCACGTGTCTGCTATAGAGTTACAATGGTCCTTTATTTTACAGACATGGTGTAACAATAGACAGATAAATTAGCTTTACATTCAATAATACATGTGTAGACCACCCACGTGTGAGCTATTTAGATATCACTTTATTATGCATAGTCAAAACTGAGGGACCCATTCTCAAAGGATAAATATTATGCTTGGTCCGGGTGTACGGGAAGAAATAATGTCATTAAGTAAACCCCTAAATAAATTTCAAATATAATAATACATACACGCGTATATGAACTGTAGTTAGCTTCATATTCGCGAGGCTGAAATTTCGTGATTCTTTTCATTTTGAACGTTTCGCAAGGGTTTTTATTTTCGTGATCGTACCTTGACCAAGTACAGCGGTAGTTTTCTTAATTGCATCCGACAGGGTGGTTTGCGTTCATCCCCGTCTGTGTGGGTGTTTGTGTTGGTTTCCATCATAACACACGCAATATGGAACCGAATATCATGAAAGTTTCAGGGCATTTTATGAATGGGCCAATGAAGAATCGATGAGATGTCGGTGTGGGTCGAGCACATAATCTGGATCCAGGAACGTCATCAACGAATTTTCCCAAATGTAAAACCACTTATGCACGAATGACCCCGGGAATATGGGTCGAAAAAAATGAATGGCGGAGGCCTGCATCCATATAAAATAAGATTTCTAGTTAGGTTTCAAACACTCAGAGAAGAAGAGAGAGGAAGAAAGAGAGTGCGTATGTGGGTGAGAGACAGAGAGAGAAAGAGACTGAGTGTTTGACAGAGTAAGAGAGAAAAAGAGTGAAAGAGAGTGTTTTGGAGAGAGTGAGAAAGAGAGCGAGTGTGTGTGTGTGTGTGAGAGAGAGAGAGAGAGAGAGAGAGAGAGAGAGAAAGCGAATAGAACTGAGAGAGAGAGAGAGAGAGTGAGAGAGAGAGAGAGAATATTTATGTATTAGAAATGGGGCATGGGGGATCTAGGTTAACTGCATCAATCCGATGCAAAACATATTTACAGCAACATCACCACACCCGCAATCCGACCCATCCATCAATGTTCACCAATTTAACGTCTACTCCACACTGTGTAACACACACACCGCACCCTTCATCTTAAATTATATACAAGTGTTGCAGCAATCCCATAGGTCCTTCGCCGGAGGCAGATGGTTCCACGTTTATTCCAGACTATTCCTTTATAGAGGTGTCTCTGTGGCTTTCAGCAGTCTCCCTGGTAAAAAAAGCTGACATTTCACATCATTTACCCTAAGGATTCCTTCTTTGAGGCAATCCTCGCTCACAGAAGCCGAGTGTTTTCCCCTGCGAATCATGGCTATATCTCGCTCACCCTCTCGGCTAGTTGACGTTTACTGGAATGACAGATACATTTTTATCTCCGTGCTAATCGATTCTATAAAAAAATTGCGAAGAAGGGTATACGAGTCTAAAAGCTGTTTTTTACAGATCTACTTGCCAAGATGAGTGTGTCAACCATGTATGATAAATATAACCAATTAATAAATGAAACAAATGTCCATGTTTACACCAATACCATATTGACACTTCTTATTTGCAAAGATTTTATTTTCTGGTGTGAAATATTTCAAATATTTAGTACTATACCCTTTGTCTTGTTCAAAATGAATTTCAGGGCATGCCCTAATACAAATCCAATTGTATACTGTCCCCTATGTATGCAACCTGCATTAACTATTTACCTGTATTCGTTAAAATATTCACACGTACGCGCACAGTCCGTGCAAAGTAAAGTCAGTGTCTCATCAAGTAAGGAAATCTCTGACCGGACCTCTAATAAAATCACTGAACTATAAATAAAATACAGTTATTTGCTCTCATGGCTTTGAATGAGAATGAGACTTTTAGATTATTCTCCAGAGATAAAGTCCTTGGAATCTAACAGGCTTTATATTTCTTATCAAACTATAAGCTTCATCCCTTATTTATTAAGAAGATAGTTCTACTGCGCAGTGGCATCTGTGAAAATAAGGGGTTTAGGAATCTCTATGTAAGTTCACAAAGTCAAATTTTGAGTCTGCAAACTGATCCTATGTCTTTATGAATGTTTCTTTATTTGATGGACTGTAGTATTTCATCAACATGTTTGTAATTTGCCTGGTCATACCGACGGCAAAAGCACACTCTGCTCACCATTAATTGGTTATGTTTGCAACGTCAACTGATCAAATTAGGAAAGCATCAATCATAGAGGAAAATTTAAAAGGTTGCGAAGAATACAATTTAGAGCAAAAAAGCATAGATTTACCCATTTCCTGAACGTCCAAGAAAGCAAGATGATACACCGATTCATATAACCAGTGTCTGGCAAAGACTGGATTACAATGGGTTATTTTACTATAATATTTGCGACAATTCTACCGGACTTCCGTAACTTCTAATCTGGTGAATTTTGGTTTCACTCAAGCGCACAAAATAGCGGCGTGTGGTCTCCGAGCTGGTTTGTTTCGTAGGAAATCAGCTCACAAGTTGGTTAGTTTCGTAGAAAACAAATCAGACTTGAAGCGAGTGGCTATCAGTTACATTTTAAGGTCACGTGACCTAGAAATAAAAGTTTGTTCAATTCGAACACCTTCTTTCAAGATATTGTGTTGAATGGTCATCAAAACGGATCATTGTTGGCTCTTGGTAGAATTCAAGAATGTTTATAGTTTACATGACATAATTTTAGGTAACGTAACATTAAAGCACTGTGCCGGGTTCCAGTAAATGCATACTATGATTTTTTTTCATTAATAACGACACTGTCTATATTCAGGAACCTGACTTTTAATTATATTAATTATTTCGTTTGAAATCTTCGTGAATATACCGTCTAATTAAGCTCCGGAACCCCCAGATAATATCTGACCCGTTGACCAGGAGTGATAATGGACATATTTAGCAAGTTATGTGTATTTCAAATGAGGCAAATGTGCTATGCTGTTGTGAAGTTTGGACTCAGAATCTCAGATTTAAATTTGGATTCAACCGTTTCATAACAGAAGTCAGCACATGTTAAGCCTCTATTAATTTGTTTGTTTCTTCACTCAAAATTAATTCCCAACAAGGGGATAATATATAACGGACAACGGTTTCAGATTCATTCACCGTTTCTGTGACATTACAGACCATTAGCATTCACACCCACGAACCAAATACATAAAATTCGCTATTTTTTCAAGGATTAAAAATATAAATTGTTATTCATATCTCATTCTCTGCTGCATGAACGAAGTGATTTAAAAGAAAAATAAATTTAGTACTTTGTATTATTTGACATTCTTTCGTATTTTCCAGTGACACTCGGTATCTCTTTGTGTTTCTTCGTAATCAGCACACCGGAGAAACAAATACAATTAGTCAACGAGTCTTGAAAAAGAATGCTTCCTGTCCCGTATAATCTACAATCAGCTTGGCGCCGACCGGCTCCATCTCAGCCGGCCGGAAAGAGGCTAATTATAATTAGACGGCAGTAACGAGCCAGGTGCCGGTTCCTGATTCTTAATGAGAAACAATGTCGGATTCCACGTACAATCAGTCGCCCCGCTGAACATCCCATAATGGTATACAGGAATATCATAGTTCCATCACGTTTGGACAGGCAAAAAAGTATATCATTCTTTGGCGATTTGACTTTTTCTTTTATCGGTATTGAAAATATAAGAATGTTAAACTTTTGTTAGTGTAAACAGCATGCACCAAAATAACGACGATTTTATAGCCTGGAATTAGAGTGCAGCGCAGAAAAAAATGTATAAAATAACAAAGGAAATTTGAGGTTTAGCCATAATCATGAAAACGCGGACCGGCTCTGGATAGACGTTATTGTGGTACTGATAGGGCCTATTTTAACATCAAGCTAATCTTGGTAAAAAACTGTCGCTGTATTACTAAATGATTAGTTTTTGACTGTAAGTGATAACTCGAACATTGTCTTTCTGAACGATCTTTTGTCTCATAATCCTGTTTTACGGACATGATTGCGTATCTGGTCGACATCATCCCGTTAGACTCACAAATGTGCAACATTGATTAATTTTTAAACATACATTAGTTATGGTATCAATGGCTGCATGGATACGAGAACCTTACATAAAGCATACTTAATTTCTTACTTATTTACGAGCTTGTCTAGAAGATGTAGTGTCTTACTGTCATATTGATGCGTAATCCACAACTGTGATAAGATTATAGTTTTGGCCCTGACCTGTACACTGTGGCGGTGTAATGGTGAAAATGTAGAAGGAACAAAAAGTTCATAAATGGCTAATAAAGTATACACAATCAAAATACATCCGGTCGTGTATTTGGTAGTAAATGGGCCTTTCTGGTAACATAACTACATTCTTACCTTAATATTTTAATGAAAAAAAATATTCTCTAAGATCCTTGTAAGCCCGCCTTCATTTAAACATAACAAAGTTTAGAAACTTGATGTGAGCGGACGTTGATGAACTGGTACCCTGCACAGACCCCCATTAACGCCCGCTTTATTCTTGTTCCAATAGCGATAATATCAGAGCGGGGTCCCAGTCTAAATCTGGCTGCAAAGGACTGTGAGACTATTCATATAACATGGCGTCTTCTTCTTTTTGTAGACATTTGGATTCTTAGTAAATGTGTGGATATGTAGGGCATTTGAGCATCACATCGATGCTGAAACCTTTTAATAGTTTCATACATCATCCCAGGTAACTATTTTATGTTGACACCGCCTAAAAAGTCACTTATGCGATTCAAAAGGGTCCCCCTTTTTGGAATCAAAAATGGTTTATACAGTAGGGCCGAAGTCAAGACGTTAGTGGGTAGGAGCAGAGAGAATCGGAATAAAGCGCCTTGGGATGAGACAAACTGTCATCTGTTTATCTTCACTGGGTGGTAATATTTTATTTATTTTAATAATTTTCATCAAAGTGAATATAGAATACCATGATAAATCCCCCTGCAGTGAATTTACATAGGTACATTCACAAAGTAAGCTCACTGAAGTTGAATACACCCCTTGTGACTAATTTATACATATATGCCATATGTTAATTCGAATAGACAATACACACCTTGTTATACTTTTGTTACCCTAACAGTCCATAAATCCTGATAATTTATTTAAAAGTATTTCTTTTGATTCACCTGTGTCACTCCGAAGAATATAATAAAAAATCTTTATAAGTATCTGTTCAATCTGTTTCCAAGTGTTGCATAATAGATGTTTAAACGTCAAAGGTTTTCTGTAATGTATTGCAGATGAGCTAAACATTATATATATTGTTTTTTTAAAATTTGAATCAGCTATGTACAGTGAGTAGCTTCTTCACAGTAAGTGGACTCAATTAATCTTTGAGGGTTAATTGGGGATGATTATATTACGGACTATGTTTTCATAAACATAAGATGTTTCCAGTATACGTTTTTCAAACCATTTTTAGATACATAATATTTCATAGTAAACTAAGAAATATAAGCCAAGTCATTATTCTTTATATATTTCTGTTTTTACTTTATAAATATTATACTTTGAATATCAGGGATGGATAATAACCAACACCAATGACATTGTGTGTGTGGGGGGGGGGGGATGGGGGCTCCCCATTGGACGATTGGTCACAATTCGGCGTCAAATTCGTGAAATTGGAAACGGGGCTTTAGGCTCCTTAAGAGCATGGGCTCGTTTGTTTATAATATTAAGGCTGCAGAAAGGCTTATATGATTAATCAGAAATATAGCACCAGTCAGGCCATTCTGTAAAATATGTGAGCAAAAATAACATAACAAAAAAGATAGTTTCCTGGAGCTTTTTAAAATCTGAATGAAACTCTTCATAAATTTTATCGGGTATTTGTAATTCCACAGCTAAGCGCAATATGTCAGTATATTGGTCAATATCATGTATCTCTAAAAACGAAAGATGAATAATACTTATTCTACCTCTAATACAAATTGATTATATTCAAAATAGCAAACTGTTTAACATGTGTAAATTATTTGATAAATTGTGTTCTATTGTATCAAGACGACGTATTTCAGAGATAATTTGGTATTTCGTATATACGCCTATTATATGTGGGCGGTAAATATATGAGCTGATTTCGGGTTTAAGTTTAAATTCTGAAGGAAAGTGTCAACCAAGGCTAGGGATAAACTAAACCACAAGTAATTTGGAACCGATTTGAGTTTCATCCATTTCATGAATCCAAAGGTTTCCTATTAGCTGCTCGTATCCCTTTTGTTGTGAATGACTGATTGTTAGGGGTGATTCAGCAGCAGGCAATATCGCTGTGGTGTTTTCTATTAGGGTTCTCAAGGCCTAACTTGTTATGCCGTCAAATGCGTCAAATCACAATCAGAGTTTGTTTTCAATTTCACGGTGTGATGAACGTGTGAGTTTCACGCAGGGCAAGGGCGCTTTTCTGATTGTGTTTGATTGTTCATCATGAAAATAATGGCTTTCAGGATAAAGAAAGAGACAATAAGATGAAACATTGATAGTCCAATCTTTCCCGTTAAACGCAGATGCTCAACAAGCAAAATGGATATCCTCAAGTTTAGGGTAATTATAAGTTCAGTTGTCTGTTTTCTATTAAAACACCGAGGATTGGTAAATTTACAGTACTGTTTGTGCTGGCATGGTGCTCAAGCTTTTTATATTCTTATTATATCTCAACTTTTACGTTTTGACACAGCTGTTTAATTGCACAACTCCTACGTAAAATTGACGACAATTACTTGGGAAAACAGTATAAGAGAGATGACATATTAATACTTGATACAGAAGTATTTCGTGTGTGTGTGTATGTTGAAATGTATGCATTTATGTTTATTATATTTATTAGATTTTAACAGATAAGCGGAAAATGGTCAACATTCAGCGGTCCGTAATCTTCTGGTCAGTGTTTATGTGAGAGATCTATCGCATGTACTCATCGCCAAATCACTCATAAAACCTTGCAGCATATTAATTTTTCAATCAGTCAGTGACGTAATTGAATAATTACTAATAAAGAGATCGAGGCTTACTTTTATAATAAGTCCCCAGTCAATGCCCGGAAGGTGCGCATGTAATTTTCATCAGGTCATTTGCGGTTAGATTTATTTTCCTGCGGGTGTCTAACAAATAATTACCGGAATAGAGACATTAATCTAATTATAAAGGGGTGAGAGTCATTGCTCCTTTTTCTGAAAATTCTGGTTATCAAAGCCAAGTTCCCAAATACATGGAGTGTGGGGTTTTCCCGCCTAGTGGTACCGTATACGATATCGAATACTACGAACACCCTGCGTCTTGTCATTCTTCCGGAACGAGAAGCAAACTGAACCACTCCACAAAATATACGAATGAATTACATACGTAAATCCTCTAGGGAGCAACGATTTTTACATTATAACTACCAGTACATTATCCGTTGTGGCGTTGGTCTTATGGACGGGTTTTACATGGGCCGAGTAGACATGGTCCTAATTCACTGGCTTAGTTTTTGAAAAGCGGTGCTGCGACAGACAATTCCCGAAAAAAATATCAGATTCCTCGGGATTTAAGGCAGAATACGCAAAGTACACCCCCTTAGGACACACTTGGTATCGTTTTACTGCAAGACCAAAGACGAGACCTCTCCGAAGCGCGGGACAGAGTTGTTTGACATCTACTGAGTGCCACCAACGTCAGTTATAATTTTTATATATATATATATATATATATATATATATATATATATGATAAGTGGACGCTAAAAAAACTTTAGTGTACGAACTATCACTCGTACTGCTGCTTCTTTGCGACACCGCTGCGAACATCATAACGGGCTGGCTCCATTTTGTTTGAATGTAAGCTAGGCTTCATGTCCATCGAAGTGACGTAATGATGCTCTTTATTAGTGGTTTGCAAATTAATCGATCATATCGATGATTGGTCGTTTTGTTTAAAAACGAATACTCGATTGCATTTTTGCATAATCGATCACAAACGTTTATGTATACACATTCAAAGATGTCATATTATCCCAATAAATAATTGGGATTAGAAAATTAGATAATAAGCGGGACAGAAAACAGTGAACAGCATTATACTTAAAATTGACCAACGGATAAAGTGTCAACAACAAGTCATAAAAATAAAATTTCGATCAACATAAAAATTTCTATACAGCATATTTAATTGTTATATAGATGGTACATTAATTGATGGATTAATAATTGATCATCGGTATTTTTTTTTTATCTTTCAGTCATCGAATATGATTTTACAACCGATTATTACCATTGCTTCTTATCCAAGTTTCTGTCTTCAGATATTACATGTATATAGAAATAATATATCTTACCATCTAATTACACTATTCCACATCATTACACATTACACGTTCTTTGAACTCATATTAAGGATGAAAAGTATGTATTTAGGTGAGATATAGAAAATTAGGATCCCTTAATAAAAAAAGGTTCCGATGCATTAACGTCACCATGGCGTATGCCGGACGGGAATAGCTGTCAAAAAAGAAGCGGCGTGGGCATATGAAAAATATAAATGTGATTTGACATTAAATCTATTACAGTTGGCGTTCTTGAATAACAAATCTTTTCTGCCATGAATCAACTGATGACGTAAAAATACATGCTGTCCCCACTGTCCCCGTGAAATTCTTGATAAATACGACAGGGGACTTGTATGTGTCAAGATTGTGGTGACAGCCTCTGAATGGTTATGATTATGTTTCATTGGAAACTGCCAGGTGCTAGCGAGAGTGAGATAACGGTTATTGTGGAGTAAAGCTTTCGAGATGTAAAGGATGTATTTATAGTTTTAAATTCCTGAGTATCCTCTGGTTTAAATGCTTTGAATTTTATACGGGAAAAAAATGTGAAGCCTTATTAAGGGTAAATATTACCTGAAAAAGTATATATTTAAGTACTAGCATTAAAGCAACTCAAACACCGAAGTTTGATATTAAGGTTTAATAGATGAGAGAACCTGTGACTCATAAATTCTTTTTGCAAAGCAATGTTTTGAAAAAAAATATAATATGTAAAGAGGTTTTAAAAGAAAAAATTATGGTTGAGTGTGTAGAACTGATGGTCCTCGCAGACACCTGCAAAAAAAAATACTTGCAGAAATATAACGTATCAGTTATGTTTCTCGACGCATAGTGCAATCTTTTTAATCACCATTAAGTATGAGCTATGGTGAGGACTTCCGAACTCTAATACTCTGCAGGCCTCCAGCTGTTGTATTTCGCGATAAATTAACCTCATTGGCCTGAGCGTGCTTTGTATGCCAACTCCTTTCCTTTTATTCATGAAAGGCCTGCCATGGCAAACAGTGCTTACATGGAAGGAGCTACATGGAAAAGAGCGTAACCATTGTGTAAAGAGTGGATGCAAATGGAAATCTGTTATGTACGGGTCAAATGAACCAGCATCGCAGCATCTGATACCCGATACCTACCGAAGTGGCCTAGGCCTTGGAAAGGACAAAGTATATTTTAAGAGAAGTTGACCCCTATTTGTGTTTATGAAAATTTAAATGGAAAATGTGCAGCTAACATTCTAGATTTGTGCAATTTTAAAATGCAGTGTTTTGTTCTATTCAGATACTTGAATTCCCTGCTTTTATGCCTATCAGCAAATAATCGAAATTTAACGATCACGCAAATGAAGGCTATACCCCATATAACGTCTGCTCTGAGTTTGCAAACATCATGTTATAATTCTGTAATAATAAGATATATAATATGTGGATTTATGGGTAATCTTTTAAATATAAATATCTTTATTTTATTTAATGCTGTTGTCACAAACTAAATTTTAAAATCTGTCTCTGGTCCCTTGGTCTTCATTTCCTTAAAGACTTGGACCTGAAAGCCCGGTCTAATGCTGACCGCAAAATGTTTCTAAACTTTTTTTCTAAAAAATTCTAAAATAAACCAAAAAATCAAGGAAAACATACTATTAATACTATAACAAATATAAGATATGTTATATGTTCATATATGACCTTTCGTGTTTTGATATTCAGGGCTTGAGCGAACAGGCGTAGATGGTTTGGTGGGAAAGATCTATTTCCTCATTTAACAGGGGGAAAAGCTGATAGTGGGACAACATACGCACATGTTAGTAAAACAGTATACATTACGGAAACATCAATTCGTCTTTGTTACTGGCAGATAAAATAATTCAAATACCTAATGTATTATACAGGCACCGTCTCGCGATGTAAATCCCCATTCTCACTCAGAGTGAAATAAAATAAATGATCAGGTCGGATCTCTTTCCTACCTATTTAGCAACGGGCCACCTGAGAAAATTGTTAAATATGTACACCTGTTAACCGATGGGAAAAAGTGACACAGAGACGTGCGATTCACCTGTGATTAATGCTTTTATATTAAAAAAAAAAATCATGACCACGCTATCAGCTTCATTCAGCGTTTAAAGGGATACACTACAATATCCTTTGCACGACGTGCCCGATCACCTGTCTAATAGTATAAGATCCTTACAGAGAAAATGTGATGTTTATGACGTTTGAAGTTTCGTTCGTATATACGCCTGACCGACATAGAAGATACACTTCCAAATGGAACACTTTGTTGAAAAACCTCTGTTAAATGTAGGCAAATAATCGTCATCTGTTCTGAGTTTCTGATTCCTTTGACGGCATTTTTAATTTGATTGGACCACATATTCCCCAGCAAGGGCATCTAATAACTGTTACAAGGTCCACTCCGAATGAAATACCAGCATGAAATGGGACATTTTATGCTTATCGCTAGTGGCCTATAAATGAACGGAACCGCTGAAGAACTGCTAAATTGGAAGGCCCACCGGCTACGAGGTACGGGGAATGTTTATATCACCGATCAAGCACTCTTTACTCTTAGTCCTTTCAACAATAGTATCTCGGAGAAAAGCAGAAAAAAAACTTCTATAAGCCCAACCATATCCATAGGCTCAATATCAGCATAGGCTCAATGAAGGTGCACTTGAAAACCCTTACACTAAGGAGTGATTAAATGATTGTTCATAGAAATCGATCTGATTTTGAGAATGTCGATATCGATGGGGGGGGGGGGATGTAGCGTTTGCTCTCGAAGGCTGGTATAAAGAACCGTTTGATTTGTAAGAATTACGATGGTTTTTACATAAATATTACAAAAATTAAGCATTTTTAGAATGCAGAGAGGCCATCGACATTAAAGCAATTTAATAAGAACATATACAAAAGAATAATATAGATAAAATTGGTTAAGCAAGTGCTTAAAAGAAAACAGAAAATAATATCAATATAACACAAGAGAAACATAGCCGTTAGCGGTAAAATGATTTTGCAAATGTTTTCTTCTATTTGTTCCGTAGAAATTGAGATATAATCTTCCATAATAAATACTGGCGTCTTGGGAAGAAGCCAGAATGTTATTAACCTTTCATGATTGGCCATAAATATAATACGTGAAGTCACGGAATATATTTATAACTTGGTCCATAATACCGGAAACAATCTTCTTTTGCCTAATAAGCATGAGATTGCAGAATCAAACATTATGAAAGATTTTTCTGATAAATACATTGTTACCTAATTCACCTTAATGCTTCTAAATGCAGTCTACCAGCAGACGGAAATTAAACGAGGCAAATATGTCATTACATAAAAGTCAAATAGGAAATTACTCCATCCATGAACGTGATATAATAAAAATCATTAATCCAGTTGAATGGTCGAGAATTATCGACAAAAAGAGGGTTTTCTTGTTAAATAAATTGAATCACAGCACTCTCAGACTACGTTTTGCATCTCTTTAATGAAATATTATGACATAATATCAAACAAAGCAGCTAGTTAAAATGCCATTTATGAATTAAGCCAAATAGAACGTTCTTTTAAAAGACTAGGAACATTATTTTAAAAATTATAAAAAAAGTATAACGTCCTTTTTGCCGGGTTTTTAGAGATTCTAGTTTGCCTGGCATGGGTTTTGATTCAACCCATCCACAAAAATATGTAATTTAGTTTGGTATTCAAATATTTAATCAAGCACGCAACTATGCTGAAACTGTTTATAATCTGATTATTATCTTATTTTAAGACTCTGGCTGCTCTATAATACAAACAAAATTGAACAGATATAATAAATTTGTAATTCATACTAGTTGGGTTTCCACAAAGTGACCTTACGAAGCCAACAAATTGACTTGTCAGGTTTAATAATTTTATACTAAAACCCTTTGTCTGACGGACCTCGCTTTCTCGATTCCCGCTAAGTTTTGGAGACTTATCTTCTGTATGTCTGCCGCTTTCTTGTTTATCCTCCCATTGAAGAACGTTCTTGCAAAAAATGAGTCTGATACTGGAAGGATTTGGGAGATTTCATCAAAAGAAACGTGTCTGAGCTCGGATCGTTTGACCAGAGAATGGTGCAAACCAGCTGCAAGTTTGATGAATCTGTCTCTGAAACCTGCGCCGGGACCTTCATTGTGAAGTTGATGGCACCCGTGGCAAGGAGAAGTTTGGGTGCAGAGGAACCAAACCTGCTGCGATGAAGTAACAATACAGTGGTTGGTTTCATATTCGCGAGGTTACAATTTAGTGACGTTCATTTTTCCACCTTTTCGTGATGGTTCTATTTTAGCGATATCTCCATTTAATAACCTCCATGGGGCATATTCATTATCGCGTCAATCAGTTATATTAAATAATGTGTGCGACAGATTCTTAAAGACTCAAGAGGGACTTTAGTAAGCGTCGAATAAGTATAAATTACTGCTTATTATTGGCAGAAATATGAAATATTTGATAACATTATAAAAGTCCTTTCCCTTTCGACTTGACTTTGACAATGGGGCCTCTTATCAACGAAAGTATTATTTTTGCGATAATTTTCTTTTTGCGAATATCGCAAATCTTAAACATAGATGAAACCACAGTATCTTAAACTAGAAATGTAGATTAGGTCTGTTTTTAGACACCACCCCGGATTCTAATGAAAGTGACCTGTACTCTACACAGAAATGTGTTTGTCACGGTTCGCCTTCTCCATGACGTGTTAACAGCAGGGGAGCTCTCAGCAAAAAATGGTCATTTATACTTTTTATAATTTTTAATTGAATGGTAAAAGGGATATAGAAATCGCCCTGTCTAACAAAAAAAAAAAAAAAAAACACTGTTACTGTGATCAAGATTTCCTCTAAGATTAATTGCTTATTTCTTTTATCTTAATTTAACATGCCACAAGCACAAACAAAATGCCCTAGAAAAAGAAGTATCACTTGTGTCAGCTCGTATCAAAGTATTCATTCAGAGAAGGAGAGAGGCGAAAGAAAGAATATTAAAAAATGCATGAAACTGATGCATAAAATTATATGATACCCGCTTCATCATATTTCCCATTTCATTGTCATTTCATTGATTTGTACAGACATCGAAGCCGGATGCCATTTTCACAATAACCCGAAAACTTGTTAATTATTTTTAAAAAATCGATCACGCTTTGAAAATTAAAAATGAACACAAAAATGAGAGAGAGAGAGAGAGAGAGAGAGAGAGAGAGATTGAAACGTTAATAAAAATTGATTTACTGCAGTCATTTAGTACAAATGGTAGTACATGAAGCAAATGGATGTCATCTCGAATTATTCTAAGTTCCAGTTAACACTTTTTTATTCCCCATGTTTCTTCATATATTTCAATATAAGGGGGCCCAAATTATGGCGACAACTAAAGTAACAAGTCCCAAGAAGCATGGCATGTAATATATGTGCACTTATTGACACACGTGGAGAACATTATAAATATCACCTTTGATGTCACAATCCGTCAGGACCTATGGTCTATTGTGGCTGAGCCGACGAGAAGTTATCTATATATGGTAAGCCGATTGGCCAATCAGCGTTGAGGATACTTGGCTTATATGAGCCCGCTAACACCGGACAAACTCATTTCCTCGAGCAGACTGTAACGCGCGCTACAACGGGTCAACAGAATCGCTACCTCTTATAATGAACCAAGGCTTGTCCCTTCGGCGGAACATTGCTTAGTTATACCACGTTAAAGTCAGAGCTGCCCGTCCAGGAACCCTTTAGGAAGTACTAGAAACATTCACAGGATCCATAAGGTAGGTTTTATATTCTTTCGGGCAAATGATACTTTAAGAAAAATTACATTGTTGAAACGGATTAAATAGTTCTGCTGTGGAATTTGCTAAAATTAATGTACATTTGTGGTGTAAACGTTAATTTGTTATATTCTAATTGTATAAATAAATGCAAAGTTTTCCTGGTGGATATGATAATATAATCATATAACACAGAGTGAGGCATGCATTAATCTCAATTCGTATTGAGTCAAAAGATAGATTAATAAAAGCACACGAGTTTATCAATGGTCGAGATTACATCAGGGACATGGAAGACCATATGGTTTGCAACATAATTCGAATAAGGGCAGATCAAATGAATAATATATGATTGATGTCTTCGATGAGAAAGACATATATGTGCTGCATGTTAATCTAGTAGGTAGTGTGTAGGATATTTTGTAGCTTGTCAACTGTCTAGTTATATTTAGTGAACAACATGTTTTCAATAATAACCAACGTTGAGGCAATAATGCAGCATTGTAGTATTTCAAATTACACCGTTTCTGAAACCCTGTAAAGCGATAAGAATTTTTGGGTTTAAATCCAACGAAGGTTCTAATTATATTTAGATATCCCCCGTGTCAGGGGTAAATAATTCTTGATCATTATGCAGTTTCAGACAATAACTCTTGAAAGTTTGTTTTCCCTGAATCAAATGAGTGTTGTGAAATAAGTTGAACTTTTGAAAAAATTCATTGGTCTAAACCAATTCCATTTTTAATAAGATTCCCTTTATTCTTAGATCGCGAAATATATTTTAAATTCTTTGATATATTTCTAAAAATTGTATAAAGCAACAAGCACACAAATCGACAAAAAGTGAATCCATGTGTATTTATATTTATTTATATATATGATATAAACTTTATTTATTTTACATGGATTGTACAACTAGTTATAATACCTAATACGAGGCACTCTCCATGGCCCGGATGTTTGCACTCGGTGGTCGGTTAAGGTGGAAGAAACCGGAGGAACCGGAGAAAACCACCGACAATATATATATATATATATATATATATATATATATATATATATATATATATACATATATATATATATATTTATATATATATATATATATATATATATATATATATATATATAGAGAGAGAGAGAGAGAGAGAGAGAGAGGAAAGAGAGAGATTTACATATTCTCTACAGTTAAATTGAAGTCCTAAACCCCATACCTCTATACCGTTTCATTAAATTTACTAGTGACTGTTCACCTGTCATTGTGCATTCAAAGTCGTGCACAAGGACTCAGCTAACTAACTAACATACAAACTTACAAATAACGAAACCTCTGCAGGGACGTAGCAGGGAGAGGAGGAGGCCGAAATATCAAGCAAAGGCAATTAATATATATATATATATATATATATATATATATATATATATATATATATATAATTAATACGGAGTTGGGTTTTTTTCTAAACCACGGTTTACCTGCTTCCGTTCTGATTTGACTCTCCAAATTCGGCAGACGTATCTGTTGTGCGCTCTTCTAGGACAAGTTATGCCCTATTCAGCGGAATAATTAATAATTTTAATATTTCCCCATTAGGTGCCCCTTTTTCTTTTGTGCTGCAAGGTCCTCCACGCCTGTGACGCTTTTTCAGGAGGCGCCTCGGGGATTTTCACTGGCCTATCAAGACCGTGGCCAGAGCGCATGTCCTGCCTAATAGTTATTTCATTGCCATAAGCGGTCACGCAGGTCCACTATTATGCCCATTGATCCCCCATATCCATTGTAACGCCTCTAAAGGAATTTTCTCTCTCAACAGGAAGTAAAGGTTTTTAATCAAAAGACCACAAGACTCCGCTTTCAATGCGAGGGCTTTTCAGTTTGGTCAACACTGGGCACTGAGTCAAGTGATGTGACTACCGTTTGACAATTTTTTATATGGGTTACAGGTATCTTGATTTTTATACATTCAAAAATATCATTCCATGATAACCACGGTTTTAAAAGTTCGGCCAAGTAACGTGTTTTATGAAGTTTTTTTCAAAAAGAAGCCCCACAACTTAATTATCATTCGGGTTGGGGTGGAGTTTGGGGGGGGGGGTCACATATATTTGTGAAGATCCGTTGTCTGTAGGGACGGTGAAACATAAAAAAAAATATCACCTGTACATCTTTAAATTGATAATAAACAAGAATCTGAAGTCAGGGCGTACAGACCCTCATCAGAATCTCCTTTAATATCAGCCAGCTGTTCACGTGTATGTGTTTCATGTATGAACACTGTCATGCTTCAGTAACACGAGATCACCTTGCGAGTAGCAGAATAAATAAATACAAAGGGATGGCTTCAACACGTGGACAAAGGAATGGTCCTTTGTTATAATGGTTTATAAGAAAATATATATTGTGGTGATTCTTATTACCCCCAAAATGAAATGGACTATTGATATGTCTTTACCCTAATTCTCTACAAATGTTCAGCAAAACATTTTCTCCTGGCACGCTTTTTCAGGAGGTGACCCATATCCCCACTGAACCCTATTTCCATAATATCACCTGTTAGGCAATTTTACTCTGTCAAAAGAAGTAAAGCTTTTAAATTTAAGCGTGAAACGCATGTCCACATGAATCTTTTAAAAGGGAGCATTTTTCCTTTGAGGATCACTGCTTTATAGGTTTACAGGTATGTTGATTTTTATACATTCAGAAGTATCTTTCAATGATAACCATGGTTTTAATAGTTCGTGCGATTTATTGGTTGTTTGAAAACAGTTTTTTTTTCAAAAGGAAGTCTGGGGGGATTGCACACGCTTCTAAGGGTCCCCAATCACTTCGGGACTTTGAAACCCCCGCCAAAATCTACTACTCGGTCGTTCGTTCATACGTGCACGTTTCATGTAAAAAATTGTAATGGTTGAGAAACACGGGTTCACCAGGCGAGTGGCAGAACAACTGCATACAATGGGCGGCTTCTACTCGGGGACAAAGGAATAGCCACTTATAATTATTCCTTTGTGGAATTGTGATATGGCACTTAGGAAAAAAATATATTATGGTGATTCCAATTACCTCCAAAAATGTAACGGAATACGGATGCAGCTTAACTCTTCCCCTCAACAAATTTTCAGCAAAATCGGTATATTACATTTTGCGTTAATTTGCTGAATAACAATGCAAGGTTGAAGTAGTTTCTTTGCTAAATGCTTTCATCGAAATATATCATACTGCTTTCTTTTTGTCTGGGAGAGTTGTTAATTTTGCATCAGGCCTGCTTATTCCATGACAATTTAAAGTACTTAAGCCAAAAATTAATGCTGTTCGAATATATTTTTCTAGGCCTATCTTTTTCATATTGGCATCTTTACGTTTCGCGTACAAGAGACTTCAACGACATATGCATGTGTGTACAAATAACGCATGTGTCTGTAAACATGCCTTAGACTATACCCTCAACCGACTACATTTAAGAAACATCGTGTTTTACGATGTCGCCTCAGCTTCAAATAATACAAAGCATCTTTAATATAATTTCACTGTAGAATGCTTCTTTATGCAGTCATTATATCTACGATATTTCCAAGCAGTTGAAGCTGTCGGACCTATGTTGTTTATCGAAAAAAAACACTTCTCACTTAAAAATTCGTACACCCTGTATATGCCTCACGTCTCTTTCCACTAAAGTGTTGTTTGTCTTCAGTGTTATCCCGCTCTGGCCTAGTCTGTAGGCCATAGAGCACATTACAACGGAGGGTAACTCTACCTTCTATATATATATATATATATATATATATATATATATATATATATATATATATATATCCCAATAGGTCCTCATGAAACTTTGGTTTGTGCTATAAAGGGGAAGGAAATATAGGACTCCAGTAAAAATTTGCCACGATGCGTCAACTCCATGCATGCTTGTTTGTATCAAAGATATATAAGTGCGTGTGGCACTCTTCAGATGTTGTAGCCTTACATCTCAGTTAGGCTACAGCATCTAAAGAGTGTGACACGCTCTGAGCGTGTGGTACGAAACTAATTAGTCATGAAATGCCTGCAGAAAACCTAATTAAGTTCTTTTTATACAATTTAGAAATGCTCTGGTCACCCATCGAGCACTCTGCCAACAGTTTTTGCGACAAATGATGACTATATACAAATATATATATATATATATATATATATATATATATATATATATTTAATTACTATTAACAATATCAGTTGAGCAAAATGAATAAATAAATATTACACATTATAATAAACATACCATATTTGCAGGCTCAAAACTAATGAAATGTAAAATTATCAATGAATACATTAATTACTGCATGTGCAATGCATGTCCCGAATCTGCCGATACCAGTGACAGGAATTTCTTGATCCCCCCCCCCCCCCCCCCCCGGCTACGTCCCTGCTCTGGTCGATTTCCAGGGCAGAAGTATAATATTTTTACTGTTTTTGCAACATGGATAGGCAATCAAGAGATTTGGGGGGGGGGGGGGGATTCAGAGGGAGGGGATGGAGGCTGAGCCCACCTTTTTAGCGCCCTAAAATCCACACGTATATATCATCATAAACAGCGACGGCCTTGAGTTTCCCGCCGTTTTCTGTACTTTAATTCTGCACGCGAGAGTTATATACAAAGACTTGAAATTTGCACTTCAGATCTCCACCAAGGCAGCTCAGTACCCCCATGTTGCACAGTCTGAAATGCAACATTTTTCCTTTTAAAAATTCCTGGATCTATATAGATAGTGATCCAGATCACCCCAAAAATTTGATCAGTTGTCTTTGTATCATTGCTGAGCTATCTCTGACATCTGATCAAATCCGTCAAGAACTGTTTTAGTAATTTTGCTAACACATAAACAGGCAGACAGACGAACCAGCGCTGACAAAACATTATCTCCACCGCCTGGTGGACAAGCAGTTAGGGCTGTATCAATATATATACCGGTATATCGATACATATCGATACGCCACATCGATATAGTTACCGATACGCTATGTATGATGTATTGTCGTACCGATGAGACACAAAAACTGCTTACAAATATAGATACAAGTCATACAACCCTAATATTAACTTATATCTGTTTAAACTGCTTTTTATTTATTATATTGAGCCTTTAAGGCTTAAATAAGCTCACGTATTGTCATATAATCAAATATATGAGGAATGTGTGTACAGTTCTCGGTGCTTTCGTGACATGTCAAACCGTTTCTTGTGAACGATGATAAAATAATAAATCACGGTCTTTTTTTATTTTTCTTTATA
This sequence comes from Sipunculus nudus, assembly GCA_026874595.1. Taxonomy (NCBI): domain Eukaryota; kingdom Metazoa; phylum Annelida; class Sipuncula; order Golfingiida; family Sipunculidae; genus Sipunculus; species Sipunculus nudus. The sequence goes on from CM049317.1 coordinate 23,900,924, forward strand.
AACAAGACTTTATCCACACGGTTTTGAACGAAAAATGATACACACACAAAAATAAAGCGTATCCTCAATACGTAACGGGTCTCGCTTTAAGTATATCGCAAAACGTATCGTACTTAAATGGGCTGTTCATTACCCAGCCCTACTAGCAATCCCGGTACACCTGGTTTAACGGTTGAGCCCCCTTTTATAATACCCTGTATCCGCCAATAAGAAAAGCATGAATCCGCATCTTCGGAAAATCACATTTATATTGTGCAAACACGGGTTTTTATTGTAATCCTAACATTACTCCGTGTCCGGTGAAAGACTGGGAATTAAAATAGGCGAGGACCCGTCACAATGGACCAATTTAAGTCAACATAAATCGATTCTTAATCTCCTATTTGACAGGAAATTAGACAGCTTGGTACAATGTGGTGTTATTACGATCCTTCCCGTTCGAACAAAGGTTTTGTCTTAATACGCACGGGCACTTGAGTGAGAGGAGCCAACGGTATTGAAAGGTCATGAGTCATTATCTTCATTTAACTACTTTATATATATATATGGATTTATGATATTATAATATACGTTTTCAATAAATTTACAAATATTTTATATGAATCAATTTGTCATTACACATGCCATTTTTATATATTGTGATTTTAAACTGAAAGAGGTATCTTACACAAAGGTATAAAAAAATACTCTTCAGTACTATGTTGTTAAGAAAATTCGAAACTTTTTGTTTGTTTAGAATATAGAGACTCCACCTTTAGTAATTGCAAAAAATCTCTCCTTGATTATTTTTGATTCTTGAAGGTAAAATATCATCATATAAAATATCCTAACGCAGGGGACAGTGGTGAGCAAACATTCTGAACCAATTATGTATACCCACTGTTCATGGGACGCAAGGTCTTAGAGGCGGGGGGAGGGGGGGTTTGGTGATGGGAGGGGGCAGATCAACAACCTGCCACGGTTGAATAAGGATGTAGCGAAGTGTCGTTTCCAATAAACACGAATATCTTTCTGTTTGGCACTATTGGAAGGCCGGGACTACTTTGTCAACTATTAAACTTTAAAATCAAAATTTGCTACGTTACAGATAACACCTTTTTACATTTCGCACGCGTATGCTTACAAATTATTACTTATTCCGTGGAGTCCTTACCACAAAAACACCCATGCTCAAGTACTTTGCCATGAAACAATTCTTATCCGACATATTTGAACGGATCACATTGCCCTTTGCACTTCATGTAAACTTTCGCCGCTAGTGTATCTAGAAGCTCCAGTGCATTGTGGGTAGCAGATTCTTTCGCAAAAACAAACCTTACCCAGCAGTCCTACTCTTTCGTAGAGCGGGAAGACATTATTGAAGATCTCATGTGGCTTCCTTGCTATAAATAATTCTCGTATGCAAATCTTCTGAGAAGAAAACGGCACCTGGCTCAAATCCGAACAGTTTCAACGATGTTTTTACAGAAAACAGCAGACGGGCGCCCCTTCATCTGCCCCTGTTTTAAGACTGGTTATTAAAACCATTTGTATGAACGTATGCCACTACTTTAGTAACTGTAATCTAATGCTACATAAATCCCAGCATTTTGATTGTTTGAATCAGCATTTAATTAATTACTAATATCAGTTTGGAAAGGGGGTTTTGGGATTCAATGCATTGATTTATTTGTTAATTATCAGGACGATAGTCCCATAAGCCTACAGGCAGAATGAGTTGAAAAACTGGCATTGTAAGTTTAAGCTCGGAAGCTGACAAATTGTTTTAGGTCGCGTTTAGAGAGCAAATATATGAGGGAAAATATGCAACATTCAGTGTTGTTCATGAAAATAAATACACAAAATAATGTCGAGGTGAACATAAGGTATAAAAAAAATACGTATCTAAAATTATTTAATAACTTATTTAATCGAACTCGAGTTACCAAACTCAGTGGGACACTTGGTTGAGCTCCCCATGGTTATTTGAAGGAAATAATGGCAGTATTTAGAAATCAAATAAAGGGACTGTCATCTGTAGCTGATGTTTGTAGCTAACAAATCACACAACGTAATGGAGAAGCTTTATTTAATTAACGAAGCGGGATAAATAGTGCATTAACGTTAACGGCAAGACAGAACTGGCAACTGAGTTTCATAAGGAAGACGAAGACATATTAAAGATGCAACAGGGAGGTAATGGAAGTTGTGCATTTAGAACCAGCGTAAAATATCTGTGACAGCTGGACTTGCTGCAACGATGAAAAGATCACGTTTGAACCGTATATGATACTTTTCTTTCTTAATATGAATTAGAAATCTGCTTTTTTTTTATTGGGGGGGGGGGGGGCTACTGAAGGATGCTTCTAAAACCGTGTTTTTCTTCACTTATTCAGCCCATATTTTCAATTTCATTCGAGTATGAGTGACTGTACATGTGTAAATTTTCTTTGAATATGTTTCTGAATCCGGAACATGTGTCGGATTTACACCAAAATCTAATCGACTCTTCATTTTCCCTTTCCATAATGCCCTGAATATATCATGAGATTCTGTTCATCATCATCACCATCCTTCTCTCTCTCCCTCTCTCTCTCTCTCTCTCTCGACATATATAAATGTGTATGTATACAGGAATGACGGCGCAGGTTATTAAACATGTTATTTTCGGAAGATTCTAGTTAATATTCACAACAAGGGATATAATATAAATAAGAAAAATATGTGTTTTATATGCTCAGTATCTAGCGCGTTTGTATAGTTGTTTCAAACCAGGCCGTGTCCAAATGATTAGCCAATTATTAAATATTATGAATATCTTTTCCCTTTTAAAACATTTAAAAGAACCGGCATCAAAATACGCATTAATATTAACAATGAGGCAGACAGACAGAAATACAGACACCTAGACAGTCAGACAGACAGACAGAAAGGCGTTGGGTAAGTATAATAATTGTTAAAATGTCCCTGTAACAGTAACAGCCATTAGATTTAGAGCCATTTTCAAGTGCTTCGGCCCCTTGCATTATCGGGTACATTAACAGACAAATTTTCCTGTTAAATTAAGCAGACTCCCCACTGCTCCGTGAATTGGCTACTTTAAAAAATTGAGCAAAGTGGGGTTGCCAAGCACATCAGCCTCCGGTCCTATGACTGAGTTAATTGGTGATATCCTTTCCTCAGTATAGCACTGTCCCCGAATATTAGGGACATTTTTAGGTCTTATCATTTAAGAACATTACAGCTAATACGGCATGAGAACAAATATTTAATTGAGTAGGCGAAGCTAATAGCAGGTCCTGTTTAAAATAATAAAATCTGACCAAAAGAACGATAACGTTTTTGATTGATTAATGTGTTGAATGAATTGAAGGTAAATATATGAAAGGATTGATATTATTTTGTTAAGCCACATTCAGCTGTGAATACTGAATACTGAATACTGAGGCAGACAGAAAGAGGAAAAACATTAAAACACTGTCACATGGCGAGAGAGAGAGAGAGAGAGAGAGAGAGAGAGAGAGAGAGAGAGAGAGAGAGAGAGAGAGAAGGAGAACGAAAGAAAGTAAGAACAAATAAAGAGAAATCATGGATTTTGCCTTCCTGTCCCGTTGGGACCCGGGCTAAGACCCCGTGCCAAAGTCGTTACCACAAAAGTGCGCCTCGCTCCATCCGGAAGTGAATAGATATTGGTGATTGGCGGCCGGCAAATGAGCCATGAATTCACGACTCAGTAGGCATTTATATTGGACTGGTAAGCCTAACTTAGTCGTGTTACAAACTATACGGGGGAATGCTTTGCAAGCAATGCATCCAGGTTCATATATATCATGGCAAAAACCGGTAATCTTAACATTTGATGAATTAACACAAAGGAATACAAAGGGTAAATCCGTCTCTATAGTAACGAGTCATTTCCCGTATCGCCTACAAGCTGGCTATTGTCCAATTATCCGTGCGAGCCATGCTTATGTACATGCAGTCAGAAATTCAGCAATTGTACATTGGTAGGTGTTGTTAAAAATATAATAAAAAAAGCTAACGCTTGAGAGCATACTTGTAGGCCATAAGGTGTTGTCAAAAATGACAAAAATATATTTGCATCCTCATGGAGCGTTACAGTGCGTTCCTTAATACAAGGTGAAAAGGCACGGTGGTAATGCCAGAGGGCCGAAAAGGCGCTTCAGGCAAACGTGACGAGGTAAACCTATAGCGCCTTTTATATGGTGTAGTTAGGGGTATGTTTCCCAGAGAGTACAGAAGAGATACAGAAATAAACAGGCTTGAAGACCAGTGAGGAATCGTGTATGGTCGAACGCGATTGACGTCATCGGTGATGTAAGTTAACTAAGTGAAGTTTTTTTTTACAAAAAGCGATACGCAGAATTTCTAATTTGTACTCATTTTTATCTCTTGGTCTCTATTTCAGTTCGAGCGATTAAACCACAAGTTCCCCATGACAGAGGAAATTGACTGTCGGTTATTAACATCACTGAAACTAAATTCCCACATGATTGAATCTGTTCATTAAGTTAAAAGCTTCCAGATGAATTCCATGCATTGGATGACACGTCCTTTCTTCAGTGAATCTAGGAGGTTCAGCTAAGAAGCAAGTCCATCTAATCAGTGACCTTAATTCGATTTATTTTAAAAAATCAACCCAAAGAGTAAAGAATTACCGGTTACTGTTTTATACAGGCAGACCACAGGACTTAACCCTTGCAGCAACGTATCTCTTCTGAGGAGCGTTGAGGTTTTTCAAAGTCGGGCCCCGATTCAGTTTGCTCGCTCCACTGGCTTAATACGGGAAGTCCGTGCTCCACTTTCGTGTTTCACATAAACAAGTGCGCCTTTAGAGAGTTTCCTCGATGATTCAGTAGACGGTTACGGCCACAATAGAGTAATATCATCACTGGTGTACTTTCCACCCTGTTACACGTATATTGTAAATACAAAAGTTCAAAAGCGGGTGTTTTATGGTTATACAATAACATTATGTTGTCACTACCAGGTTAAAAAGCTAAAGAAACTATAATGCTCAAACAACATAAATTACCCAATGGTAATATTTCAAACCTGGTCATTTGAGACAAGGCCAACTTTTTTAAACGAAAAACCATATTTTATACTAGACTTTTCATAGGCAAAATTGCCTAAAGCTTTTTTATATATATACCATCCTTTCCTCTCTCTGCCACATTACCACGATAGATCTTTTTATAAGACACTCTCTATGACACTTATTTCTTAAACCTGACATGTAACCATCAGATTGCGTTTTCGTTGTGTCTGAAACAACCTGAAAGTCTATACATGTCTCGGATATTCTGCTAGAGATATCCAAGTCTATCTGATATTAACAACTTAATTCCAAGACAGATCAGTGGCGTCATACCTAACTTTGGTACACCCTACGGGCATTATTTGATAAATTTTGCATCAAAGATATATCATACTCTGTGGCAGGAATAAACACTTAGATACTAGATAAAGCCTTCCTCGGTCTCATTGAATATTAATTTGAAGCATCAATTTCAATGTATGATAGTGAGATACTCCATCAGTACATTTTCGAAGAACGACACTTTACTGTAAATCAAATAACTCCATTACAGAAGTGCATAATTCTGCACATTTTTATCATATCAATTGATAGCTTTGTGTAATATAGGATTTCAAAGATTTCCTTAGACTTCGGAAATGTAGAGTTAAATTCATAAAAACTAGAAAATTTACGCTAATAGTTTAAGGGTAAATTTGCTTAGATAAAATCAAATGTTTAGTTGCATTAATAACGAATGGCCTTTTAACTAACAGAAAGACTAAGTTTATACAATGTAATATAGCAAATTACGATAACTTGGTCGGTAAATAAAGTGTTGCAATATTCTGTTGGGACTCCCGTATCTACTTGTCTCAATGGTGAAACTATAAAAATAAAAATGTTTTTCATATCAAGAAATCGCTTTCTTTTTCGTATTTCGCATGCGTATGCTTGCAAAATATTACTGACTCCTTGAAGTCCTGACCAACATAACACCCATGTTTATGTAATTTGCCTAGAAACATTTCTTATCAAACATATTTGAACTGACCACTTACCCTCTTAACTAAATTTATACCTACGCCGTTGGTGTATTGATTAAGAAGCCGCGAAGCATAGTGGGGGGGGGGGGGGGGGAGGCAAATTATGACGCCTACAAACCTTAATTAGCAGAGTCATATTCGTGTGAGTCCGATTTTACGCAGTGCCACCCAATTATATAAACCTAATTAGGCAAAGATCGGACAATATAGGATCCAATATGTATTCTTATCAATAAGGTCCGCAGTGCCTTACTACAAAGAGGCTTCCTCGATCTCAGTGGGCATTCATACACAGCACCGGTTTTAATGGACGACACAATGCTTATCTTTCCTTAGATCAAACTCGATGACCACAAAGCCCTGATACTTCAGAGATTTCTTATTATCTTATCATGAAATTATATTTCCATGTGATGCAGGATTTTAGAATAAGACGTATCAGTTTTATAACCAAACCCATCGTTGTGTCCACTTACTTATCACATTGATTACACATTCTTTTAAGTATTCCCCTTCTAGTGCACTAGCTTTGTGCCAAACCATATTTCTCATATGTCGGAATACCTCTCAGGCTTATATTGATGACTGATTGGGTATAATGATCAATAAAGTAAAGCATGGTTAAATAAGCAGAAATTTTCCTTTAAATTATTTTATTATCTTTGTATCTACTCTCGTGTAACTATGTACTAGACGTTGGATCGGTCTAAAGTTATATTCTCTCTCTCACTTTCTCTCTCTCTCTCTCTCTCTCTCTCTCTCTCTCTCTCTCTCTCTGTGTGTTTGAATAAAACATATTCAGACTTGATTTCTGTCTAACGTACTGGATTCATCCAAGTATCAGCAACAAAATGCTCTTTTATTAGTAAAGGGTAAAAAAAAATTATTGTCTATATTGGATATGCTGCACGTACTCACTGGTAGTACCGTAAGCCTGTTTAATTCAAAGTAGGCTAGTTTGATTATACCAAAGGCTATACTGTATTCCCATCTTTAATTGAACTGGAGTTTAATGAACATTATTTGCTGTCACAATTGTCAACGGTTTTTATATGCTATACCTTCCGCCGTTTTATTTTATTGGCTTGATTAAACTTTATAAAGACCACTTTATTCTAATTGTTACTGAAAAGCGTGATACAAATGAACAAAATGTAAATTTATGAGTAAAATACTCTGGTGGAAAGTTAATACATCACGCTAATGATGATATGCCCAAGTTTATATGATGATAATTAGTACAAATTGCTATAGAGCAGTACATATTTGTGGCATGACATCCAATTATGGCACACCCTATAGGCAATAATCGGTCGATTTAGCATCAAATATGCATCCATATCAATAAGGTATGAACTGTAATACGACAATGGCTAGGCGCTTCCTCAGTCTTAGTGAACATTAAGGCACAGGCTATGATAATATCAGTAGATCAAACGGACGACCGCCAAAAGACTTGATTTTTAATAGCAGTTTTCGTGTAATCTTCTTACAAACGTTAAAATTATGTACCAATAACTCCATGAAATATTAAATTTCATAGATATAAGAAAGGGACTTCTTCAAATTTTGTAAGCATTAGGGCACTAGGTCATATTAAGTGGATGAAACTATGATTTATATTCAGTAAATTCTATAAGAACAAGGTTTTATAATGCAGAAGTAATTTAGTGGTCTCATATTATGAACTAATAACACTATGTCGTATTTGTTTTTAAAAATATCTCAAGAATGTATGAGAGTAGTTTAAATGTCTTGTATCATTATTAGATAAAAATACAAATGGTTAGTTGTACTGATACCAAATTGCGGTGCCTGTAACACACACGTTATTTGATACTTTTGCTTCCTGTTCCAATCTTGTGATCGGATATAACATTAATGCCCCTTGACAATACCAGATAGACTTTCACTGGCCGATATACTCGTTTAATTACAAAATACATAACCAAAGCAATTCGAAAATAAAAAAAAACAACTTCACTATAAGTTCTCGTCTTGATTATTTGATGATATGTGTATCTACACTTGTGTAACCATGGAATGGATTTGTGATTTTAACTGAAACTAGTTTTATTGACTTTTCTCTACTTTTGTAATAACACAGATTTTGACTTTTAAAGTATAAGTTTCCAAAATTACACATTCATCGAGTTATTCGCGAAAAAAAAAGCCGATTACTGAAAAGGATAAAACTTAAGACATGCAGGTTACCACTATACCACTATGCAGCTCATTGAAACTGATATTTCCAAAGAATTATTAATACATTGGTAATATCTTAGCCTCTTTCTAAAGGGATAACGCCAGCTTAAATACCAAGGCTGTTTTTTAGACGGCATCAGTATTTGACCTGAAATACAGACTCTTTTATAGGGGGGAGATGTCATTTAATAGGACAAAGATTTCATTGTATGGAGTGTTTTATTTACTAAACCTTTCGTTCTCAATATTGCATTTGTTCGATTGAACATTTATAAACACACTTGATACCAAATGGTTTTTTGTTAAAGTATCATGTAAACCATTAAAGCGCACTGTATTTATGTGCAAAACGTGGAGGAACAATACATGCCTCATCAGGAAGGCATGAATACAAAAGCTTACATTTCAGTATTTATTATAGAGACGTATACAAGTTTGGGACATGACACCGGATTATTTCACATTCATAAGGCAACAAAGAGTCAATTATACTTAAAAGATAGATTCATTTCAACGAAAAATTAAAAAACTGCAATACTAGACAGGGTTTCCTCAATATTAGCATTCATTTAAGGCAATAGATGAAATTTAATGGGTGACACTATGATACATACTTTGTAAGTTCAGTGAGAACAACACGTATTTAAACGGAAGGAATTAAGTTTCTCATATAATGAACTTTCAAAGATGTTTCTGAATTTTTTTTAAATTAAGTGTTAAATGCAGAACATAAGAAAATATATGTGAATAGATTGAAAGTATTTTTAAATCCTTTGAACAAAATGCGAAAATGCTTGTTGCATGAAAAGCAAATGGCGGTATTTGTTTACAGGAACATCAAGTTTATGTTACAATACATCAAAACAAATGGATGTGTGAGTTATGTATTCGAATGCAAACTATTAATAACCATAAATGAATCAACAATGATTTCAATCACGATATTCACTTACTCCTTTTTTTTAACTTTAATGTATTTTGATTGTGTCCTATTTGCCTTAACTTCTTTGTAATAAATTCATAATGTGTAGAATGAATGTCCATAAAATACGAAATTGTCTCTATTCTCTGTAACCCTTGTTATTTGAATAGTGATTATAATTTCAACTGTTTTCAACATATGTTCATTTGTCCTCAAGCAAAATAAAATAAAAAAAATGTGAGGATCTAATCCTATTTCACTAAAAAGTTAACATTGATAATAAATAATTTTCTAATGCAATATTTTATTTATTAATAGCATTTTATGCAATGATTTCCTTCAAAGCGCGAAAGAACATTTTTTTGTCAAAAGCGCTGCAGGCATTAATTAGATGTCATTAATATATACGCAGAGAATGCCAGAAATAACATAAATTCTATAGAAAAAGTTGGTGGATAGCTGGCTTTAAATTTCAGCGACAATTACGTTGGCAAACTAGGTGCATTCTTTCAAGCAAGAAGGCAATCAATTGAATAAAGAATTGGAATGGTCGCAATATTCAATCGCAGCACTATAAATTTAAAATAATTGTCTTTGTTATTATTGTATCAGCTAGAGTTCTTTTCAAACGTCTTTAGGTCTTATTTCGTTCATCCAGCAAGACTGGTTGTCCGAGCTATTTCCTCTGAAATAATGAGTATATAAAAGGTTTCTGTTATATATTATTGTTTTAGGAAGATTCTTACATAATAGATTAACGTCTTGATTATAACTGACGGCGGTCACAACTGAGTTTATCCCGCATCTCCTATCTGCAAACGCCTCGGTTCTGCACGTTTTATCTCTTTAACTTAGGTGAACTGTGCTAAGTGGGGTCATTTTCCCTGTTTCTCCTAAAATCATTATTTTTCCCAGAAGCCATTGCAGCGCCATCTGTCGGCAACTTCGTTGTGTATCTGTATCAGGGCAGAGAGCATTTTGTTATTCTGTAACAAACAAGGTCTAAGGACCTCCGCTCATTCTGATTTCCATGTGACGCGAGCAGAGGACAAAACGTTAAAGATGAGGATTCCCAATTTGTCAAAAATTAAGTAAAGCACATTTGAATAAAACTAATATCCATTTACTGCTGCGTAATGGCGCATTACGGATGAAAGTAAAATGGTCGTAATGTGCAAATAATGTACGGGTTCGATAAGCTAGAAAGCTGGATCCTCGGAATGATACAGATTTCCTTTAGCGTTCTAGATGGCCCCCCAAACAACATGGGGCTGTTTTGCCGTGTCCTTTTAGGTTCAAATATCTCTTGCTCTGCTGACAGCTGGAAGCAAACAATTAAACGTTAAAAGTGACAGATATTCTCAGGAGAAAATCACAAAATCTTAATGCATTACATACTGATTCACGCAAATGATCACAAATCACACTGAAAATGGCGACGGGACAAGACACGCCCTCAAATAATGCCAGTCGATAGCTCGGAAAATTGAGCGATTGACTGTAAATGACCATAATTTGATGAAAAATAATTTTCTCAGGAAGTTGAGAATTGGCCTTTTGTTCCTTTTAATAGATAAGGTAATTGTGACCAGTGTTTTAGTCTAGAAAACGAATTCTTTGCCTTTTCTCAAAAGGATTCCTCTCCATTTTTCTCCAAGCCCCCCCCCCCTCTCTCTCTCTCTCTCTAGAACTAGGACAAGATTATATAAAAAGACTTTTCATAAATACGTGTTAAATATGATAAAACAATTAATTACGTAAACTTTCAAGGACCATATAGTTTCGTGTGCTCTTCATTTTATGCAAATGTCTCTCTCTCTCTCTCACACACACACACATACAAACACACAAATACGCATTAGGTTACTGTTATATGACCTTATATTTGATAGCCTAGCCGAGGGTATGATTATAGCTATGATCAATGGGGGGGGGGATAGTTAAAGGGTGTTTCTTCCTTATGACTGGCGTTACAACACGATTATAAATGCCTGCGTTTCGGGTATTCTCGGCCAGAAACCAATCTTCTTCTGTCAGCGAGGTGCATATAAAACCCGTGCATATAAAAACATGAAATCCAGAAGGCTAAATAATAACATATCATTCTTATTATATGGATACCTTCGTCCTCATTCAATCGACAGTGCAACAAAAGGCCATGGACTTATCCTTAAAAAAGAGGTTTGTCTGAAAAAATGAATCCTTTGGGTAAACGATGCGAAATGTCAACCCTTGGGATCGCCGTAATACTTGTTTATAAATATGAAGGGTCCGTTATTATGTTACACGATGGTTAATACGCTAACTTGATGTACACTGAAGGATGGGATATTCACTTATTCGGTAAATATTCCTAGGTTTGTTCGTGCATAAATGACTGGACATTTATGAATTTCCTTGATTCCTGAATTCGGACCATCGACCGTATCCACACCAAAATTATTAATTGATTTTTCCATGACCCTTTCAAGAAGTGCTCCTAAATTTTCATGAGATTCTAAGTAAGACTGCGTCAGTCAAACACACACGTACAAACAGAAACACACACACGGACAGGAATAAACGCACACCCCTCCTGGAGAAGGCAAAAATTGACTATATCCCCTTGATTTACATTGGAGACTCGATAAAATAGATTCGTTTTTGCTGCCCATATACCACAGTCAGGGGGTTCATTTGAATTTTCCTAAAGATTGGAAGATAATTTCTTTTATAAACATTGAACATTCGACAATTTAGTCACATATAAATTGCGTAAATATTATTTCTAATTTTGTATTGACATGTCAAGACAACCCGTTTATTAATTTTGCTCCTATATCTTGTCGATGCCACAGTGGGCTTATTATTTCACTGCTAAGATAGGTTAATAAGAGATAACCTGTCATGATTATTAATAACCTATCAGCAATATACCTTTGATATCAAACTGGTATTTAGTATGAATTCGGTAAAATAAAATAATGTGACGAATTTTTTAACTTTACATTTCCCACTTTCTTTTAACATCTGATCCTCCTAAACGGCCTATTGATCAGCTGGGATTGGAGCATATAAGTCTATTAAGAAACCAATTTTCGGAAAGAGCAAGAAGCGCTGCGTAAACGGGAAAAGCAAGTTTTCAAATTAATCTACCGCCCGCAGACCATAACAGAGATAATTATGATTCTTACGGCAATACATATAAAACATATTCCAACTTCTTCCGTAACTGCCTCCGCTGAAGAACACGTTCTCGCCTCCACGCCTTTTTAAATTAAGACACCATTCAAATACATCTCATAAGGATGTGTTGCGTAAATATGAAATACTATGTGCCTCTGATTCCGTCCTCACATCCGGCCGTGATATGATAACCTTGATGATTGTTATTTGATATCTTGTTGAGTTTTTTCCACATTTCTTGAACGCAACTATACTGTCCTTGGTTAAATCCAGTATGATTTTTCTGGTCTCTTGTGGTGTTTGCCAGTTTTGCCCATTTCTGCCTGATACGTGCCCTAAATGTCACCCTAGGCCAGCCAACCCTGGAATAAAAACTACTGTTTCGATGGTGTTCCCGCGTGATTTGGACGTGTACATCACAGTGCCATTCGTCATCATTGGTACTCCAAATAAGTAACCACACACGTTCACCCATACCAAAAGTTCTTCATTTCGAGGCAATCGCCATATTGTTCTCAAACTTTTTGTGAATACTAAACATTTCTTGGTCAGTGGCGTCAATTAATCTACAAAGGTGGGTATGGCGTGGGCGGGCGTCTGTGTGACACTTTTTTTAAATACATTACAATTACGTTATAGGTTTAAGAAAACAAGATATTATCTTTCCAGTATAGAATAACGCAAGTTTAGATATAAAATATCTCTTAGTAAACACAGAAACAGAACAAAAGTCTCTGGTTTTGGTTATTTATACATATTTAAATATCATTCTCTGAAAATTAGGATGAATGATCACAATGACCACCCCCCTGTTATAAAACCCCCATATTAACGCCCCTGGTCATGTAGCTATTCCGCTGTCAAATTTGACACGTAACCTTAGTAATGATACTGACTGGTTGACCGATTTATTTAACCAAATTTAACGTTTCATTAAAAAATTCTGATTCAGTTTGACACAACAGACAGGAAGACATTTTTCGATTTTACTATGGAAGCATTTTATCTGAACGATTACTAGTTTATTTAAGGCAGGAGTTCAATGTGTCGCCCATGACGGAAATTTGAACCAATCACCGCTTTTTGCTGTCGGTTCCTCCAAACCGAGACACAAAAAGTAGACGTATTTCAATCGTAACGGTTCTATTACAGATTAACTTCTCTTCAATATGGTCATAGTGATAGTCTACCTCGCTCCATCCGGAAGTGAATAGATATTGGTGATTGGCGGCCGGCAAATTAGCCATGAATTCACGACTCAGTAGGCATTTATATTGGACTGGTAAGCCTAACTTAGTCGTGATACAAACTATACGGGGGAATGCTTTGCAAGCAATGCATCCAGGTTCATATATATCATGGCAAAAAACTGGTAATCTTAACATTTGATGAATTAACACAAAGGAATACAAAGGGTTAATCCGTCTCTATAGTAACGAGTCATTTCCCGTATCGCCTACAAGCTGGCTATTGTCCAATTATCCGTGCGAGCCATGCTTATGTACATGCAGTCAGAAATTCAGCAATTGTACATTGGTAGGTGTTGTTAAAAATATAATAAAAAAGCTAACGCTTGAGAGCATACTTGTAGGCCATAAGGTGTTGTCAAAAATGACAAAAATATATTTGCATCCTCATGGAGCGTTACAGTGCTCGGTGGTAAAGGCACGGTGGTAATGCCAGAGGGCCGAAAAGGCGCTTCAGGCAAACGTGACGAGGTAAACCTATAGCGCCTTTTATATCGTGTATTTAGGGGTATGTTTCCCAGAGAGTACAGAAGAGATACAGAAATAAACAGGCTTGAAGACCAGTGAGGAATCGTGTATGGTCGAACGCGATAGACGTCATCGGTGATGTAAGTTTACTAAGTGAAGTTTTTTTTTTTACAAAAAGCGATACGCAGAATTTCTAATTTGGACTCATTTTTATCTCTTGGTCTCTATTTCAGTTCGAGCGATTAAACCACAAGTTCCCCATGACAGAGGAAATTGACTGTCGGTTATTAAAATCACTGAAACTAAATTCCCACATGATTGAATCTGTTCATTAAGTTAAAAGCTTCCAGATGAATTCCATGCATTGGATGACACGTCCTTTCTTCAGTGAATCTAGGAGGTTCAGCGAAGAAGCAAGTCCATCTAATCAGTGACCTTAATTCGATTTATTTTAAAAAATCAACCCAAAGAGTAAAGAATTACCGGTTACTGTTTTATACAGGCAGACCACAGGACTTAACGCTCGCAGCAACGTATCTCTTCTGAGGAGCGTTGAGGTTTTTCAAGGTCGGGCCCCGATTCAGTTTGCTCGCTCCACTGGCTTAATACGGGAAGTCCGTGATCCACTTTCGTGTTTCACATAAACAAGTGCGCCTTTAGAGAGTTTCCTCGATGATTCAGTAATAGTAGACGGTTACGGCCACAATAGAGTAATATCATCACTGGTGTACTTTCCACCCTGTTACACGTATATTGTAAATACAAAAGTTCAAAAGCGGGTGTTTTATGGTTATACAATAACATTATGTTGTCACTACCAGGTTAAAAAGCTAAAGAAACTATCATGCTCAAACAACATAAATTACCCAATGGTAATATTTCAAACCTGGTCATTTGAGACAAGGCCAACTTTTTTAAACAAAAAACCATATTTTATACTAGACTTTTAATAGGCAAAATTGCTTAAAGCTTTTTTTATATATATACCATTCTTTCCTCTCGCTGCCACATTACCACGATAGATCTTTTTATAAGACACTCTCTATGACACCTATTTCTTAAACCTGACATGTAACCATCAGATTGCGTTTTCGTTGTGTCTGAAACAACCTGAAAGTCTATACATGTTTCGGATATTCTGCTAGATATATCCAAGCCTATCTGATATTAACAACTTAATTCATACCTATCTTTGGTACACCCTACGGGCATTATTTGATAAATTTTGCATCAAAGATATATCATACTCTGTGGCAGGAATAAACACTTTGCTACTAGATAAAGCCTTCCTCAGTCTCATTGAATATTAATTTGAAGCATCAATTTCAATGTATGATAGTGAGATACTCCATCAGTACATTTTCGAAGAACGACACTTTACTGTAAATCAAATAACTCCATTACAGAAGTGCATGATTCTGCACATTTTTATCATATCAATTGATTGCTTTGTGTAATATAGGATTTCAAAGATTTCCTTAGACTTCAGAAATGTAGAGTTAAATTCATAAAAACTAGAAAATTTACGCTAATAGTTTAAGGGTAAATTTGCTTAGATAAAATCAAATGTTTAGTTGCAATAATAACGAATGGCCTTTTAGCTAACAGAAAGACTAAGTTTATACAATGTAATATAGCAAATTACGATAACTTGGTCGGTAAATAAAGTGTTGCAATATTCTGTTGGGACTCCCGTATCTACTTGTCTCAATGGTGAAACTATAAAAAAAAATGTGTTTCATATCAAGAAATCGCTTTCTTTTTCGTATTTCGCATGCGTATGCTTGCAAAATATTACCGACTCCTTGTAGTCTTGACCAACATAACACCCATGTTTATGTAATTTGCCTAGAAACATTTCTTATCATACATATTTGAACTGACCACTTACCCTCATGACTAAATTTATATCTACGCCGTTGGAGTATTGATTAAGAAGCCGCGAAGCATAGTGGGGGGGGGGGGCAAATTATGACGCCTACAAACCTTAATTAGCAGAGTCATATTAGTGTCCGATTTTACGCAGTGCCACCCAATGATATAAACCTAATTAGGCAAAGATCGGACAATTTAGGATCCAGTATGTATTCTTATCAATAAGGTCCGCAGTGCGTTACTACAAAGAGGCTTCCTCGATCTCAGTGGGCATTCATACACAGGCACCGGTTTTAATGGACGACACAATGCTTCTCTTTCCTTAGATCAAACTCGATGACCACAAAGCCCTGATACTTCAGAGATTTCTTATTATCTTATCATGAACTAATATTTCCATGTGATGTAGGATTTTAGAATAAGACGTATCAGTTTTATAACCAAACCCATCGTTGAGTCCACTTACTTATCACATTGACTACACATTCTTTTAAGTATTCCCCTTCTAGTGCACTAGCTTTGTGCCAAACCATATTTCTCATATGTCGGAATACCTCTCAGGCTTATATTGATGACTGATTGGGTATAATGATCAATAAAGTAAAGCATGGTTTAATAAGCAGAAATTTTCCTTTAAATTATTTTATTATCTTTGTATCTACTCTCGTGTAACTATGTACTAGACGTTGGATCGGTCTAAAGTTATATTCTCTCTCTCTCTCTCTCACTCTCTCTCTCTCTCTCTCTCTCTCTCTCTCTGTGTTTGAATAAAACATATTCAGACTTGATTTCTGTCTAACGTACTGGATTCATCCAAGTATCAGCAACAAAATGCACTTTTATTAGTAAAGGGTAAAAAAAAATATTGTCCATTTTGGATATGCTGCATGTACTCACTGGTAGTACCGTAAGCCTTTTTAATTCAAAGTAGGCTAGTGTGATTATACCAAAGGCTATACTGTATTCCCATCTTCAATTGAACTAGAGTTTAATGAACATTATTTGCTGTCACAATTGTCGACGGTTTTTATATGCTACACCTTCCGCCGTTTTATTTTATTGGCTTGATTAAACTTTATAAAGACCACTTTATTCTAATTGTTACTGAAAAGCGTGATACAAATGAA
Organism: Sipunculus nudus; assembly: GCA_026874595.1. Taxonomy (NCBI): domain Eukaryota; kingdom Metazoa; phylum Annelida; class Sipuncula; order Golfingiida; family Sipunculidae; genus Sipunculus; species Sipunculus nudus. The sequence goes on from CM049317.1 coordinate 23,917,999, forward strand.
CAAAATGTAAATTTATGAGTAAAATACTCTGGTGGAAAGTTAATACATCACGCTAATGATGATATGCCCAAGTTTATATGATGATAATTAGTACAAATTGCTATAGAGCAGTACATATTTGTGGCATGACATCCAATTATGGCACACCCTATAGGCAATAATCGGTCGATTTAGCATCAAATATGTATCCATATCAATAAGGTATGAACTGTAATACGACAATGGCTAGGCGCTTCCTCAGTCTTATTGAACATTAAGGCACAGGCTATGATAATATCAGTAGATCAAACGGACGACCGCCAAAAGACTTGATTCTTCATAGCAGTTTTCGTGTAATCTTCTTACAAACGTTAAAATTATGTACCAATAACTCCATGTAATATTAAATTTCATAGATATAAGAAAGGGACTTCTTCAAATTTTGTAAGCATTAGGGCACTAGGTCATATTAAGTGGATGAAACTGATTTTTATTCAGTAAATTCTATAAGAACAAGGTTTTATAATGCAGAAGTAATTTCGTGGTCTCATATTATGAACTAATAACACTATGTCGTATTTGTTTTAAAGAATATCTCAAGAATGTATGAGAGTGGTTTTAATGTCTTGTATCAATTATTAGATAAAAATACAAATGGTTAGTTGTGCTGATTCCAAATTGCGGTGCCTGTAACACACACGTTATTTGATACTTTTGCTTCCTGTTCCAATCTTGTGAGCGGATATAACATTAATGCCCCTTGACAATACCAGTCAGACTTTCACTGGCCGATATAATCGTTTAATTACAAAATACATAACCAAAGCAATTCGAAAATAAAAAAAAACAACTTCACTATAAGTTCTCGTCTTGATTATTTAATGATATGTGTATCTACACTTGTGTAACCATAGAATGGATTTGTGATTTTTTCTGTAACTAGTTTTATTGACTTTTCTCTACTTTTGTAATAACACAGATTTTGACTTTTGAAGTATAAGTTTCCAAAATTACACATTCATCGAGTTATTCGCGAAAAAAAGGCCGATTACTGAAAAGGGGGAAACTTAAGACATGCAGGTTACCACTACACCACTATGCAGCTCATTGAAACTCATATTTCCAAAGAATTATTCATACATTGGTAATATGTTAGCCCCTTTCTAAAGGGATAACGCCAGCTTAAATACCAAAGGCTGTATTTTAGACGGCATCATTATTTGACCTGAAATACAGACTCTTTTATAGGGGGGAGATGTCATTTAATAGGTCAAAGATTTCATTGTATGGAGTGTTTTATTTACTTAACCTTTCGTTCTCAATATTGCATTTGTTCGATTGAACATTTATAAACTCACTTGATGCCAAATGGTTTTTTGTTAAAGCATCATGTAAACCATTAAAGCGCACTGTATTTATGTGCAAAACGTGGAGGAACAATACATGCCTCATCAGGAAGGCATGAATACAAAAGCTTACATTTCAGTATTTATTATAGAGACGTACACAAGTTTGGGACATGACATCGGATTATTTCACATTCATAAGGCAACAAAGAGTCAATTATACTTAAAAGATAGATTCATTTCAACGAGAGATGAACAAACTGCAATACTAGACAGGGTTTCCTCAATATTAGCATACATTTAAGGCAATAGATGAAATTTAATGGGTGACACTATGATACATACTTTGTAAGTTCAGTGAGAACAACACGTATTTAAACGGAAGGAATTAAGTTTCTCATATAATGAACTTTCAAAGATGTTTCTGATTTTTTTTTTAAATTAGGTGTTAAATGCAGAACATAAGAAAATATATGTGAATAGATTGAAAGTATTTTTAAATCCTTTGAACAAAATGCGAAAATGCTTGTTGCATGAAAAGCAAATGGCGGTATTTGTTTACAGGAACATCAAGTTTATGTTACAATACATCAAAACAAATGGATATGTGAGTTATGTATTCGAATGCAAACTATTAATAACCATAAATGAATCAACAATGATTTCAATCACGATATTCACTTACTTCTTTTTTCAACTTTAATGTATTTTGATTGTGTCCTATTTGCCTTAACTTCTTTGTAATAAATTCATAATGTGTAGAATTAATGTCCATAAAATACGGAATTGTCTCTATTCACTGTAACCCTTGTTATTTGAATAGTGATTATAATTTCAACTGTTTTCAACATATGTTCATTTGTCCTCAAACAAAATAAAATAAAAAATGTGAGGATCTAATCCTATTTCACTAAAAAGTAAACATTGATAATAAATAATTTTGTAATGCAATATTTTATTTATTAATAGCATTTTATGCAATGATTTCCTTCAAAGCGCGAAATAACATTTTTTTCTTAAAAGCGCTGCAGGCATTAATTAGATGTCATTAATATATACGCAGAGAATGCCAGAAATAACATAAATTCTATAGAAAAAGTTGGTGGATAGCTGGCTTTAAATTTCAGCGACAATTACGTTGGCAAACTAGGTGCATTCTTTCAAGCAAGAAGGCAATCAATTGAAAAAAGAATTGGAATGGTCGCAATATTCAATCGCAGCACTATAAATTTAAAATAATTGTCTTTGTTATTATTGTATCAGCTAGAGTTCTTTTCAAACGTCTTTAGGTCTTATTTCGTTCATCCAGCAAGACTGGTTGTCCGAGCTATTTCCTCTGAAATAATGAGTATATAAAAGGTTTCTGTTATATATTATTGTTTTTGGTAAGATTCTAACATAACAGATTAGCATCTTTATTCTAACTGACGGCGGTCACAATTGAGTTTATCGCGCATCTCCTATCTGCAAACGCCTCGGATCTGCACGTTCTTTGTCTTTAACTAAGGTGAACTATGAAAAGGGTGTCCTAAGTGGGATTATTTTCCCTGTTTCTCCTATAATCCATATTTTTCGAAGAGGTCATTGCAGCGCCATCTATCGGCAACTATGATTGTGTATCTGTATCAGGACAGAGAGCAGTTTGTGATTCTGAAACAAACAAGGTCTAAGGACCTCCGCTCGTTCTGATTTCCATGTGACGCGAGCAGAGGATAAAACGTTAAAGATGAGGATTCCCAATTTGTCAAAAATTAAGTAAAGCACATTTGAATAAAACTAATATCCATTTACTGCTGCGTAATGGCGCATTACAGATGAAAGTAAAATGGTCGTAATGTGCAAAATAATGTACGGGTTCGATAAGCTAGAAAGCTGGATCCTCGAAATGATACAGATTTCCTTTAGCGTTCTAGATGGCCCCCCGAACAACATGGGGCATGTTTTGCCGTGTCCTTTTAGGTTCAAATATCATTTGCTCTGCTGACAGCTGGAAGCTAACAATTAAAAGTTAAAAGTGACAGATATTCTCAGGAGAAAATCACAAAATCTTAATGCATTACATACTGATTCACGCAAATGATCACAAATCACACTGAAAATGGCGACGGGATAAGACACGCCCTTAAATGATGCCAGTCGATAGCTCGGAAAATTGAGCGATTGACTGTAAATGACCATAATTTGATGAAAATAGTTACAATTTTCTCAGGAAGTTGAGAATTGGCCTTTTGTTCCTTTTAATAGATAGGGTAATTGTGACCAGTGTTTTAGTCCAGAAAACGAATTCTTTGCCTTTTCTCAAAAGGATTCCTCTCCATTTTTCTCCAAGCCCCCCCCCCCCACTCTCTCTCTCTCTCTCTCTCTCTCTCTCTCTCTCTCTAGAACTAGGACAAGATTATATACAAAGACTTTTCATAAATACGTGTTAAATATGATAAAACAATCAATTACGTAAACTTTCAAGGACCATATAGTTTCGTGTGCTCTTCATTTTATGCAAATGTCTCTCTCTCTCTCTCTCTCTCACACACATACAAACACACAAATACGCATTAAGTTACTGTTATATGACCTTATATTTGTTAGCCTAGCCGAGGGTATGAATATAGCTATGATCAATGGGGGGGGGGGGATAGTTAAAGGGTGTTTCTTCCTTATGACTGGCGTTACAACACGATTATAAATGCCTGCGTTTCGGGTGTTCTCGGCCAGAAACCAATCTTTTTCTGTCAGTGAGGGGCATATAAAACCCGTGCATATAAAAACATGAAATCCAGAAGGCTAAATAATAACATATCATTCTTATTATATGGATACCTTTGTCCTCATTCAATCGACAGTGCAACAACAGGCCATGGACTTATCCATAAAAAAGAGGTTTGTCTGAAAAAAATGAATCCTTTGGGTAAACGATGCGAAATGACAACCCTTGGAATGCCGTAATACTTGTTTATAAATATGAAGGGTCCGTTATTATGTTACACGATGGTTAATACGCTAACTTGATGTACACTGAAGGATGGGATACTCACTTATTCGGTCAATATTCCTAGGTTTGTTCGTGCATAAATGACTGGACATTTATGAATTTCCTTGATTCCTGAATTCGGACCATGGACCGTATCCACACCAAAATTATTAATTGATTTTTCCATGACCCTTTCTTGAAGTGCTCTTAAATTTTCATGAGATTCTAAGTAAGACTGCGTCAGTCAAACACACACGTACAAACAGAAACACGCACACGGACAGGAATAAACACACACCCCTCCTGGAGAAGGCAAAAATTAACTATATCCCCTTGATTTACATTGGAGACTCGATAAAATAGATTCGTTTTTGCTGCCCATATACCACAGTCAGGGGGTTCATTTGAATTTTCCTAAAGATTGGAAGATAATTTCTTTTATAAACATTGAACATTCGACAATTTAGTCACATATAGATTGCGTATATATTATTTCTAATTGTATCCGCCAAAACAGAGTTTTGCGGATACTATGTTTTCAGCTGGCCGCCGCCGCCGCCGCCGACGCCGCCGCCGCCGCGGCCGCCGCCGCGTAGGTGTCCGGAGAACTCCTCCGTAACCGCTGGGCGGAATTTTCCGAAACCCGGGATTATGTTCGGGTCACATGTGAACTGCTGCGCCCCGATTTTGTTTTGACCTCTGACCTTTCCTTTGCGCTCTGCGTCCGTTTGTGCGTCTGTTTCCACACATAAACCCACATATCTCGGGAACCGTTTGACCGATCAGGAAATTTTTTTTGCACAAATGTAGCCCTCGGAGAGCTTTATAACATACACCAAAAATGGTGGCGCCACCTGCAACCATGTTTGCACAGTGTCCATCTGTTCGTCTGCCTTGGGTTAAAATCACTCATATCTCTGCAGTGACTTGACTAATTCACCTGAAATTCGGCATGCGTAAACATCCTGGATAGCTTTTCTGATTTTATGACAGGTGGCGCCACCTTCATTCACGTTTACGCTGCAGACATCCAAGCTCATATCTCGGGAACCGTTTGACCGATCAGGAAAATTCTTTTGCACAAATGTAGCCCTTGGAGAGCTTTATAACATACACCAAAAATGGTGGCGCCACCTGCAACCATGTTTGCACAGTGTCCATTTGTTCGTCTGCCTTGGGTTAAAATCAGTCATATCTCTGCAGTGACTTGACTAATTCACCTGAAATTTGGCATGCGTATACATCCTGGATAGCTTTTCTGATTTTGTGACAGGTGGCGCCACCTACATTCACGTTTAAGCTGCAGACATCCAAGCTCATAACTCGGAAACCGTTTGACGGATCAGGAAAATTCTTTTGCACAAATGTAGCCCTTAGAGAGCTTTATAACATACACCAAAAATGGTGGCGCAACCTGCAACCATGTTTGCACAGTGTCCATCTGTTTGTCTGCCTTGGGTTAAAATCACTCATATCTCTGCAGTGACTTGACTAATTCACCTGAAATTTGGCATGCGCATACATCCTGGATAGCTTTTCTGATTTTATGACAGGTGGCGCCACCTACATTCACGTTTACGCTGCAGACATCCAAGCTCATATCTCAGGAACCGTTTGACCGATCAGGAAAATTTTTTTTGCACAAATGTAGCCCTTGGAGAGCTTTATAACATACACCGAAAATGGTGGCACCCCCTGCAACCATGTTTGCACAGTGTCCATCTGTTCGTCTGCCTTGGGTTAAAATTCGGCATGCTTATACATCCTGGATAGCTTTTCTGATTTTATGACAGGTGGCGCCACCTACAATCAAGTTTACGCTGCAGACATCCAAGCTCATATCTAGGGAACCGTTTGACCGATTGGGCCAAAATTTTGCATGTGTATAAATCTCACATAGCTCTTTATCATACGCAAAACTGGTGGCGCCACCTGCAGCCATGTTTGCACAGCTCCCATCTGTTTGTCTGCCATGGGATAAAATCACTCATATCTCGGCAGTGGTTTGACATATCTGCCTAAAATTTTGCAAGTTTATACATCCTTGACAGCTCTCTTGATTTTATGACAGGTGGCGCCACCTGCATTCTAGTTTATGCAGCAGATATCCAAGCTCATATCTTGGGAACTGTTTGACCGATTGGGCCAAAGTTTTGCATGTGTATAGAGCTTTCTGGAAATTTTGGTAGGTAGCGCAACCTACATACACAATTTGGCTGCAGACATCCATGCTAATATGCAACACTTCACCCGTTCCACTCTGATTAAGGCGGATACAAGTAGTCGCTTGTCGACTACCCGTATTCTAGTTTTGTATTGACATGTCAAGACAACCCGTTTATTAATTTTGCTCCTATATCTTGTCAATGCCACAGTGGGCTTATTATTTCACTGCTAAGATAGGTTAATAAGAGATAACCTATCATGATTATTAATAACCTATCAGCAATATACCTTTGATATCAAACTGGTATTTAGTATGAATTCTGTAAAATAAAATAATGTGACGAATTTTTTAACTTTACATTTCCCACTTTCTGTTAACATCTGATGCTCCTAAACGGCCTATTGATCAGGTGGGATTGGAGCATATAAGTCTATTAAGAAACCAATTTTCGGAAAGAGCAAGAAGCGCTGCGTAAACGGGAAAGGCAAGTTTTCAAATTAATCTACCGCTCGCGGACCATAACAGAGATAATTATGATTCTTACGGCAATACATATAAAAACATATTCCAACTTCTTCCGTAACTGCCTCCGCTGAAGAACACGTTCTCGCCTCCACGCCTTTTTAAATTAAGACACCATTCAAATACATCTCATAAGGAAGTGTTGCGTAAATATGAAATACTATGTGCCTCTGATTCCGTCCTCACATCCGGCCGTGATATGATAACCTTTATGATTGTTATTTGATATCTTGTTGAGTTTTTTCCACATTTCTTGAACGCAACTATACTGTCCTTGGTTAAATCCAGTATGATTTTTCGGGTCTCTTGCGGTGTTTGCCAGTTTTGCCCATTTCTGCCTGATACGTGCCCTAAATGTCACCCTAGGCCAGCCAACCCTGGAATAAAAACTACTGTTTCGATGGTGTTCCCGCGTGATTTGGACGTGTACATCACAGTGCCATTCGTCATCATTGGTACTCCAAATAAGTAACCACACACGTTCACCCATACCAAAAGTTCTTCATTTCGAGGCAATCGCCATATTGTTCTCAAACTTTTTGTGAATACTAAACATTTTTTGGTCATTGGCGTCAATTAATCTACAAAGGTGGGTATGGCGTGGGCGGGCGGGCGATGCCCCGTCTGTGTGACACTTTTTTTTAAATACATTACAATTACGTTATAGGTTTAAGAAAACAAGATATTATCTTTCCAGTATAGAATAACGCAAGTTTAGATATAAAATATCTCTTAGTAAACACAGAAACAGAACAAAAGTCTCTGGTTTTGGTTATTTATACATATTTAAATATCATTCTCTGAAAATTAGGATGAATGATCACAATGACCACCCCCTGTTATAAAGCCCCCATATTAACGCCCCTGGTCATGTAGCTATTCCGCTGTCAAATTTGACACGTAACCTTAGTAATGATACTGACCGGTTGACCGATTTATTTAACCAAATTTAACGTTTCATTAAAAAAATTCTGATTCAGTTTGACACAACAGACAGAAAGACATTTTTCAATTTTACTATGGAAGCATTTTATCTGAACGATTACTAGTTAATTTAAGGCAGGAGTTCAATGTGTCGCCCATGACGGAAATTTGAACCAATCACCGCTTTTTGCTGTCGGTTCCTCCAAACCAAGACACTAAAAGTAGACGTATTTCAATCGTAACGGTTACAGATTAACTTCTCTTCAATATGGTCATAGTGATAGTCTACCCCCTTCTATCACCATGACAACTAGTAGGTTTTCTGCTTGATTTTATCTAAGTTTTCAAAATTCAAATCAATGTTTGATTCTGTAGAATGATATTCTGTTTTGAAATTCTACTCTCCTTTTAAACAAATCTTTTTCTACGGTAGTTGAGTAAGACTCTTATGAGAAAAAGAAATGGTGAAATGACTTATAACAGAGCTGTTTCTTTAAATTGATATATCTTCAAATAAAACACAGTCATTTGAAGTTTTGCAACAAATAAATCATGTGACGCATTGATTCTATGGAGGGGATAATAAATACTTCGAATACAGTACCGCCGTACTGCTCAAGTCTTGAAACACGTTTACCTTTTAATCTGCTCTTTTCTGCTTTGTTAACAAATTTTCAGATAACACCTTCCACAGCTTTACACTTTAAGGTCCCCTCGCTTTATTGCTGCTTTTTTTAATCAGTATTTCCTTGGCCCTTTAACACCATTTCTGACTCAGTTTCAAGATTAAGACCAACGGAAGCGGGTGTAGCGTGTTCAAAAATTGGAGCTGGATGCAAAATGCGATACCACGCTCTCATTGGTCTGATTACAATTTATTGCCCGGTGGCAGCCGTGTGGTGGGACCCAGAAATTCAGTCATTTGTTAGCGAAGGAGATAAAGAAAGACTGTAGTGTAAAACCGCTGTAAAGGGTTTCAGGTAATGTGCTCATGTGATGCTCTCAATGATGATTGAAGCTTTATACTTTCTGTACTCACTGTAGGCGGTGGTTGCCCACTTTTTTATAGAGAGGTTTCTACTTAACCTCTTTTCTTTTGAGACAAAATCAGGCCAATTATTTAAACATGTGTTTCAAATAATAATCTATATGTCCTCATAGGTCGAGTAAACTTAACGCCATTTCGGCATTTTTACTTCAGGTATAAAGTAAATATCGCAAAAACCTCAAGAAAGATAGAAGATCATAGGCACAGATAAAAGACAAAGAGAGATTTGATACGAGAGACAGAGAGAGTTGAATAAATCCATAAATTACGGAGGTTGACGATCTATGGTTTTCTTATATTTTATGATGAAATCAGGTTTACAATTTTTCGGAATTGGGCATGCAGCTATATTACTTAAACAAGAAGCCCAATCCCAATATGATTTCGAATTTTAGTGAACAGTTACAATGGTAATATATATATATATATATATATATTATATTTAAGTTCAACATCCCTCATTTACTGGCTGTGAGCTTTCACTATCATCCTATTTTTCGGCATTTTACTTATAAAAAGATCAATATATTTCTGTCAGCTATTTTGACGGGAGAAGGGAACAAACTACAACCTGCCCTCAACCCAGTCAGCCGCCCTCCCATTACTTCGCCGCTGTATGCTATACGTGTACTTGTGGTAAGCTATCAGACAGGTATTCTTTCTGCCGCCATTGAAGCATGAGACTCTAAAATGAAACCAATAATTGCCTCCCCAATGTGATGAACGCCGGAGGTAGTATACCAACCCGTGTTTTTTTTTTGTGTCAGTCTCATACTTTTGATGTGTCTGTTTGTCATATATTATTGTGATTTTTTATGAATTACAAAGACATTCTTTTAAGAGTCGATTACTAAACCGAGAAGCTGTAGCTAGTAAATGGCTTTTTCCGGCACTGGGATGAACAGATATCTCTTTCTTAGAATGGAGAAGAACAAAACACGCTATAGTGATCTAGTTTACTTCCAAAGTTTAACGGATTCTTTTTTTTTGGTATCATCCTAAACTTTCACAATATTTCCTTTAAATCCGCTTAAACAATTTGAGTGAAAGCTACTTAAACAAATAACACACGACGATAAAATATATCTTATATTGCATTCGCCAAGTTGACCAGCAAACATCATATATTGACTAAAACATGGCAGCATTTAAGGAGAGGTTGTCTAAAGTTACAGACGATACCGTAAGCAACATGCAGTACAGAAACGTCGTGCCTCTATAGTACATGTTAACCCTTTGTATTACAGGTCACCAACATCAACCAATTAACCATGAAGTCCTTACAAGTCGTATTCTGCAGCCTTGTGGCACTGCTGATTGTGACGTCATCGGTGGCCAAGCCTTCAAAGAGAGACTTCGGCCAAATTAGCAGCCTGGCAGAATGGAAATCTATTTGTAGCAACATATGCGGGTATGTCCATCTTCCTTTCTGTTCTTTCTTAAAGGGACATAATCAGGAGCAACAGAATGCATTTCTTTCACAATATGAGTTCAGTTTTTCCTTATACAAACATTTCCAAACAAAACCATCCCAGCACACCATTTATAGCTGTTTAACGTCTTGTCATGGTTCTTTGTGTGAATAAACACGATCCACGTGTGTCAGTTAAGATAAAAAAGCAGTATGACCGGAGGTCCGATTTTGTTCATGTGCGACAGATCCCAAACTAGGTGTATTCCAAACATCAACATACATGGTTGTGAAATATCGGTACCTGAAAAAACGGAAACACAGGTGGCGTTCACGCTTTGTTTATATTGGCGCCAGTGATCGCCCCCGGTCAATTTTTTTTTAACACTATTACATTATACCAATATATCTCAAAGAGAAAACGCTATTTTACGTGTTAATTCAACCTGCATTGTACGTGATTGGGTCTCTAAAATAACAACTAGAAATCTGCATGCTAACCTATGCAAGCATCCGCCGTGTTGGGTGGTCCTCTTAGATGCTTGAGTTTGTTTTTCGGGGGAATGCCGAGGAAATCATGCTTGATTTAGATTAGATTATATGATCTACTTATGCCGGGTTCGTAGGGGATGGGATTCCTTTAGAAATGAAGTAAGTTTATGAAAGATTGTTCTTCGACATACTCTTCACGAAAGTTCCAAAATTATATATTTAATAATCCCTTATAATAAAAGGGAAACTAGGGGGAATGGCCCCCATTAGGATAAAATGTGCAATTGTGGCCGACGCTTTAACCAAAAAACGTACATTTTTAAGGTGGGGCTCCAGAGGAGTTGCGTAAGAACAAATGTGCCGCCGTCAATTACTATATAAAACTGTTAAGATTTGTTTCAATATTTATTAATTCTTTTTACTTTATATTTGGTGGCCATCGTTTCCATAACTGTGAGAAAACATAGGTCAAATTTATGGGAATCATTCCGTGATATATGTTGCAAGAATAGGTGCAGTGTATGGAATTCGATTGTGTTGAAGTACTATTGTGAAGGTATGTTTGCGTGATCGGGATTGGCAGCGCCGTTACATATAGCACCAAAACAAGCTGCCGTATGCAGCCCAGAGAGTGGGTCCCCTTGGTTTGCTACATTGGTAGGTTTAACAGCTGTACCGCACTGATTTCCCACATGAACAAGTGTCCATACTGTACAGGGTACCGTTGATTAAAGCCAACGTACATTTTAATATCGTAATTGAAAGACAGTTGAAACACATTGATCTAACGACCGTCCAACAACCTCCTTATGTCCTAATACTTGTACACTGATAGCATGTATATAGACAGACGGTGAATATCATATCCTTTGGTATGTCAGTTGCAGAGCGGATTTCTTGCTGTCATCTCAGTCTTGTGAAACTTCGAGCTCCAATATACATTTTGGTCAGCACACATACATATTAACATTGTCATTAACCACACATGAAAACTTTAAAAGTTGTCTCGATCGATTATTACTATGTTTTCTCTCACTGTTTTGCTGTTGCATTGTAACGTAGGGCTTGGTTCAAGCCACTCCTGCAACTGTTCTTCATTGTAGCAAATTAATACGGCAAACCAAATACATTTTAGATATATCATAATCGGCAGCATAAGGAAAAATACAAAATCCTATTTCAGATTTCTGATTTAAGATTAGGAAAGTCCATCTATAGTTTTAATACATATTTCAAGGCATAATATATGCGGAAACCTGTAGTCTTTCATTTTACTTCAACCATGCAATATTATACTTATGTTCCGGAGAAAAATATATCCACTCTCTTTTAATAAGATAATCTCAAGCCGGATATAGGATAATCTCGTGCCGGCTATTAGAATATCTTATGCCGGTTAAAGACTAATATCATTTTACTTATAGAATTTTAGAATAACCTCATGCCGGTTAAAGGTTAACCCCATGCCGGCTATTGGATAATCCCATTCCGATAATAGAATGCTCTCATAAAGGTTACACGATAAAAGAATTATTAACTGCGGTTAATACGAAAATTTCGTGCTGGTTATCGGATAATCTCTTGTTGAATTTTGGAGAATCTCAAGGGTTCTCAGCAGTCAGAGAACAATCTGGGAAATTATTATTTGTTCAAGGTCAGGGTATAGTCCGGGAATTTCTTATGGCTATGGCGGTCGCAGTTGATTATCAGGTTGGAAGGGTTTGGCGGTTCTTGTCAAGTTGTCACATGAGTGCAGATTTAATCTTGTTTTCTGAAAAGTTTGTATTCAGATACAGATGTTGAAGATGCAGAGCATGAATACACAGCATTTGCTGCCAATGGTATTGATGGGCCAAACTGTTTCTTTAAAATTTTACTTTTAAATAACTAGTAAAATTCCTTAACAAGGACATTGGCCTACTCAAATTACTACAAAGGCAGTTCACAGTGCAGTTACACTGGAAAATTTAAGCCACTTATTGTTATTTGTGATAAAACTGTATGTGATAAATGCTAGTGCATTAAAACTGTCTAAAATACTTTTTTTAAGTTTGTTGACATGTATAAGTATTATTATAAGTCTAAAAGATGTACCTATTGCAGTAACTTATAAGCTATTTAAGTTATCAAATTCATATTTTATATATGTTATGTATTTATGTAGCATACTCCTTGTGCCATTTTATTTAACAATAACATCAAGATCCTTTATGAAGCACAATTTCTGGTTACGTTTCCATTTAGAAAAGCTGAAAGTTGGTGACAATATAACATTCAGAATTAGGAATGTATTAGAAAATATGGTGCAATTACCCCCTTCCCTTCTTACCAGTGTCCAGATAAGTAAGATTGAGATAGCATTTACCACTCATTGCAGAATGTTAGCCAGGACATTCATTGACCCTGTAATTAACGTGTTGCTTTAGAATATATTTTTCATATATTTGTACTGAGAAACAGGATCTGATGTAAGGATTTTGTGTTACATTTTTTTTCTAGCAAAGGTTTGGTTGAGAGGCGCCCTAAAATAATGTTTTTCAGACTAAATATGAAATTTGCGTGTTGTAAATTAATGCTTGAAAACCAGATGAAAGTCACGGAATAGTTAGATAACAGTCAGGGAATATTTCTGAGTTGGCTGCTTGCAATTCTGACCTTGTGCTTGGCTATAGGATAATCTCGTGTCGGTCTTAGGATAACCAAGGACCGGTTATGGGGTAAAATACTCCCATGCCGCTTACAAGATAACCCAGTACTGTTTAAAGGATAATCCAGTTTTGGATCATGTAAATAGATGCCGATTTACTACGGTTTATCAGAACATGACGTGCTTGTTATAGCGAACCTTTTATTGGTTTTAGGCTTATCTCGCGCCGGTTATAGGGAGATCTCGTGCATTTTTAGGATTAGTCGATATAATAACGCCTTGCTTAACATAATGTAATATATTAAATGCATGTGAGAGGTCACTCCCTATCCGCATACTTTGAAACAAAGTGTACATATAACGTATATGATTCGTCAGAGTTTTCAATTTATACCCATGTCATAAAATTTATACAAGTGACTGTTATTCCACACGACGTCACTTGCCCTTGGCGTATTTAAAACGCAGGCATATAAGGGAGAACTGCGTTCAAAATAATAAGATATACATTTCTGAGGAACATATGAAGCATTTAAACTAGACAATCCCTTCTGGTAACCAAATTGCATGGATTCTAAAAAAATTGAAAGGTAAGTAGAACTCCAAGAAGAGATGCGAATCAGCAATACTGTTTGATACAGCTCATATAATACAAGCAGCAGAGTTACCCCACGAAAATAATAAACATCGTATGTTTTCCTACCAGAAACCCTCGGTATTACTACAACAATCCTCGGTTTTAATTATTTTGGAGTATACCCTCTTACCGCCATTATGGAAAACGAGTTATTAATATGCCTGGTAAAAATATGACTTTTAGGAAATTCGAATACTATATGATGGAAATATATTATTACTTATATTGGACTATTAAATATTTGCTATATATTATGGATAAAATAAGAATATTATACGTTCGTTTGAAATGCTTCAAATGCCGCATGATTTAAGCCATTCTAGGCTGGATTTGACTGTAGAGATTTTTCTGTTAGTAAATGCCTTATCAAGTTCACTGTGAAAGGTTTTAAGGTAGACTATTCTCTTAATATAAGTGACTCTTTTAAGTATTCTCTTATAACTCATGCGTTCATTGTCAAATTTTGAACTTTGTAAAGGAGAGTACAGTTTTGAGAATTGATGTCGCCAGGCATCTAAAAGATCCAGTCGATTATGATTCCATCGTGAAGTATAGTTGGGTTGGTTGTGAGGATTTCCTGATGGTTCTGCACCCCTAAAAGTTATGTTCTCACGAAAAAAAATTGTAGTAGCCGTTTAAACAGGTGACGTCATACTGACCATATATTATCTTGCAAATGCTGTTCTATATTATAGCTAGAGTTATCTCTCTATATGGTTTATGTGAGAATTTCCAGGGGAAGCGCAAAGAATTCAATGTGGCGAATAGATAATTGGCCTATAGTGTTATCCATGTACAGGACCCGCCATTTTGATAATCAGATTAACAGTAATGATGTTAAACGTGTTAATCTTATTTCTGTGATACAATCTTATAATCTCACAATTTCTCGCGCAGTGCCGTGTGTAAAATTAGGAGTAAACTTTTCTTGTAACCACACTCATCATTTAAACTGCAATTTTAGAGTCTAAATATATAAAGACTGGAGACACTCAGAAATATATGCTCTCAGCGAATAATGAGACGTGGCTTATGTTTCAGAGCACTACTTTGCTGCAAAAAAAACGGATCAGAGATCGAAAAACGCACAAGCACTAAAGACAAGAAAACATCAGAAATCACCTAATACACTATTCACTTAAATCCTGAAGCTTGTCTGTAAGCCTGACACTCGATAATGTGCTTAACGAGGTGTTTTCACTTCACCATATATTATCGGGGGGATTTTTATTTTTTCTCCCCCCAGTATTTTACACCTTCTCTTAGTGGTTTTATTGAAATATAGGTTTCTCGGTGACGGGTGGTGAAGCGAGTCTCACATCCTCATTGTGGCGTCCTCTGCCGGGCGTCTGCCTTTTCTTTGAATATCTTTTGATGACAAACAGCTTTCAGTCCCGGGCAATGCTACTGTGTCTAATAACGTTGGATGGGCCATCAAGTTAAGGTGCGCCACATTAACTGTCTGAGGATGACGCCCGCACAAAGAAACCCGGCACCTGTGAAGTGTCTGTCTGAGCAAATCACCATGAAATGGGAGCATGAGGAGTGATCAACCTTAACAATGTTATCAACGGCATGCCTTGTTTATACACACATACACACACACACACACACACACATATATATAGTTAACATATATATATATAGTTAAAGTTCTTCACTTCAAACAGTATTTCATTTACAAGCGAATATATATATATATATATATATATATATATATATATATATATATATATATATATATATATATATATATATATATATATATATATATAATATCCTTCTTACAGGTTCATAAAAGTAGGGTTTTTTAGTTTTTTTTTTCAAATATTCAATCATCAACATAATATACAAATGGTTAAACATTGCAGTTTTTATCTATAACCTTATTGCTTTACCACTGCTTACTTTACCAGAGTTTGAAGAGTTTCGCTATTAGGCACTGGCACAGGGCCAATAATTGTGACAGACCAATGAGGGTCTGGTATGATATTGTGCATACAACAAGTTTTGAGAACGTGATTTAGAACTTTATATATTGAATAACAACTGCGGAAGGATTGTTCAAATAACCATAAAATTATTCGTAGAATCGTTTTCCGTGCGATATAAAAGAACAATCTCAAACCTTGTATGGTTTTCTGCGCTAGTTTTGAAGTTTATACTTACTTTCGACATTGGTTTCTTGTCAGAGCCGTATCATACGGTAATACATGCTAAAGCCTCATACAAGTTGGAATTTTAGAAATTTACTTTGGAGTTTCGGTAAGGTTATCAAACTCCGAGGCCAGACACAATAGGCCATTCGGAGTTCTATTTCCCGGAAAGTCTCAAATATCTCTTCTGACTGTTTCTTATTATCAGTCGTCGTGGGGGCATCTCTAGTTTTCATTGCTGCTACCTGCTCGGTGATGATGGAGATCTCAATCCCCGCTGTACCTCCCATTAGTGGGAGTTGATGGTCAGTAACCATCTGTCGTGGGTCTATTATCATAAAGGATATTGAATTATCAAGCAAAGTAACTGGCTGGCCACAGCCTTCAGTATTTTAGCTAATTGGTTTGTGGGTCTGAGTGCAGGAGCATTAAAGAATTAAGTTAATTCGTACATCAACAAATTGTTACCTTCACTTTATTCCAACAGTTTAATGTCCTAACGTATTCTAAGCGGTATAAAAGTTTATTAATTTATAATTAAGTTCAATTCTCTATTATTATTATTATTATTCTTGCACGTGCTTATGGATATATAAATTAATATGTCTATATGTTAGATCCATGTGCGTGATGCCTTAATTTCCACAATAAATGCTTTCATTCATTCATTCATTCATTTACGGCTTACTTATATCCATATAAGTATATACTTATTCTATAGGTATATGTACAGTAGAACCTGTGAATAATGGACACTGACGTGACCGGACATTTTGTAAAATATAGGAGATGTATATTCTAGCGTAAACTGTAGTGATCCAAACAGAGGACACATTTTAAGGTAAAAGCGGTAGTCGCATTCCGACCACTACGATTTCTGGTTCACTAATGCCCTCCTTTTGCCAGGGGAACGGGGATTTTTTTATTTGTGTATCATGTGGTCTTAAATTAAATTTGATGTTCAATGTGGGGGGGGGGGGCTCCTGGTTTTTATGTTTGCATGAGTGGTTTATTCATTGGACCATATTCCGATATGGAATATCTATCAATTAAAGTTAGTTACTTGAACCTTTCACTTTCAGAAATCCTAACCATCGTGTGAATATGCGGGTTCCCTTTCCGTACATGTCAGGGCAGACGCAGTAGCTTTCTGCCATTAATATACTGTTGTACGCGAGGCCTTGTTACTACCGGTCCCGGGTGTGTAATCTTCCCCATTGCTTTGTCATAAAACAGAAGAATTCCCAATATCCGCACTCGCTTGTGAGTAACAAACGGTCGTGGGGCATAGCTTTCTTGTTATGCAGAACGCTTATCCTGGATAGTGGCCAACATAATAGGGCCCACTGAAGCATTTCCGTGACCGTGGACAGCGACGTTTGATTTCTCAGTAAATTAGTCTTTTTTGAAGGTTTAGTATAAATTTTAGCGAGGGTGTCCCTCGTGAAAGTGTGGGCGGAATCCGGAAGGCCCAAAATCCAAAATTGCCGCCATCCGCCATTTTGAAATTTGTTATTCAATGGTTTGGCCCACATACTGTTCAGTATTTAGATTATAGGGTTGTGAAAGTCGAGTAATTCATATTTGATTTCAAAATTGCTATTTGACCTGACCTTTTTAACCTTAAAATCTTAGATAACTGCCGATAGTTAGTAAAGAAATTCTTTTCTTTCAAACTTTTCAAATGACATTCATAATGAGGTCTAGAGATTTGTTCTCTGAATGTCAATTTGAGAATCTGGTGAGGTTGTGTCTCCCAATAGTGAGAGTGGAAGCTGGAAAAGCACGAAATACAAGATAGCTAGTACATAATAATAATCTAATACATAATAATAATAATCTAATACATAATGACAATTACTGTTTCAATGTTGTAGCTTGAAGTATTGTTCAGTATATGGACCGCTATACAACCTAAGATGACCGATGATTTTAGCCCAAGGTTACTTTAGCCCAAGGTCATTTAGTCTTTAATCCTCCTTTGCTGGAAGTTCTAATCATGTCAAATTTTATAATATGCAGTAGAACCATACTAGAAATAGAGTGGTTATCTCAAAGGTGAAAAGGTTTTAAAAATTAGTCTTTCGGAAAAATTTTAGAAAAATCTACTCCACGGCGAAGTAATTGCAATCCATCATATGTAAGCTGGGACCAGGCTGATTTAGTCAATTTAAGACACTCGAGTTCAAGTCTGTTTCCTACCAGTCCTAGTCTTTTGCAACCCGTGATGGAACCAGAATCTGAGTTCGAGCATGATCCTTTGGAATAGATGAAATGAATACAAATATATCAACATGGAAAACTGAAATGCCAATGTTTACTTCTACGTTTCTTAATGCATTCTATAAACTTTAATGTTTAATTATATATATAGCTTCATACAAACATATAAAGCTGGGTAAAGACTAAACATAAGTGTTTTAGAAGAAATGCCTATTTTTGTACTTATCGTCTGAGGAAAATTATATCTGATTTCATTTAAACAAGAGACAGTATTTCTCAACCTTCGTTGAATAAAATTAATGCCATTATTTTAATCAAATGAAATACGATGGATATTTATTTTTAAGATAGGTGTTGTGTGTGGTGATGGTTTCTATGGGAATTCTGATAAAAAATGTTTCAAAATCAATAAAAGTGATTTATATGCATACATGTTCAAGAAATAAGATGAACTTAACCTGCTTCTAAATCATAAAATAAATCGAGATACGGAAATGTTCTCGGCTTGTAATTAGTGTTGGGGGGGGGGGTAAAAAGAGTGAATATACTGATATAAAAAAGAAATCATAGTATTATCTTATTGTTTATGTATTGTGGAATATGTCGCTGCAAAATAAAAATTATTATCAGAACCAGAATATAGATAGATGGACTGTTTGATGGTTGTGTGTCTGTACGGATTGAATAGAAAGACAGCTAAGGCCTCAGATTTATGCCACTGAACATTCTTTAAAGTATTTCCTTTTCCTCTCTTAATGGCTGTAACGCAAGGAACCCTTTGTTATGATTGATTGTGTTTCTATACCGGTCCATAAATGATCTTCCCTTATAAATGATACGATGTGAAAAAGGACAGTTTTAAATTAGATGTATACGACACTTGTATTACATTTAGGTTTGAATCTTTAAAATATTTTATATCCAATTTATTTTTTTGGAGGCCTCTTTATGACTTTGTACCACCATAATTTAAACTTTACAAATAATACTTATGCACCTTCAGTTATTCTACAGCTTAGGAGCAGGATCCTTGAAAAGTATGATAAAATAGACACATTTCTAAATAGATTTGAATTAAAATCGCTGTAAAACTCAAGTGAAATTTTGCCAGTTGTATATCTCAATACTGAAAAACTATCTGTGTGAAATATTTGTGTGAATCTCAAATCAAATGTAAAGGAGCCTCGGGGTTTTCCTGAAAAATCACAATTCCGGAAAATTAGGGATGGGCAGGCAACTAGGTCGGTTTCCGGAATTTCAATCACATGAATAAGGCTGGTATAAAAGCAACGAGTTTGCCGGAACTTCATCTCAGTATAGAACCTCAGCTACCGAAGGTAATGGGATAGTCTTTTGTGATTTAACCGGAAGTGACGCAGGTACTTGAGGCGCGGCCGCCAGGTTCAAGAACAACATTAATTATACGTAGTTTAAATCTAGGGGAGTGACAATTGGAGTTCATGTGTAAGAATAACATTCAAACTTTGACCCGGATTTCGATGAGTATGCTTTGTAAAAGGACTATGTTTCGAAACTTAAGGACTGAGACTTGGAACTGGATTCGATCGGCCTGGACTCCGACTTTTACCTGACATTGCCGTAATAGACTAGGCGGCCATGACAGTCACCGATTATTTTCATATTAAATTCACCGAACAAATTCCACTGAGAAACGAACCATTTGCACCTATAGTGAAGCCATTTCATCAAATTGCAGAATTGCAGGTTAAACTATGAAAAACGAATATTTTTTTTATAATATTAGACAGTGTAATTTTTTTATTTAAATTCAGGCTTTTATACTTTCCATACGCATTTCTTTATAATTTTTAAACTTTAATTATTTTTACATATATTGTGCATATACAGGTACTTACAGGAACTTATTTATGCTATTCTCCAAGGCCCATAAGATGGCGTCCGGTAGTGTGAACATGTGGAGAAAACCGGGAAAAAAAATGAACCACAAAAACCCAATCTCATTGGCGTGCCAGGAATCGAACCCGGGTCGCCAGCGTTAAACCACTATTTTTTGTAGGGATTTCCCAACTTAAACACAAGTCACATTTATAGTACACCGATTTACTCCGATATGGAAAATAAACCTATTGTGGAGGCTCTACGACCGAATTAAAAAATAATAACCATTCTAAGCTAAAAATGGATGGCTATCTTTGTTTGTATGAATTACTCGACCAAAGAAACCCAGGAATCCACATACTGCACATGATCGCAGGTAAAACTATTGATACAGTAATTTTGAAAATGGAGCACAGGGCCATCTTGGATTTCCTTATATTACGTTAACCGCCCTCACAAATATTTTAGAGAGACACCCTTACCAGATTCTCAATTTATAATTCAGAGAAACAAAATCCATTGATACGCAATCACTAAACCTCATTTCGGAGGTCTTCCGTCAGGTTTGAAAAGAAATGGCCTTTTTGAACAAAAAATCGTCAGCCATCTTATGATTTGAGGTCAAAAGAGGTCAAATCACAAAGTTGACATCAAATATGAATTTCTAGAATGCGAAAACCTCACAATCTCTATATTGAACAATACTGTTCAAAAAATACTGGACAAAAAATCGTCAGCCATCTTATGATTTGAGGTCAAAAGAGGTCAAATCACAAAGTTGACATCAAATATGAATTTCTAGAATGCGAAAACCTCACAATCTCTATATTTAACAATACTGTTGTTCAAACCATTGAAATAATACATTTCAAAATAGCGGATGGCGGCCATATTGGATTTTGGGCTCTCACGGAATACTCCCACACTTTCACGGGGACACCATCGCTATTTTTTTTTAAATTAACCTTCATAGAAGACAAATTTTCTGAGAACCAACTATCGGTGTACACGGTCATGGAATCCCTCCAGATGACCAAACTAAACAGTGAAAAATCTCACCTCGACTGAGATTCGAACTCATTGTCTCCCGTCTTTTTGCCCTATGTTATGTTCCTAGCCCATTGAAGCCGGCGATGTCACATTGTTCTATCAATATATTTACATTTTGATTAAACCATATAATAGTAATGTTGTAATTGCCATACGGAGAACACATAGGGGTTAATTAAGAAGATAAGCGTAGTGTTATTTTTTTCTGTCACATATACTCTACATGCTGAATAGACGACTTAGAAATAAAACAATAAACACCAGACATTATGGTTTACATCAATGAGAAATTTTTTTGGTTGCTTTTTAATTTTGCAGCGACCTTTCAGAGGAGGCTCTTCAAAAATGAATTTATAGAGTTGTTTTCTGCCTTTCATTCTGCTAAGGCAGCTATTTCGCTGGCAAATGGTGCAGTTAATATTTAACAGTTAATTGATGTTCTACTCTAGGAACAGTGACTTTTGCCCACCGAGCTGTCCGGAGAGTGTATTTCATCATGAATGGAAAAGGACAGCCCCGTTCAATGACAGACCGGGCAACCTCAGGTAAGATGGCGTTTCTGTCACTTCCGGTGTAGTCACTGCAGCCTACCCCTACCCCCTTTCTGGTTAAACCCGGTAATCTGAAGTCGATTTTAGATATCCTTGGAGGCATTCAGAATCTGAATTATTCTTTTTGAATACTGTATATATATATATATATATATATATATATATATATATATATATATATATATATATATATATATATATATATGCAGCCACGAAATCATATAGATGCTTTCCCCTGTAAAGTTGATACAGTCTGGTGTAATTAACAATGCTGACCTCTGGCGGCGATCATTACTATCTATTGCTCGCAATTTTAAGTGTCCTATTTCCTAAAATCGACAATTGGTTCGACATGAATATAAATCCGCCCTGTGCTATTTTAATAGTAATTTCAGGTCATGTTTATTCAGTGAAGTTGCTTAAATTAATGCGTATTTATTGGCAAATCTAACTTTATTTTTTTTTATTTTGAGAAATCGCAATCGCTTATGATATAAAGAAACGGATGTACTTGAGTTGTTTGTCTGTATTTTCAAACGTGTTTCTTGTTGCAGTTTTGAGGACTATATGTTTCTGCGCATGCTCGGGAGAATCCGACGATAAAAGACACATGATCGGATCTGCGATCCAGGTAAAGAATAGTCTGATTGATTTTTTTTGGAAGACCAAAAAAGAGAAGAAAAAAATGGTTCTCAGGTACTTTTTTTCGAAAACCAATGCGGGCGGGCGATGTTTTTTTTTTATCGTTTTGAAAGTTTCGATAAAAATGTCCTATGATCAGGAAAAAGCGTGAAAATGTAGAATTTTATGGCTAAATTCTTAAAAAACAACTATTCTGATAATGTGATTAATATTAACATCATTATGCTTAATTATTGAGTTAATGGTAGGAACAATATCGCTGTATGTTTATTCATGTTTGATATATTTTAATTTAAGTGTTGTACGTTATGACATAAATATGAATAACATCTTTTCAGTAAAATTAGAGTGAAACATTCTAAACATTATGATCAAATGGATTGTAAAAAAATGGTTAGTTTTTACTAGTTTTTTATATAGAGGTCATTAATCATTTGAATCAGCATGACCATGTAATCATACCATTGTTTTGTGACACAGTGTTTATAAAATGTGTGAACCTATTTTTGTCTATTTATGATACAGACATGAAGATCTGTGTGTGTCAAATTCATCGGGAGTTCTTCAACAAACGAAGAATATTAAACTAATCTTGCCGTGTAATCGTCTACCTCTCATCCTTCCTCTACCACCAATAGCAAAGAAAATCCAACCGAGACGCCGAGGATGTCTTTAGAAATACCATCACCCCACTTAGGAATGGAAGTAAAGCCTAAATGGACATTTACGTGGGATATGTTGCAACTTTCAATCTTATTATAAAATATATTCCTTGTGTAAGGGACATGAATTGGACACCAAACCCGATAAAATAAAGTGATATGTAACTTTTACGCTGGCATTTATCTCAGAAAGTATCTTAAAGACTGCCGCAATGTCTGGACTGTAATTTAGTATACATTAAAAGCTCTAAAATCAATATATTTGCTAAGGCTGGCATTGCCAAATTGATGAAAACCAGTGATTGTTTTTCGGCTGGTCGGTGTTAATTAACAAATATTTATACAGTACGTATTTCTCTTTGTTGCTAAGTTCTGTCGGTGTTGCCATGGACACAGACTATATTCATATTACATACTTCTTAATTTGGTCAGTATAAATCTCCTTTATTCCCTCATCTTCGAATTGAAATTAAACAAATTATCTTTAGTTGTTTGTCTTTGTGTGTAATCTTTATACCTGCAAATATGCTGGAACGAATGTTAAATTGCTGAGAGTGCTCGGAATAATGAAGTTTATTGTT
Organism: Sipunculus nudus; assembly: GCA_026874595.1. Classification (NCBI taxonomy): domain Eukaryota; kingdom Metazoa; phylum Annelida; class Sipuncula; order Golfingiida; family Sipunculidae; genus Sipunculus; species Sipunculus nudus. The sequence goes on from CM049317.1 coordinate 23,941,865, forward strand.
TTTATTATATTTATCAGACAAGATATGTATATCTATATGAATTGTAATCATTTTTTTCAAGTGTCGATTCGTTTATAAATACAAAGGTAGGTAAGGTAGTGCTTTATAGACTGATATCAGTGACGTCACTCTCATCCGATTGTATACTCTGGTCTTTCGGGCGTGTCTATTCTTGTAGACTTTCTTAGCTCCACCGGAACCACACAACAAAGCAGCCACACACGATGTTAGAAAAGTTGTTTTATTCTACATTTGCCTGTCGCCCATGTTTGACCAGGACCCATTCACTCCTGGGTGGAGAGGGCCCACCCTTGTGGTAAAGACTTTGGCAAGGAGTCTAAGCGCAGAAGGCAGTCAGATCGGGAGACGTACCCACAACCGAGCGGTCACGGGTCCAGTGCCCTAACCATTACGCCACCACGATCCACAAATATAAAGGTCCCGGGGGGGGGGGGATTTTGTCATCATGCATTGTATACGAAATAATATATTTGATTTTTATTAAAGACCACATGTCAGACGTGTTTTGGACAAATCATCCAAAATTGTACCTGCTCCATGCAAAGCGATCTTCGTGAAAGTTGATTATGTTCATTCTTCACCCGTATATATTTCGGAACTTGCTGACAATAGTGAAATATTCCTCTAGGAAAAATGTTTGAATAAGAGAACTTTTCAACATAAGTTGGCCGGGGTTTTCCCTGAAAAATAAACAATAGTTTATAAATATGTATATGCAGAACCGAAATTCATGATAAATTTCAACAGCTTGCACATTCGAAGGAATAACATTGATTTCATCAATGTTTTATGACGGTTTATTTAAATTTTCTCAAAACACTTCTGATACTGTGCCCGGCTTTATATTCGCGAGGTTAAAATTTCTTGATTTTCAGGTTTTTATTAGTTTAGCGATAATTCACTCTTAACGAGGGAATTTGAAATCCTCACAAACAAAAAGACAACAGTAACTGGAGCCTTAGACACCTAAGCTTTAAATCCTAGTAGAATATTGGTGGACGTGGATGGTTTACCATCGAATTGTGACATGGGAGGGCAAGATATTTCGGAAATAAAATAAAAGTAGTAAAATAAAATATTTCATCCACAATTAGGTCACTGGCCAAGTATGGAGTTTCGTGTTCAACTAGACAAAATGGATTTGAGCTGGTTATCACTATGAAATAGTATCAGATCTAAAGATGCAAGATGGGGTCACATGACTTAATACTATATAAATAAATCAATAGACGGAAAAGAACTATCCCAGTGAGTGAAATTTTGGATAAGGAAAGGAAGATTACATGTTCAATCCTCGCATGTGCTTCAAAGGCAGAAGGATGATTTAAATGATTTTAATAAACTCTCGTGTTTTAAACACAAGCCAGGATTTCTGGATTAATACAAAACCTGAAATCCTGAAGTATGAATAACATTAAAGCAAGCTATACGCCTGTCTTGTGTGTATTTTTAATACGGTTTAAGGCTTGCTCTGTGTACATACACTTGAATTGTTGGTGATTTCCGCCGAGAAAGATTTTTGATAACTTCTCTGTGACGGATGTATGAGCTGGTTTATCTACAAGCTCGTTAGTAAACAAAGTACACGCGTCTATGGTGACAAACAAATAAAAAAAACACAGATTAAAAAAAAAAAATAACACGTAAGCAAAGGTGTGCACATGTAATGGCATATGGGTGGAAGATGGAAAGGCACTAGTTGTAAAACGGCATTTGCAAACTTTGCAGTCAGTTGTCTTTATTTACTGTGTTTTGATAATGTTGGCGCCCCTCACATGTTATAAACACGTGGATATATACAAAACGAACATGCAGCCTGTGCACTGTTGGACTGGTGTTTTCGGGCCTATTTTATCATATGTTCGAGGGATAACCTTATGCAGACGTCAAATATAGGAATAAGCCCTTTTAAACCCTCGAGCCATGGACCTTTCTTTACAAAATATGAGTTGCACGTGGGAGTTGGAATGTATAATGCGGCATTCACATTAAATTCACATCCTTTTAGCATAGTTTAACAAATTAAAGTGTGTGTACAAGAAACCTCTCTCCACTTAATCTTGGCAACATTAACGTGGGACGGATTGAGTTTTTTTTAATATCAACTGTCTGTCCAGGTTCCAGGTGAAATATCTTGAAGTACACGGTCTGGGTTAACATTTATTCTCACGCCAAAGCCGTAGCTCATTTTTTCCTTCACACTTAATGTATCTCCACGGTTTCCGTTTAGAGCTTTAAAGTCTTTAAAGACTTTAAAGTCAACTTTACAAACATTCTGACCCACTAAGATTGTTCCCTCACACAAAAAAGGAAAACCTAGCAAGTTACCTGCAATATTTCGCGCGAAAATCTTTTGATCTCTTTTTTTCTCTCTTTCTCTCTCTCTCCCTCTCTCCACTTTTAAGGACATTGCTTGTTAACAGCAGGCATTAATGCTAGATCAATGAGCCATAAAATGAAGAAAAAAATAGGTGAATGGCACATTAAATGTTAAATTTTAAGATCATTTTCAAGGTCAAACCGAAAACTGGGCCAGAAAAAGATGGACTTTCAATCTTTCACCTACGTGGACACTGCTTTTTAGTATCAAGCATCCATGCCAGATCAACTACTAAACGGTAATGGAAAATTGTGTAGGTTGATGCCATCCTTACATTTAAATCACACTATACCAAGCTCTCACCGTGTACAAAGGGGACAGAAAGGACACAGGTGCCAATGTATATCTCTTCCTATATGGGTTTGTGTGGCTGACTTATTATGTATCCTTTTTCTAATTATTATACGGCAATATTACTTTCACCAGGCGTTAATTTATTTAAGCAACTGACGGGTCCTAGCCTTTCATGTAAGTGATTACCATGCTCCTTGCCTGGCTCAAGAATCATTTTTTATGAACATGTAAATTATTAGAAGACCGTCTTTCATGTGACATAACCTTCACCCTGACCTAAAAATATTCCTACAGGTGTTTTAGCAACTAAAGAGAATATTTAAATAATTAAAATGATATGAAATAATACATTAATTGGAAATTAGGTTCGAGTCAGGAATTTTAAGAACGGCTATCATTGCGATATATCATTAAAGCTAAAAATTAGATTTGCACCAAGATTTGCAAATCAAGAACTCTTGTATAAATAGCAAACAGATCGTATAGAAAACAATAGGCTTCTTATGTGGCCCATGCGTGATAAACTGGCCAAGTGTGAAGTCCGTGCATTCAGACATCTCAGAGGAGAGTGAGAGATAAACACACAAACCATCGGACAGGATGATTAGACTGTATGAACAGTTCATTGTAGTTTTATCAGTTTGTAATACAACATTTCCGCTTTTAATCAACAAAACATTTTAATAATATGGGAGCTTAAATAAAAAAATTTGTTCATATAACACTTAATAAGAAAAAATTAAGAAATTTTAAACATTGTGACCTTGATTACCTTAATGTATATAAAAGAAATTTGCAGTATTTGATGACCTTCAACGTGATTTTACATTCAAATTTCGCGATGGCTTCTACCCACATCATTATCACGTCCCACCACTGGACAGATCCCGCAATTGCTATTAAGAAGCGATGCCGTAATAAATATGGGGCCACAGTAAACATTACTTGAAACTCGTGTAGTTGTTTTAATTTTCAATTAATTGCGTATCCTGGTTTTAGCATGGTGCTGCAAGTAATTTTTCCTCTTTCTGCATATTATTTAGATTAAGTTAAATGTTAAAATGGGATGTTATAAAAATATTTTACACTTATATGCTATATTCCGACTGATTATATACCTATTTTTAGATCGAATGTCATTGCCCTGATTGTCAAAATATATTATTATTAATAAAATGACAATGATTTTTTTTACAGTGACGATAGTAACATTTTAAGCCTTCAAAGTTCAACGCTTATTAGTAAATACCTCTTCCATTTTTAACAGTACATTATTAAATGAAAGCAAAATATTTCAACAAATTAGTATAAGATTTAAAAGTATTCTATATCTTACACTTACAAAAAAAATATTCAATACAAGTTTGTTTCATCTTGAGCAAATTGGTGGAATTTTCAATGCGTCTTCAAATTTGAGACTAATTAATGCCATGAAAAGTATCATTCTGTTATAGATTGGTAATATTACAACCTCTCTGGAACAATATACATGTGGGTTAACGTCGAGAAAAAGTCAGTGCCTTGTAAATAATTTGACTTTTGTGAAAAAAAAAGTTTTTAAATGTCCAGGTGTAAAAGGAAGAGAATTTCGACCTGCGTCATAAAATTTATTACAGTCTCTACACAGCTGATGAATTTGCATTGGAACTGCACGTATTTCGAAACCATTTTTTCCATATTGATAAAATGTCCAATGAACACGTATTTATAATTTCTTTTTATATTTGTAGGTCCATGCAGTTGTTTTCATTGATAGGTATGGCTTGGTTAGTTACTTGTTTTACCTACAGATGGCGCATTTGTATATAATACTCCCTGAAACTGTTCCGCTTGAGAAGCAGCCATTCATTAAAAGTGTGGACTTTTTAGGCAGTTTTATTGCCCTTTTTTCTTTTTTTTTTTGGAAGGGAGGGTGAGGCGAAAGGGGAATAATAATTAAATTTCTTAAAATCGCTTAACCGACTTGTGAACTCAAACTCCTGCCAGAAATATAAAACACGGCTTAAACAGGCAAAAAAATACATAAATTTCAAAATATACAGCGGTCGGCAAGGATCCTGGTTGAGCAAATAAATGTTCTTCTGCAGTCATTATAGCCAACGTTAATTCCCCAATTAAAATGTATGTACGACGACGGGCGGGTACAGAATATTGAAAAGGACACTGGTAAACAAACGTGCAAAAAGTACTAGAACATGCATGCAGAAGCAGAGGGACGAAAAATACATCGCTGCTGTTCGGTATTAAGCGTACATTATTCTATTAATAAAATACTTTGGTTCCAAAATAGTGGGCACTCGCCATCTGCGTGCAAAGGCACTTATCTCAGAGGCAATAATCCCACTTAGAGGCATCGAGAGGCATTGCGTATATTTAGCATAGCTATTCATGGACAGACGTACGTGTACATTTAATCAGTCAACTAGGACAGTATGCGCGACAAAAACAACGCAAGCGTTTTAATAAACGGTATCGTTTCACTATGGGTACATGCATTGCCAACGCTGACACAATAATATAAGTTTCGTCATAGGCCTTGTTGGCTGGCCCAAATGTAAGACGAACAGTATAAATTTTAAGAACTTTCATCAGAACCCTCTACCCCCGACATGTTATAAGGACACCCGCTCTAAATCTCCATGCTATAAAATCTCCAGACCCCCCTCCCCCCTCCTCAACTCCCTTTAAAAATAAAAACAAACTCGACAAAATCACTTCCATAGTATATCATAATTTCTTCTTGCATGTGTTTTTTTTCCAGCGACTCACTGCAATCGTTAAAGGCCTCATGTGTTCATTACTGCTTTATATAGCCAGGTTCTCTTGGGGACACCACCAGGGCTGGCAGAGAGCAAAGAATCGTAATCAGACCAATGAGAGCGTGGTATGGCATTGTGCATCCAGCTCCAAATTTTAAGTATGTGACACCCGCTGTCAGTGGCCAGATATCACCCAAGGATCAGAATCAGAACCACGAGGGTGCAATCATTAGTAACAAGAGCACTTCAAACGTCCATAATACGCCCGTCGTTTATCTGGTGACCTTTGACCTCATTAAATATGGGTGAATTTTGATGAGAACCTAATTCAGATAGAAACTCTAATATGTATAATTAGTTTCAAGAAAGTCCATAGTTTTTAGGTAAATCAAGGTGTCTCCAAAGTGTGGTGACCTCTGACCTCTTGAATATATGATCGGAGTTAGCAGAAAATCGAAATTAAGCGAGATATTTTATTGATAAACAGTTCTGATAAATGTCACTTTTATCAAATTCCTTCATATTCTTCGGACGTTATCGCGGCGAAACCACAAAACAGCCTTGTGACCCGTGACCTAATTGAATATGCGTGGATGTTGCCGATAATCGAAATCTGGCGAGATAATCTGTTTGTAAGTAGTTATGATGAGTTCTTAAAAATCCATCAAAGTCATGGTAATTTATCGGGGCGACACTTAAAGGTAACGGACGGACAGACGGACGGACGAACGGATGGACGGTGGGTATATCATGTACCATAATACTCTCGTAATATGACGGGCGTATAAAAAACAAAGGAGTCCTGGTACAACTGAGGTGAATAACCGCTGCATTAGGAGCGTATGCTTTTCCAAGTACTAGCATATTAATTCGCACTTTAATTTCATTCCAAATACAACAGATGACGCTGCACACCCCCGGATTCAGTGGCGTAGTTTCTGATAAATGGCGCTGCGATAAACCCCTTCGCAAAATGTTAATCCTCCGTGATTTATAGGAAAATATAGAAAATTACCCATCTTAGGACACTTGGCATCGTTCAAGACTTCCAATCCAAACTAAGTTATTGCTGAGGCGTTGCCACAAAGGAGTTGTCTGAATACGGTGTCTGTCACCGTCGTCAGTTATAATATAGATATAAATCATGTTATTCTCTTCCTGTCTTTACTTGGTCCTTTATATCATGCAAAGCTTTTATATAGCCGCTTTGATATCGTCAGCTCGCAGCAGTAGTGTTCTTTTTTATATACACTGTGACCTCACGTATATTATTTTTTGTTAAAATAATCGGGGTATTTGATTGCTGACAGATCCTAGCAGGTCTATACGCCCATGTCGCTATTCATCCGATTACTATTCGCTCATCTGTTAAAAATGAAGCAAAAGAACCAGACAAGATCCAACAGTGCTGCACTGAGAACCATTTCATGCTGCCAAAAGGTGTCAAACCAATCCAATTAAACTAAAAAAAAAAAAATAAAATAACACGACCAGATCAAACATGGATGTATTAAAATCCCCTTCCGATGACAAAAGGTGTCCAACTTATCCGATCATAATGAAAAACTTGAACCAAAACAGATCTAACAAGGCTATACTGAGAACCATTTTCCAATGACAAACGTTGTCCAGCGAATCCGATCAAAATTGAAATAAAATGAAACCAAGCAGATCCAACATGGCTGCATTGAGAACCCTTTCCCGCCGTAAAAAGGTGGAGCTAATCCCATCAAACTGAAAACAAATTAGCCCCACCATTTCCAACTGTCAGGTTTGAAAGCGAATTAAGCGGACAAGTTTCTGCAAGCTATAGGCAGAGTGGTATCCGGGGAGGGGGGGGGGGGGGGAGGGACGCAGGGGACCATGCCCCCGCCCCCCCTCTCAAGCATCCAAAACACATGACAAATAGGCTGAGTTAAAAACTCTATCATACATTGTCAATTTTTTTTTATTGTTATGGGAACTGTTTCTTATATTTACGATTTTAAAAGAATGGTTGACTTCTAGGCTGCTCTTTTCGATATAAAACTATCTTGGATTCAACTTTGACTCCTTCATCCAAACACATTAATCTTACATATAAGCACGCATATTAACATAGTCACAGATCTACGGTTACTTATGCACGAACGAACCTGGGAATATCGGCCGAATCAGTGAAAGGCAGAGGCTTACATTCATTAGAATGCAGATTTCTAGTTGCTGAATAATACATTTCGATCAAGCGACTGTGTTTTATTAAGGTCTGTTATTCAATTCTGAGATAACTCTTAATAACACTACTTCTATTTTAATCCCTGAGACAAGAAAAAGGTTCATATGTGTTGTCCACAATAGCTATGTTTTATCTGGCACAAACAAACTTAATAGGCTAGTGTCCCGGCGATTGAAACTTCATTTTAGAGTAATTAACTATAGGAAAAGTACGAAATATACAACTATAAATTTTCGGCAGAATATAACATTATCTTGCATTACATCCTCAACTTTCTTACCCATAAATATCATTTTATACACACACATTGTGGTTGCATATCTGAGGCAAATGAACCCTCACTAATTTCAAAACAGCTTTTTCAAAACCCAGGTTTGTCTGACCTGCCGCTAAATGTTCTTGCTGAATGTGTTTTGACGTTTTTGGCATGTTATAAGCATGAGGATTTGAGCAACACGATGTGCAGTATGATCGTCACTTTCTAATTTCAAGAACTGAATTGATAGTTCAAGTGTCCTTAGACTTTGAGGACGCCTGTGTCCTTCCGTGTCCTAAGCTTGATTAATTTTGCTTATATATCTGAAGGTCTGTGAAAATACTTCATCCTTATAAAAAATTGCCATTGAAGCTGCCTGGAGAAAGACGATCGTATAATACTGTATAGCGTCTTGTTTTTCCGGAAAGTTCATGCCAACCTACACTGAAGCCCTGGTATGATCCATTTTGCCAAGGGCAGCTTTCTATATGTACATATAGGATTGTTAAGGTGAGTTTATGATTATTGGACCATATATTCTAGGGTTAACTATGGCAGACATGCCCTTAAAAGCTTCGGTTACAAATCAAACATACCGAGACCGGCTAGGTTCCAGGTGCGAGTTTAATAATTTATCATAAGGCAGGTGGCACCACCGCCAAGAACAGCGGAGAATGCAGCTGCCCGTAATATTGTGGACAAGACAATGAGAAAACGGCCGACTTCAAAGTGGTTGCCTGATATCGTATTTACAACCTTTAAATATGTTGCAGAATGTTAAGACCCCCCAAATGAGGCTTTATCACCATAACTAAAATTAATGGGTAATATTTCTGTCATATATCTCTTACCAGAAACACAAAAACAATTTAACCGACGATTTATATTTAATCGACAAACAATAGTTGTTCTAGGCTTTAAGATGTCCGAACCTATCGGTAATACAAATACCCTTGGTAAACAGCGGAAACCATAAATTAATAATGTTACGGAAACTTATATCAACAGATCACGTATGCGTGATGATAATAAATGTTGGCAAGGAGATAAAAAAAATCAGATTCTGTAACACTAGGCAGCGTGAAATGTCTAGGGGAATGAATAAAGAAAGTCAGCGTTTTTTTTTAACGAATAACTATAATTTATTCTTAAAACAACCCTAACTTTACAATACACTAAATCAATACAATTATACAGTAAAACAGCGGTATTAGAACAAATCAATACAATCACACAGAAAAATAATGTGCACAGTACCTGGATACAAACATTGTCACAACGATAACGATTCTTTTAACGGAGAATGACAGTCCAGTGTAAAGCTCTTGTAACAATCCTGAAAGTAAACTGAAGTCCAAATGCTTAAAATCCAGGAGAAAGTCTTCGAAAATCTATAATTGCCGCATTCGTCGGATAAGGTCCCAGAAACCGACACACACGCCTCTGCGTCCGCTGGAATCTTCTCTGCTCTCTGCCCTCTCTCGGCTCATAAACACAGCCCCTTTATATACTTTCACACCCCAAGCCGAGAATTTTCCTCTTCTCGAAAAGTCTTAAGGATCCTACATAACACAGTAAACACGCGTTCCAGGAATTCTCTAGAAAACATCGCTGTCTGTATCTCTACATACCAGGGTCATCATGTGACCTAGGCCAGGCGTGAAAACCCCCAGCCAGCATGACAACGAGAGTTCAACTAGCACGGATTAAACATAAAGTGCAACAACAACACGAGTTACGCCCGTGTCACACAATAAAAGGAGCACCTATAACAACAGTTTATTAACATCTTGTAATTTGTAAAATCACTTAGGGTTGTCAGGGTTGTTATGGTTGTTACCCACTTACCTGGATGACACGATTACAATATGGTGCACAAGGAACAGAATATTTTAACAACCACAACTCCCTCTAAAATTCAGTTAGTTGTCTTCATTTTTGTTCCAGATGTTACCCCAATGATTTTTAGTAAATAAGATGGCAGCCCGACAAATATTCCCTCATAAATAAGATGTCATCACATCCGATAATGTCACTTGCATTTCCTCATATGAAATGGAAATATAAATTTCATAAGTTAAACATCTTGAGAACTGCGACAACTTTGAAAAAAAAAATCATTTTATTTTCCTGTATCGCACGCAGCAGTAGAAGTAAAGATTAAGAGGGGTAAAATACAATATACTTGTTCAAATAATAACGGCATTTCTCTACAGGCGGGAGCTTACAATCAGTCTCTTCCGACCTTAAACTATGCCTTACTTGTAGCTCTGAGAAGCATACAGCACAAACAGCAACATTAGTCGTTAGAAGGTGATCTGTTATACAATATCCTGGCCCATGTGACCATGCATTCACTATGCTTCGGCTTTTTTAAACAGTTCGGCAAAGTCAAAACAAAAGGACTCACTCGAATTAGACTGGTACCCTGCTCTATTATGGCCCTCAGCCAAGCAAAGATTGGTTGGCCTATAGCAGCGGTGCCATAATAGAGCGGGGTACCAGTCTATACTCGGATCTCCTTTAGGGTCTTCCGTTGCTGGCCTAAAAACACGGAACGGAACGGAAAGCAGGACAGGGGCCTATTTTATGGAACGTTCACTGACTTAAATACACACAAAGACGATGGGTTTTTACTTGTGATCCGGTCCAGTATCTGAATATCGGGTTTTGGTGGTCAAGGAATTCATACATGTCAGTTTGTGATTTGATTTAATGTGACCTTAATATCCATGATGGCCGCTGATTTCGGCTTAGAAAGGTTAATTTCTCTCAACACTAGTACAGGTGCTCTTTTTATTATGTGACACGGGCGTGACTCCTTTTGTGATGAGCCTGGTATGTGTAGATACACAGCGATGTCTTTCTAGAGAATTCCTAAAACGCGTGTTTACTGTTGAGTAGGGTCCTTATGGGCTGTTCGAGAAGTGGAAAATTCCCGGTTTGGGGTGGGAAGGTATATAAAGGGGCTGTTTTTTAGAACCAGGGGACAGACAGCAGAGGAGATTCCAGCGGACGCAGAAGCGTGTGTCAGATTCTAAGACCTTATCCAACGGATGCGGCAATTATACATTTTCAAAGACTTTCTCCTGGATTTAATACATTTGGACTTCAGTTTACTTTCTGGGTTGTTGCAAGAACTTTCCACTGGACTGTCATTATCCGAGAGTTTACATTTAAAGGACTTATCGTTGTGATGGTGGTGGTATCCAGGTACTGTACCATTATCTCTCTGTGTGATTGTATTGACTTGTTGCTATAACGCTGTTTTACTGAATAATTGTATTGATTTAGTGTATTGTATTGTTAGGGTTGTTTTAAGAATAAATTATAGTTATTTGTTAACATAAAACCACTGACTTCTTTATTCATTCCCCTCGACATTTCACGCTGCCTAGTGTTACAGAATCTGATTTGTTTTTTATCTCAATTACAAAATTGGTGTTCATCACGCATACGTGATCTGTTTATATCAGGTTCCGTAACATAAAATTGGGGGCTCGTCCGGGATGCTTAATAGTTTTCAAATTTATTAGGCCTTGACCTGGACACGTTGTTTTATCATAAATTGTTTACAAGATAACATTGTTTACAGTACATTGTTAACAGGATTTATCTTTGTGGTTTTTGCTATTGTTTTAACATCTTAACATGGCAGAATTCAAACCTGAAACATTTGTTGACGATCCCGACCCTGATCAACTTGAACAGTTGTCAAAAGAACAGTTGTTGCGTTTGGGACAACACTTAGGGCTAAGTGTGAAAAAAAGCTTTGAGAAAGCCTGATATCATTGCTAAAATCATGCAAGATCTTATTAGCAAGGGTGTAATTGAAAAGACTGAAGTTGAAACATCAAAAAATGACAGCCTTGCTATGCAATTAGAATTAAAAATGTTGGAAATGCAACACGAGCTAGCATTAAAAGAGAGGGAAGAAAGGTTAGAAAGAGAAAGACTAGAAAAAGAAAAAAAGAAATTGAGTTAAAACGACTGGAGTTAGAAAGACTTAAACTAGAACATAGTCTACGTGCCGCCCTAACTCACAGTTTTGATGTTACTAAACACATTAGACTTGCCCCACCATTTAAAAAAAAGAGGTTGATAAATATTTCACACACTTTGAGAAGGTAGCTGAAAATTGAAAATGGCCTAAGGCAAATTGGACTATGCTGTTACAAAGTGTATTGACTGGCAAGGCCAGAGAAATTTATACAGAGCCTTCAGTAGAAGCTGCTGCTGACTATGACCTGGTAAAACGGTTAATCCTAAAAGGTTATGAGTTAGTTCCAGAGGCTTACCGTCAGAAATTTAGAAATAGGGAAAAGCGCAAAAATCAGACCTACGTTGAATTTGCTAGGACAAAAGAGCAGTTGTTTGATCGCTGGTGTAGTTCTAAAAATGTAATGAAAGATTATGACAATTTGCGCTAGTTGATTTTGCTTGAAGAATTCAAGCGCTGCATTAACGCAGCTGTTAAAACTTTTCTCGATGAGAAAAGTCCTGAAACACTTGACATTGCTGCTCAATTAGCTGACGATTATTCACTGACACACAAAATGTCCTTTACTAGCAAATCAAACCAGTCATTCACACATAAGAATTTAAAACAGTATGGTCAAAAGAAGTTTACAGCGCAGTCTCCCAGTACTAGTAGTCCTGATAGTTCAGCAAAGCCCATAGCTACATCTCAATCCACGACCACTGTGTCTAAGTCCAACAAAGACCAGTCATTTTCATAGAAAATCTGTAATTACTGCAAGAAGGAAGGTCATCTAATATTTGACTGCTAGAAACTTGCGAATAGACCAAATAGCAAACCTTCTGGGTTTGTTTCAAAACCTATGCATAGCATAGTACAAGAGCCAGGCTCTTTGCATGTAAATAAGGGGTACAACTCCTTTGTTGACTCAAATAAAGACTTTGATGCTACGGAGGTCCAAGTGCCGTCTAAATCCAAAGAAGAATCCGTAGATTGCGGGGTTAAAGCCTCAGTTGATTCCTGCGAGGAATTAAATAAGGCTAGGTTCTTTTTTTTTGAAGACTTCTTCGAGGAGTATTCTCTAAATGAGGCTAGGTCCTTTTATGACTCTTGCGAGAGTGTTTTAAATGAGGCCAGGTTCTCTTATGACAAACAAAAGTTTGTTTCTGCTGAGGAAAATTCCTCTGTTGACTCCCATGAGGAGTTTGATGATAAAAAGGATGTAGATTCCTTGGATGACTCTGAAACTGAGTTTATGACTGACACTGTCAATGTCAGTTCTTTGTTTGATGAGGTTGAGGTAGTCGATTCCTCTCCTGACTCTGAAATGGAGTTATTTGATCCATTCATACATGATGGTTTTGTATCACTTTCAAGTAATTTTTCAGATTCTACCCCTATTAGAATTTTGAGGGACACTGGTTCGGACCAGAATCTCATGTTAGGAAACACTTTGCCATTTTCTGGAAGGTCCTTTACTGGTTCACATGCACTTGTTAATGGTGTGTTTTCCGACAGGCACACTTCAGTTCCGCTTCACAGTATCCATTTAAAGTCAGATATGATTTCTGGGCATATTACTGTGGGTATAAGAACTACTTTACCCTTTAAGAGAATTCAGCTGCTACCAGGCAATGACGTTGCAGGTGATAAAGTACAGCCTGTACCAATAGTGACAGAAAAGCCGTCACTTGATCAGGACACTGATCCGGAAAGTCAGGAAATTCCCGGTTTGTATCCTTCATGTGCTGTAACTAGATCTATGGCCAAGAAAAACACACATGAGGATAATGGTCCAGATAATAACACTCTGGGAGTTACTAGTGACTCGTCTAATGACTTGCCCGTACAGGATGCAGCATTTTCAAGGTCAGAACTTATCGCGGAATAGCATAAGGACCCTGATATTTCATGTTTGTTTCCCAGGGCAGTTTCCAAAGATGAACTGTCACAGAACCTAGATTGTTTCTATGTTAAAAATGAAGTACTTATGCGTAAATGGCGACAACCTGATGTATGCGCTGATGATGAGTGGGCCATCAAACATCAAATAGTAATGCCCAAAAGCTTCCGCAGTGAGGTTCTAAGCATGGCACATAAGGCTCTTTTGTCTGGCCATTTAGGTATAAATAAAACTTATCAGATAGTTAGTTCACACTTCTATTGACCTAACCTCAGGAAAGATGTAGTACAATATTGTAAATCATGCCATACATGCCAGATGGTAGGCAAGCCCAATCGAATCCTCCTAAGGCCCCATTTAGGCCTATTCCTGCTTTCGAGGAACCATTCAGTAGGATTATTGTTGATTGTGTTGGACCACTGCCCAAAACAAAATCTGGACATGAATTCTTGCTAACAATCATGTGCGCAGCTACCAGGTTCCCTGAGGCAATACCATTGCGCAAAATTAATGCCGAAAGTGTTGTCAAAGCTCTGACCAACTTTTTTACAACTTTTGGATTGCCAAAATCCGTCCAGTCTGACCAAGGGTCTAATTTTATGTCTGGCCTTATTCCAACAAGTTATGCTTGAGCTAGATATAAAACAGTACAGCTCTTCGCCATACCATCCTAAAAGTCAGGGCGCCCTCGAGCGTTCTCGCCAGACATTAAAAAACATGATCAGCACCAATTGCTATGGCACACAGAAAGACTGGGATGAAGGAATCCACCTATTGCTGTTTGCTGTCCGAGAATCCTTTCAAGAGTCCCTGGATTTCTGTCTGTCTGAACTAATTTTCGGACATGGACCTCGAATGGAACTTCCATTGAAACTGCTTAAAGAAAAACTCTTGTATGAAAATCCTGATTATCTTAGTTTAATGCAGTATGTCTCAGACTTTCGCACTAAACTACACAATGCTTGTGAGATTGCAAAGTCAAATCTAAAATCTGAACAAAGTGAAATGAAAACAAAGTATGACAAGCACACTGTAAGTAGGACGTTTGAGCCTGGTGAAAAGGTCCTTGCCTTACTTCCCATCCCTGGCAGACCTCTGCAAGCTAGGTATTTTGGTCCTTACATTGTTGACAAGAAAGTCAGTGATTTAAATTACATACTGTTGACACCAGATAGACGTAAGAAGAAATAACTGTGCCATGTTAACATGTTGAAACCATATTATGACAGAAATAGCACATCAGATGTTCCACAAAATGTTACTGTTGTAAATTGTTTAAACACTTTCCCTGACCCAGTTAAAGTAGCTACTGATGTAAACATTCAGAGTGGTACAGTACCATTAAAAAACTCAGATGTGCTTAAAAACCTGGATGCCAAACTGTCACACCTTACCGCACAACAACAACAAGACCTCAAGAACCTGCTGCGGAATTATGAACATTTGTTTAGTGACATTCCAACGCGAACTAACATGTTGTGCCATGACGTCGATTTGGCGAGGCAAGCGCTGTCAAGCAACATCCAAATAGACTGAATCCAGAAAAGCAAAGGTATCTACAGGATGAGATTCAATATTTGCTGGACAATGATTTTATTGAACCTAGTAACAGTAACTGGAGTTCTCCATGTATTCTTGTGCCAATACCTAATGGAAGTTACCGTATGTGCACAGATTATCGAAAACTGAACTCTGTCACCAAGACTGACACGTTCCCAATTCCGAGGATCGTTGATTGTATTGATAGAGTCGGTAGCTCCAGATATGTCTCCAGGTTTGACTTGCGAAAAGGATTCTGGCAAGTTCCGCTGACAGAACGAGCGAAAGAAGTGTCCGCATTTGTGACGCCGCAAGGACTGTACCAGTATAAAGTTATGCCGTTTGGCATGAAGAACTCACCAGCCACGTCCCAGCGCCTCATCCATATGGTTGTCAAGGACATTCATGGCTGTGACGCATATATTGATGATCTTATCGTGTACAGCGACACCTGGGAGAAACATCTGCAAATTCTTCGCGACCTCTTCGAAAGACTCAGTGAAGCACGTCTGACCGTCAACTTAGTGAAATCTGAGTTTTGTCATGCACAAGTAACTTTTTTGGGTCATATTGTAAGGCAGGGTCAGGAAAAACCTGTTGATGCTAAGATAAGTGCTATTTCTGCATTTCCTAGACCAGCGAACAAAAAGCAAATAATGCGTTTTCTTGGAATGGCTGGATACTACCGGAAGTTTTGTCCAAATTTTGCTGCTGTTGCTAAACCTTTGACTAATTTGTTAAAGAAGAAACAAAAGTTTTTATGGAATGTTCAGTGTGAAAATGCATTTCAGAATTTGAAAGCAATTCTGCAAAGTTCACCAGTTTTAGCAGCTCCAGACTTTTCTGTACCTTTTAAGTTAGCTGTAGATGCTAGTGATACTGCTGCTGGTGCTGTGTTGTTACAAGAAGGCAATGATGGCATAGATCATCCAATTTGTTATTTCTAAAAAAATTAATGCAAACCAGATTAACTACTCCACCATTGAAAAACAATGTTTGGCTTTGACTTTGGCGTTGCAACATTTTGAAGTTTATGTTACTTCATCAGTCAGGCCTATCATTGTCTTCAGTGATCACAGTCCCCTTACGTTCATGAACAAGTTGAAAATCAAAGATTGTTGAGATGGAGTTTGTTCTTACAGGATTGCATTCTTGATATCATACACATTAAAGGGAAAGACAATATACTTGCTGATTGCTTATCGAGATGTTTATGAAATGTTGTAAACAAGATGTTTATGTCATGTTGTAAATAAGATGATTTTTGAGATGTTGTAAGGATTTCGTGATTGTGATCGCTAAAAGAAAGTTTTCCGTGAAAACTTTCTTTTTTCTTACAGGAGGGGCAGTGTTACAGGTGATCTTTTATTATGTGACACGGGCGCGACTCCTGTTGTGTCGCTCGTGTCTGGCCGCGTATTGTGTTCTATGTTTAAATCGTACTGGTTGAACTCTCGTTGTCATGTTTAGCATTGGGTTTTCACGCTTGGTTTTGGGTCACGTGATGAGCCTGGTATGTGTAGATACACAGCGAAGTCTTTCTAGAGAATTCCTGAAACGCGTGTTTACTGTTGAGTAGGGTCCTTATGGACTGTTCGAGAAGTGGAAAATTCCCGGCTTGGGGTGTGAAGGTATATAAAGGGGCTGTTTTTTAGAACCAGGGGGCAGACAGCAGAGCAGATTCCAGCGGAACCAGATGTGTGTGTCAGATTCTAAGACCTTATCCGACGGATGCGGCAATTATACATTTTCAAAGACTTTCTCCTAGATTTTATACATTTGGACTTCAGTTTACTTTTTGGGTTGTTGCAAGAACTTTCCACTGGACTGTCATTATCCGAGAGTTTACATTTAAAGGACTTATCGTTGTGATGGTGTTGGTATCCAGGTACTGTACCATTATCTTTCTGTGTGATTGTATTGACTTGTTGCTATAACGCTGTTATACTGTATAATTGTATTGATTTAGTGTATTGTATTGTTAGGGTTGTTTTAAGAATAAATTATATTTATTTGTTAACAAAAAAACACTGACTTCTTCATTCATTCCCCTAGACATTTCACGCTGCCTAGTGTTACAGAATCTGATTTGTTTTTTATCTCCATTACAAAATTTGTGTTCATCACGATCTGTTTGATGATCTGTTTATACTAGGTTCCGTAACAACACTCTCATGCCATTTTCATAATAAGCTCTAAAGTACATCTGGTTTCTATGAAGGTTCATTTGAAAATGTAAGGGGGTTGCTCTCGCAAAAGTGAGAGAAGAAACGATAAGAGGCCGAAATTAATCCAAGATGGCCGCTGACCTCCATTTTAAAAATTATTTTTTCTTTGGTTTGGTCTAAATATTGTTTTGATGACCGAACTATACGCTGACCTTAACTCTGGATGAACCATTTTCTCCATGTAATTCACCCTCAAAATATTAAAGTTTTTATAACTGTATCGGCTAAAGACTTTGTAAGTAAAAGTGCAAATATGTAATAATTTTCTTAAATAACCTCAAATTCTTTAGGACTTGCTTGCCATTAGGTGTCAGTATTCATTAATTTTTGGTAAAATTTTTACGTTTTTATAAGAATGATAAGTTAATATTTGTTCTTATATATTGTAGTATGGGGAATAAATTTAGGTCCTGAGTCGACTAATAACTCAGTTTAATATACATTGTTGTACTTTGGGATGCTGAGACTAGGCTATTGAGATGAATAGGGGAGAGCAGACAAGTTAAGCGAGTTCTTTACTTTGTTGAAGAGCTGCACTAAATATAACCAATACTTCCTATGCGATCAGACCGTCCAATATAGATGCCCCAAAGTAGCCGTCTCCTTGACGTATGGCCCATCTTGTCTCTGTCTGAATTGTTTAAACGCCAAATCATTTATTAAGAACTATTTTACCGCATGCTTTAATAAAAACGGACCAACTTGATTCTCATTATATTGATTGAACGCTTTATTAGAAAGGATCCAATTATGAAGAGAGATTTGACAATTTTTAACATGTTGAAATGGCTGCCTTGCAGTCGGCCTTCGGTTTTTATGTGTGTGTTCCAATTTAGGTGGTTTCCATAAGGACGTAGTCTAAATCCGTAGTCTGCATGCGTATTCCGTATATGCGTAGTCCTTATCCACGAAGTTCAATTTCTATATAATGTGTACATATATGCGTATTCAACACTACGTGTAAACAGGTACTCGATAATATATTCGCCAGATATGTTTGCCACCTATCTAAATCCTGGCTAGGCCCCTTATATATATATATATATATATATATATATATATATATATATATATATATATATATAGTGTTTGTTCATATACATTTACTGTTAACGGACCATATATTTTGTCTCAAATGCTTACCTATGTTCGGCGACCAATTACAATATTGATATTCTTATGTTTGAGTAAAGTGTAGGTAGAATTAATTATGAGTAAATGATAAAAAACGGTGAAATAGTAATCTGGAAGGCATGTAATTATTTGTTTTCAATTTGTCACATGAATTGACTTAGATAATAAAATCAACCTTATTTTAGTTTCTCAATGTTAGCTTAATATGGCAAATAAAGGTTAGCTCCTGACGTTCCATATTTTCACTAGCACTTATGAATGTTACAATATAGTCGTGCATATTGTATATGATAACTTTAATAATGAATAGCACATTCTAGATTTAATTTCAGCTATTCAACCTCCATTTGTAGATTTTATGTGATAACTGGCTCATTCAGCGTACATGTTATTGAGTGCTAGGTAATTTATGTTAAAATTTCTTACCCAGACTCAATGACGGATGCTTGAACTTGTTTATCTACAAGCGTTCAGTAAACACAGCATATGTAGACAAACGGAAAACCCATGATATCTAAGGTGATTGGTTGTGTTTAGATTTTTTGGGGCCATCACATGTAATAAACATGTGGATATAAACAAAAACGAACAGCCCGTGTGATGTTGGACCTGCATCTTTTGCTATATGCTTTTTAATGAAAGGTTCAAGGTTTATCTTTTGTTAATGGATGTTAGATATCGGAATAGGTCCCTTAAATAATACGAATTTAAACTAAATGTTAAAGGGGCCCAATCACCTATCTGGCCTCTATAAAGTAAAGGTATTCCCCTTGAGCTTTTATGAAAAAATAGGCCAGAAAACGTTGATATCACCGCACACTGGCTTCTTGGTTTGTTTATATCAACATGTTCATTATATGTGGGGCGCGCCAAAAGAATCAAACTAAATTCAACAAAGGCATCTAGCGACAAGTCTGATAATCCAGAGCTTTGCAAATGGCATTTTGCAACATGTGACCTTTCTACCTCCTCATATATGCAACCCACCACCTTAGGTAACATGTTTTCCTTGTTTGTCAACATTGCTGTGTTTACAATGCCCTGAAAATTTCATGAGATTCCGTTCACGATTGCTTGAGTTATATGCTGTGAACAAACACAAACACGCGTGCACATACATAAACAAACCTACACACACAAGCACACACACGAACGGGGATGAACGCATTCCCTCCTAGCGAGATCCAACAAAGTCAAGGCAAAGCTGGCGCCATCTTGTTCCAGAAAGACTTTAAAATCATTCTTGAATAAATCTGAAGTTGACACCACGAGACGGCCCTGGGACCCAGGCAGTACCGGTCTTGGTGCCTAACCTTTAAATCTGACGTCACCGCGAGTAAAACCTGACTGCTTTTGAATGTCGTATCTTATTTTTATTATTTTTACGTCGACGCCGGACTTAGGTTGCAGCAGCTCCAGTTCCTATGACGAAAGAAGGGTCCCCTGGATTCCCAGGGCATCTTGCTAATTTCCTGTGAGCCCTAGACACGGCGCCGCGCACTACTCAAGCCCTTAAGAAATCGTAACACATTTATATACCGAGTGCTCATTAACTTATTACTATAGGGTGACACTCAGTTCTACAGACGTTTGAACTTCGTCACTTATCGGAAAGGACCTAGAAAGTCCTAGGTTTCCTGAGTATAACTGATACAATTTATATGATATCTACAGTAAGTAAAGGGGGAAAATCTCCATTGTGCTTTCTGACAAATTCCAAAGCTGAGGGGAATTCGATTTGAGGAATCCCTTTGTGTATGGTTTTAAGTTGGAAATACCCGTATAGGGTTGCCTGATGTTATGTTGATTTCATATTATGTCACCGTGTTGAGGGGCACTTTTTTTTCCATTTCCATAGTATGGTATGTTGACACTTCCGTTTGTTTATGATTAACTTAACTGAAAGAATCGACGTTAGTAGATTATAGTAGTTTTTATATGCAGTGATGTATGTATATAGCAAACAAAATGTTATAGATGTTAGGTGAAAAGGACAATCACGATAAATATAGAACTTTGTTTCATTTAAAACATATGAAAGCCAATTCATAGTCACATTAAAATAAAAGAGGCTACTGGAGTCCTTTTGAAGATCTAAGTCTTTAACAAGTCTTTCCCGCTTGCACATGTATGTGTTATATAATCGTTTTATGATGAACGGAAGAGCCTTTCATGTTATGTAATGGACGGACCTAGGCATTACAGTTGGCTTGCCTCCTACCCCTCCTCCAAGAAGGATTGTCATTTGAATGATTGGTAGTATGATTTGCGTTAGAGTGTTTTCACGGGTTGCCGAGTCGTCTGATTCCAAGAGCAAAGAGATAGCTGTAAGATTCATCTCAAACCAGAGAACATAGAAAACTTTCAAAATCATATGGCATTCGTGAACCAGAGCGTAAAATGAACTTTGCATGTATTGTGCACAAAAATAATATAAGAGCACTAATATGTATCCATCACGATGTAAATGAGTTATTCCCTCTGCCAGAAGGGTATGCTATCATTCCCGTTCGTGTGTTTGTCTATCCAAAACATAACTCACTTTAGCATGAGCAGAATCAACTGATTTTTTTAGGCATCTCAGGAGTTGGCTATGAGAGAATGGATTGTTTCGGTGTGGATCCGGCACAGGGTCCAGATATGGGGGGGGTCTTCAAGGAATATTCACAATTGTACAGTCACCTATGCACGAATCATATTCGGAGTATGGGCCGAATAAGTGAATGGCGATGGTTTGTTTATCAGACTGCTGATTTCTAGTTTCATTTAGTTTTTTTGTCATCGTGAACATAATTATGTAGTTGTAATCAGTATAAATCGAGAAATCATGAATGCTTTTGTATAAATATCCCCATGTGCCATGAAGAATCAAATCGAACGAATTACAATAGGATACCGTAATTTTAAAATCCCACACATATAATTTATCCACAAGGCTTTATCATACCATATTTAAAGATTCAAATATATTTACAAATCAGGACTTTCCTACTTTTGTCAAAATCCCATAACTATTTAAATTTAGTTTGCCTGTGTGTTTCTACATTTTTTGCATTACTCCGGTTTCATTGGATGCTACAAATATGTCAAAATAAAATGGCTCTCAATGAAGTGCAATTCCTCCGACAAGGTCAAAACAGCCCTCTAGTATCTCAATTCATTCTGATCTTTATAGACACTGATATGCAATACGATCCAACGTGGCTTATATTACACCCCTCCAAAAAAACGTAATGGAATTCGATCAAGCATTGTAAGCTTTAAAGTGGTAACAATCAAATTAACAAAGAAATGAAAAACGGATGAAAACATTACCTCCACGTTGGATTGAACAAAACTAGCCTTATTTCATCAAAGTGTCGGCTCTTATGTCTGCAAGATTTCAGGGTCAGATTAAGGCGTGCTTTCGCCACCTGCCGGTTGGTCACAGTATTATTTTATTTTTATTAGGAGCATCCACCGCTGTTCAACATGGTTTAACGTTTCACGTCTGGGCCAGGAAAATGCATATACCCTTTCAACATGAAATTCCTTAATTTAATTCTTAGTTACAGATCAGGCCCAGCCACACTGGTATATTAAATTTGCTTGTTCCTGACGTTACGCCGTTGTTGCTTTGATGTATTGTATCACACATCTCTGCTCACTATATGAAAGTGGACCTCATACGACTGGGGTTATTTTATACTTAAGTGAAGCGTACAGTTAATCATGATTATACAGTCGGGACATAAATGGTATTGTCGGCCAGCAGACAGCGTGCAACATGTTCATCAGAATGCAGTACAGAACCATCAAGTTCCATAATGTTTTAATACCTACTTATGGAAATCAATAATTTCCATTTAAAACCAAGGTTTAAATATTTAATCAGCCGCAAGCATACTGTTAAGAGTCCCCGGGATACTTGCTAATTGCGGCCACTTTAGGAAGGTACTTTATCGCCCTAATTGTTACCTACAGATGGCTTCATGGAACTCTGATTTCGCTCAATACCAGGTTTGAATAGATTATTTATGTTGGCCCCCGCAGCGTCTGACTTACACCCTTTTCCACATGTTCGTGTGGCTAATGGTAGTGTCCTATCACTGATTTAAGTGTATATTTGTGCAATTTCTTGAAGTTTCTTTTAATATTTTGACCATTGACCTTTTTTGCACTACACAAATCCAGAACAGAATGTATGCAATATACGTTTTATGGTGTATTTTATATTATATCAGGCTAGAGGAAGAGGGTTTAAGAGCCCTGGGCCAATTGTCTATTCAACTTTTGCCAAAAACTGAAAAAAAAACCATTGTTTTGATATGTCTCTTTTCTCATACGCTACTAGTGCTTATACAAGGGGGTAAACGTCTGGGGTATTTATCTGTAGGTAACTGCCTCAGGGTAATTGTCTGGGGATACCTCTCCTGTGTCCATTTGAGTAAAATACTACGCTCTTTACACAGCACTTTAACTATAGGCCTACTCCCTATATCTTAACTTTTTTTTCTTTAGAAGCGCAAGATTTCCGCTGCCTTGGGAGCGTAGTTAAATACGTTACTAATGCTGACTAGTAATAAAGGTATATTTTCTCACAGGAATCATTACAGTTACAAACAATCTTAATTTTTCTAATGGCATAAATTAATCTAAAATTGAATCAGATCGAAACACTTTTAAATTTCGCGAATAACTAATATTTTGACATAAATAAAAATCGCTAAACAACCCTAAATTTAAATCCAATGGTACTCATTGAATCTACTACTGTAATAAACAAAATGTCGTGGTGTTTCAGTTTCACACATTAGGGGTCTCCGATTTCTCTTAACCTTTAAAATTACACCCCGGGTTTATATACTGTTGATGTAATATTGAAGCATACATGTGGTTCTTCTCTCCCCAAGCGAAACATTGTAAATACTCTCTTACTGCATGAAACAGTGATGGGATATTAAAATCTAATAAATGCTTAATATTAATATCAGAAATATATAATATATATACAAAATGTTCAGCATAAATTCGATCACGTGTTAGTTTGTTGGTGTGATGTCTCTCTGTTACAAAATGGAGGATATTGATTGTAATGAAAAAAATGCTTAATTAGCTTAGTGGATTTAATGTAGCATCCCTGGCTAAAACCCGCGAATAACCACAAATTTCAAATCCATATAAGACCCTTTAAACAGTTACATAGCTTTTTCTAATGGTATATGTATTTATGAATTTCACATTCATTTTCTTACGAAATTTTAACATTTTTTAAACCTTTTTTTTCAATAGAACAAGATTTTATACAACCAGTAACAGCAAATTACTTTTTAGTGGACCTATATCATACCACATGAAAATATCTCAAAATAGTTTTCCCGCTATCATGTTTCTTTCTAACATGTGATATTGCTGATACATATTGCTTAAAATCGTATACCATTTAAACATTTTATATTTTCAAACATATTAAGATGTCATATGAAGTTTAATGTGAATTTCATTAACAGGCTTAAAATGATATATACATCAAAGAACTAATATAAATTTTTAATGTATTTTGGGCTGACCTTTATTTAAGGGGATTTGGCCAGAGACCCTAACTTAAATATTACATATTCCATCTCTCATTCCACATAGGAATTGATTAAGGCTGAAACCCTCTGTTACGTTGTACACCACTTTATTGCGTTGCCACTATACAATGACATATTGACCGTAACCAGACAGAGGCGGACATAAGTTGAAAACATAACGACAGAACAAAGACTGTATGGATACGTAAACGTACACTAATGTCTATTATTGCTATACATAACTAGACTGCAAAAATGCAGTTTCTGTTTATGCAGCAGTAAATCCCGGTGAAAGCTGTCGTGCATAATATTTAAAATTGTTTGGTATTTCTGCAGGAATAAGTCTCTCATTAGAATTGGTGGAATATCCAGTTCCATGGGGTCTACAGCAAAGGTTTGACACATCTACATAAACACAACAGTATAAATGTATGAAGGTAAATAGTTAAATACATACTGCGTGTAAAAGTGACTGAAAATTCAAAGAAAATCAACCGCCTGTTTGTAGACTGCATAGCAAGCAGCGGGCTCTGATACAATCTAGTGCAGCAATCTACGTCTAATTGACACGGAGAAGTTAACATAATGTAAGCAAGTGGGTAGACATAGTTCCCGTATGAGCCTCGCTTTGAATCCGACTCTTGCTGTGCTACACAACCTCTGGTGACGTCACATGTCCACGGGTTCTGATGACTTGATTAGCGTACAGCTTTTGATGACGTCAATGTTTATTGGGGCTGGGGAGTCTCTCTCTTGTGGAGAATGGTCCTTTTAACGAAATAACAGAATAGCACGTGAACAAATAAATGCAAAAATGTATAATTAGAAACAACAGTAATGTCGATTGAAGAAATGTTATTAGAGTCAAACTTCGATATTAAAAAATCCTCGATACGATGGTTGCATTTGCGAGGTAGTCGTCTAAGCAGGGCCTTTTGTAAAGAGCGGACAAGAATCGGGACCTCAATAAAATGGTCTTTGTTTTGAGGTGGTCGCTTTAATGAAGTGGTCGTTAAGTGAGGTTTTAGTGTTATACTCTTATTGAGTACTTTTATATGATCACTTTTTTTAATTAACATCGAGAGAATTATCTTTGCGGGTTTTTACTTTTGAATACAAAATAGTTTAATAGCTCAAATGATGGCGAGAGAAGGATATATTTTTTTTAGTATACTTACGGTTCTTTTGTGTACCTCTTGCGGATGAATCCCATGACGTCATCGTAACCCTTGTAACGCTTGCCGCTGTAACAAAGAAAAGATAATCGAATTATACAGCACATTCACGCATTATGTGTGGCGTCACAGGCAGTACATATTATATTTATCATAAATAGCTTGTAACACGTAAAGCAAGTGCAAAGTGGTCCCTAATATCTCATATCTTAGTGGACAGTCGCCTGACTGGGATACAATCACAACAGATGGTATATTACTAGAGATATGAATAACTAGAAAAATGCATTGTTAGTAATGCAGGCCTCCGCTATTTCGGCTGTCCTTGTTGTGGGATCCTCCGGAAAACGTGTTTGCATTCTCTTATCTAATCATTCTTCCAGGTCCAGTTTGCTGAAGTTCGAATCAAACCGTGTTTGCGGCGTCCGTAGGGTTAGCTTACTTTTACCGTGCGAAGGCCGTGAGAATGGGGAAGACACCTTGCCGTTCCCGCACTTCAGCCGCTTAAGTATTCCTGCGGTTTTAACAACCTAATGATGATCTGCGGTTTGCGGTGACCGCAGCGGGTTGTGACCGAGGCTTAAACCGCATGTACACCGTGCGTCTCTCGGGTAGCCGAGAAGACGTTGAAAATCGCACGGGCATCCTACGACATCCGTACGTCTGCTGTGCGGTCTGCGCCTTAAGCCTCGGTCACAACCCGCTGCGGTCACCGCACACCGTAGTGTACCTAACGGTTTCTGGGACCGCAGGAATACTTAAGCCTCGGTCACAACCCGCTGCGGCCACCCCACAACGTAGATCACCGTTCGGTTTTTGAAACCGCAGGAATACCTATGCGGCCGACATGCGGGAACGGCACGGTGTCTTTCTCATTCTCACGGTTCTCACACGGTGAAGAAAGCTAACCCTGCGGACGCCGCAAGCTGACCTTGCGGAAGCAGCAAAGACCCCTTACGACAGTCGCAGGTACGCCGTACTTCTCTCGAGTAGCCGAGTTTGCGATAAAAATCGCAACGGTATCCTACGACCTCCCTACGTCTACTGTACGGTGCCCCTACGGAGCCCGCACGTGGCTGCCTGACGCACGGCCGCCGCAACAACTTAAGCGCTTGCGCTAATGTCAGTTACGGTCGTTGCAGAGTCCCTGCGGCCTTTGAAAAACGCACGGTTGCAGTGCGTCTGCCGCACGGAATAGCCCAAAACTCTCGCCGTACGGCGACCGTATCCCGGTTGTGACCGAGGCTTACGCAACTCGCTGAATAAAGGTCTATGAACGCGTAGATAACTGCCACTGACATGAAAGAATGACGATGCACCACAAACACAACACTTATATAGTTAGAATGGCCAATGAATATGAAAAAAAAGTGAAATATAAAACATGACCAAGTTTTATAGTAAATCTAATAATCAGTACGATTAAGTAACATTCCAAAACAATAAGGAACCCAAAATCAAATATCCGATGGCGATTGGTTCAACACCCTGCAACCACCTGCCGAAAGCGGGTGTTCACATGATGACTTAAAAAAATCTCGATATTAACTTTAACCCTGAAATATCCCACACTTCGCAAAATCGGATTAATAAGATACCTCACAGTCTGGCCCCCACAATGCACTGCGGCTACTAAATACACCGATGGCGTAGGTTAAATGTAAAAAAAAATGTAATGTAGTCCCTTAGATATCGTTGGGGAATTTTTTATCAAGGCTACTAACATAAACCTGAGTGTGACTTCACGGAATAAGTAATCTTTTGCAAGCATGCGCAATCGAAATGTTAACATAGTGTTTCCTTGAAATGTAACACATTGTTATTTTTAAGTTTGACAGTTGAGACAAGTAGTGCCGTTTATCCCACAATGCTCATCAGGAAAAGGTTGGTTCGAGAAGAAACGACCTCTAGTGGAAGGTTGAAAGTATCCATGAAACGGGGTTTATCAGGGCCTTGTTGTTCCAATGCTTTATTTCCTTCCAACTCTGTCGAGCTCTGTTTCCTTCAAATGGTTCACGTTTTTACAGAAATCTTTTTTTTCACTTGGTAGACATGTGAAAATGTGAGTCCTTCAGTGACATTTATTTCACCAAACCCGCCACTCACTCTGTCCCGTGGCGTAATTCTAGAGAGAACAAGTCTGCGCCGTCAGCGCCTGACTATAACGGGATGGTTAAAAAACAAATCGCGCAGCTGGTGTGAACAGACAGCCCTAAACACAATCGTTAATATTTAATGCTACGCTGAAGAAATAGACGACGGAAATCGAACAGGTTACTCAATTATATATCTGATAACCAGAAGCTGTGAAGTCCAGCCAAGCAGACACTACTGTCAGCACAGGGGGCATAACTGACAGCATTGCATGTGTGACCCGTGGGGCTAGATTCGGAAGCATGACGCTGGCTGTCTTGTTTGCCGTGACACTCGTTCTATTAGTGAATCACGCACAGCGGGTTTTGTCACCTGGTTCTTCGTACGGCCCCGTCATGCAACCGTTACCTTACATCTCGTTGCCATGGAAACCGTCCTCCAAAAAGACAATATGATGGATTGTGAATGGCTAATATGAATATTGTTAATAAATGCAAACCAACCGCGGGGATATAAAGAAGAAAATATTAGAATAATCAGAGATTAGTTTCCCCGTTTCTATGCATCGCACAGTCGTCACTCATTCCCTATGCCACTGCTGGCATATAGGCAGATTTTACCGTATGTGGCCGCGAGGGTCCTTGCACATGACTTCTTACATGGCAATAACTTTGAACATTTAGGGAAACATTCCTAAAAACGCTAATGGGCAAGACAGTCTCATAACGATTAAGAAAATTGTTTTAATAATCCGGTCGGAACACAAAGTCCTTCAGTTTGATAATAAAACCGTCAATAGTCATTTCAGTATTTCCGCAATCCATATGTTATACAGACTGACCTTGCCCCAATCAAAATGAGCAAAGAAAATCAGGAACCTTAATCTTTCATGAATTAAAACAGATGACTCGTCCTTGGAAGTTGGACGCAAGGACAAAAAGCAATAATTGAAACGTCCAGTGTTCTGTGCGAGTCTCTCAGTCTTTGGCTGAGAGAGAGAGAGAGAATGTGAGAGGGAGAGCAAAGTCATATATTTACACTAGCAATTAGAGTACACAGGCAGTGAGCCCACGACAGTAAAACAACTTATATATATATATATATATATATATATATATATATATATATATATATATATATATATATATACGCTTCGCTACCATCGAATTTAAATTTACTTAAGTGTCTCAGTTAACTTCTGATTTGTTTGCCGGCCGTCCCACTTCTAGAGTTTTGTTTTCTATCAGCAAAGCGTCTTAGTTTAACTTCGTAACTTCGTAAAGTTATTCGGAAAAGCCAGGGAACCGAGGGACCTGGTGGTCGGGACATGTCCAGTCTGCGGTGTGTCGCTCCTTGTATTTCCTTTACAAAGCCGTATATCTCCCCGTCCTATCGGAGTTTGTTTATTTGCAATTCCTCAGGAGAAACTGAATCCTTTCTAATGCTGTCCACAGTAGGACAACGTAGACATAGAGATAAGAATTCAGCTACCCCGGAGAGACACCATCAATTGTTTCATCCTCAAGCACTCTTAGATTTACCGTTGGGTGAATTAATTTTCCAGGCACTTTTCTGTGTTCAACAACAAACTTGCAATGTATACCAGGTCTGTTTGTCAATTGCTTGGAAATATACAGGAACCGGCAATACCCGGGCAACGTGGTTCCCTTGGTAACGATGTATGTTTCAATAAAAAGTATTAAACAATGTATAAGTATTGGAAACTGACGACCTTACCTCGAAAGATCGGATGAAAAATTTCCCTATATCCCCCTATTTATTTTAGATATTCCGAAATAATGATTTCGTCTTTTTAAGATGATCGATTGTGCCGTTTTCCTTGAACCCAAAGCTTGCATTTATCGTTAGAATAAAATGCAGGATCGCAAATTCCAGCTCCAAACGGTAATTAAGCTCTACCTTCATCCATTATGGAAAAAGTGAAAAAATATGACGAAAATACATATTTTCATGCCGAATTTAATTATGAAATTTTCGATGTTTTATTAAATGTTATACTAATGTGAATTGGCGATAATAAGTACGTACATTTTTCAATGCGCATGGAAGTTGAATGGATTTAATAGCGCTTTCAATCAAGGTGACCTTGTAATTGCAAGGTTAGTTTAATTATCTTGTCAAAGAGGAATTAAGAAACGCCGCGAGATCTTTAAAGGAGAAATGGAGAGACCTCGATAGAATCTAGGAGACTCGCTTTTATATCTTAACTACATGTGATACGTGTCTGACATTCTAAGACTCCATTCATGACGAACCTGAAGTCCGAAACACCTCATAATTGTATATCATTCTTATATTATGTTTCCCTTCATTATTATTCATTAGATAATTTCATTCACAGATTGTATACATTTTCATAAAAGCATCATGGGTATTTCAGTTCATTATATGGTATGACATAACTTTTGAATTCCTTTTAATGTTCAGGATTTTTATTAATTTCCAAAATAAGTAATAGTTTAGATATCGAGGTAGTTATGCTTTGATTTCTTTTCAAGTAACAATTTTACGACTTGGCGGATCGTGTCTTGATGACTTAGAGCGAATTTGACCAGATATGGTTTTGTTTTGTTAGGATGCAAAGATGCCATTTTAAAACACAACACAGATTTGACGATAGTAAAAGTAAGTATAGTGCAGAAGGACACATTTCATAGGTTTCGACAACTGGAATAAGACAAGCAGAGAGATTAACGAAACCAAATGCTCGTTAAAAAGCTTCACATCTTATGGAAGCCTCACCCCGAAATTATTAATTTCAGGTCGTGTCTCTGGAGGCCAATGTATTTTGAATGAAACTTGTCTTTATCAGAGTAAAACTCCGGTTTAACTATCTTCTACAGTATCTTAAGGACCAAGCGTTCATCAGGAACATCTGGTCCCCCATG
The DNA here is from genome assembly GCA_026874595.1 of Sipunculus nudus. Lineage (NCBI taxonomy): Eukaryota > Metazoa > Annelida > Sipuncula > Golfingiida > Sipunculidae > Sipunculus > Sipunculus nudus. The sequence continues at coordinate 23,972,306 of CM049317.1, forward strand.
ACCATAAACTGTACATCGGAGTACTCCAATAACATCAAAACACGAACTGACGACGAGGAATCGAATTATATGAAAAGTACTTCGGGCTCAGCTGAGCTCCTAATGCAAAAAACCATCAGAGATCTTATGGTCTATCCAGGGACGTGCGGGACTTTTTTTTCTGATTTGAGCCTCTTAAAGGGGACTAACGAGTCCCTAGACGTGAACCCAGTGACACATTTAATGTACAATTTATTATGTCCTTGGGTTATATGATACAGTTGATGATGTAAGAAAATGCAAAGAGTTCACATCTTACACTGTGTTACGGAACCTAATATCAACAGATCACGTATGCATGACGAACATAAATTTTGTCAAGGAGATTAAAAAATCAGATTCTGTAACACTAGGCAGCGTGGAATGTCCAGGGGAATGAACAAAGAAGTCAGCGGTTTTTCGTTAACAAATAACTATAATTTACTCTTAAAACAGCCCTAACATTACAATACACTAAATCAATACAATTACACAGTATAACAGCGGTACAACAACAATCAATACAATCACACAGTAAAATAAACAAAGTGCACAGTACCTGGATACCACTGTCACAGCGATAAGTCCTTTAAAATGTATAAGCCGGATGAAAAGTTCACTCGGAGAATAACAGTCCAATGTAAAGCTCTTGTAACAATCCAGAAACTAAACTTGAGACAGTCAGCACTAAATTGTAAAGTGTTAGCAATAGTAGAATCCCTGAAATTACTAGATAATCGGATAAGTCCAACTGACTCACACGCTTCCGTGTCCGCTGGAATATTCTCTCACCTCTCTCTCTCTCGGTTCTAAAACACAGCCCCCTATTTATAACTTTTCATCTCCAGCCGAGAACCTTCCATTGCTCGTACATTCTAAAGAATCTAACACAGTACACACGTTCAAAGAACATACCAGAACAACGAATGCCGTGTCTCAACATATTAGGGTTCACACGTGAGCTCGCCCGGCTCGGCCAGGCGAGAAAGCCCCAAGCTAGCATGACAACGAGCGTTCAACCAGTACGGATTAAACTGAGAGTGCAACACCCGGCCAGGCGAGGCAGCCACAACACGAGTTACGCCCGTGTCACACAACAAAAAGACATCTGTAAGACTTGTGCACACAATAAAAAGGACACCTGTAACACACTGTCACGGAACTTGTTTCTTTTTCAAACAATACATGTGAGCATTCTTTGTTGTGATTCTTGTCAGCTGTTTCCAACACTGGTTTATGTAATAGAAACAGAGATAATTTCAAGATTTTTTGTTAACCAATGTAGGGTGGGTTTCGCATTAAAAAGATCTGTGCCTAGTTATTCTGAAAGTGTTTGCCTCAGGGGAAATTTTAGATGAAAAGAATAACACTTTCTTATTTTAATTATTATTTTTTTGTTGGAGTTAATTGCCTTCATCTTGTAATGCTAGCTTAACTTACTTTAATGTATTTACATCTGCCGATTTTTCCGACTAAATGCATGGCAGGGCAGTAGCACACGCTTCATCCTGGTGTTAACCAGGCTAGGTGACTACTGCACCTGCGGGTCCTTGCCATGCCACCGAGTAAACCAGCGAAAGGCTCACTCGTTTGTGATTGAAACACGGTCATGGGGTACAGCCTTCCCATTAGGCATACAGAGCCCTAGCCCTAAGTGGGGTCTGACCATGAAAAACTGACTTATCTGAATTTATTTCGAACCCGCTTTCTCCCGGCTTTGAATCCTGGGCTTAACGGGAAACACTTTCGCAAGACGACCAAAGCTGACACAAAGCAAAGTATCGAAATTAATACCACAAACATGATACCGATGTTTTGAAACCTGACAAATTATCTGCACCACTATAAGAAATAAAACAATCTCCAATGTTCCCATGCATTACGGAAGCAAGCAGTGTCAGTAAAAGAGGAGTAAAACGTTCCCCGCTGTTCGAATCCCGGACTGGCTATGAGACTGGTTCGGTAGGTTTCTCCGGATTCTCCTGTTGCCTCCACCTCCTAGTTATTATAACTTTTTGTACAATCCATGCAAAATGAACAAAATTGATAGTAGAGACACAGGGGACACAGCTTCCCTACCTGCTCTCTGGAAGTCTCTTACGAAGGAAAGACATGAATGAGTCGTATCCGGAGTGGTCCCTCTTCTCAGTGTTACTGGAAAAAAATATTCCTCAGATAAACGGAATTTTGATTTCGTTGAAAAAAAAACGTGACTATATTAATGTCTATTTTATACTATTAAATGATTAGGACATTTGGTAAACACCTTGGACCAGTTGGAATATGTACGTATCTTAACGTAAAATTAAAATCCAGGATGTCTAATTAAGACATATCATTCTTGTCATATGGACATATTCCACATAATCATTATTTGTTACACATTAAACAACAAGTGCCAGAAAATGCTGTATCCCTTTAGCAAAACTGCATCCGCCACTACTGTAGCCTTAACACCTTTTTGTTCATGACGCCAGATAATTCGGTTAAAGCCTCGTATCCGTGTGAAGCAATAACATTTAAAGATCCCATTTTAATTTTTTCACCTAAAGGGACCAAAACCGTCTTTATAAGTGTTGACAACGTTTTGATATATCTGCATAGTATAGCATTTATATGTAAGAATTCAACGAGACAAAAGCCTGAAGCCACAGCAGAAAAGGATCCAGACAGGCATATTGTAACCCGTACCCCTCCGGCCGTGTTACTTGAAAGGGCCCTATTTCCATATTTGACGTCAACCAATTACAGATAACCCCTTACACATTTTATAAGGAAAAGGCCAAAACACGCCGATCGAATCGTATACAGGCTGCTCGTTTTGTTTGTATCCACGTGGGGGGGGGGGGGCAAAATAGTCTAAAAAAATTCAACAAGACACGGATACTGCGATACGTATCGTAATACGCTACCGCTTGTCGCAAAATATTGCAATTCGATATTTGTAGGCGATTACCAATACTGCTTCTTTGCCTACCTGTCTTCTGGCACACGTTTCTTCAGGAAGGACATGAAATCGTCGTAGCCGCCGTTATCACGCTTCTCAGCACTGAAAAAAGAGACAGAAATAATGGTCAGGTCAACGCCTGGCTGCCTCTGCCAGGAGGGCACGTGTTCATTCTCGTTCGTGTGTGTGTGTGTTTGTTTGTTCACAACAAATCTCACGCAGTCTTGTACGGAATTCCATGAAATTTTCAGGGCACCTCGGGAATGGGCAAATGACGAAACGGTTCTCCTCGTAATCAGGATCCAGGATGGACTTTCATGAATATTCACAAATGTGCAGTCACATATGAATGATTGAAATGGGTATATGGGCCGGATGAGTGAATGCACACAATTGTTTGGGAAAAGATGCACGAATGGGCCTGGGAATATGGGTCAATGAGTGAAAAGAGCACGGGTTCTGCGTATCCCACATTACAAAACGCCCAGATGGCGGAGGCCTGCATTCATGAGAATGCATGTTTCTAGTTTATGCCTTTTTTTCTAGTTTTGCTTGTATGCCTGTTAGTATATCTATATGTCCATGAAGAGTCCCGACCGGTGGTGCTGCTATTCTCATATGTAAACTTTAATTACTGTTGGAGCCTTCCAAGAGTTCGCAACTTAATGCTGTAGACTCACAGAACCTTTTTCGGCAAATGGCTAGTTCCAGAGATACTAAAATATATGTTTCCCACCAATTCCCTGAAAAAGTATGTTTTCTTTTGGTTCCTTATATATAGTTACTGGAGTAACTGGTTCGTTCAGTAGAAGTTCATCAATAGGAAGTTTCCATAAACAAAATTAAAAAAAAACTTCCCATGTCCCCTCAAACCCTGTTCTAGGAAAACAGATTATTGAAGGTGATTTTCCCTGATTATTGCAGACTACTCTGAGACAGATGAAAGCCTACGTTCTACTAAGGTACGCGTTTTTCTTATTGTTGACATTATGTATCACCAATTCTTAAAAGGAATGGGCGGTTAAAAGCAAACATATATTTTAAAAGACTGTCAGCTAGTAAGGGATACTGGCTAGAGTTGATTCCGCGCCTGTGATATAGAGAACCTGTATGAGAGCGGTCACCGACCTCTACAGTGAAATGCTTCATTGAGCGGTGTCGTAATAGAATTGTCTGAGAGAAGCGATTTCCCTGTGCAGGTAAGAACACAATGTAATCGGTTTCAGCGCCAGCATTACTTTTATTGATTTCCAACAGCAGCTACTATGGTCAAACTGCCAGTATTTTGGCCAAACAGTTAGAAAGTGTAGACGCAATAAATAATTTTATTATTTTATATAAGTACCCATGGAAGTGGTTAGGAAATTGATAACCAGCCGGTTTTACAATGTCGGTATTTGCCACCGATTGGATGGAGGGGATAATAGTGAGCCAGCTTTTTTTCATATTATAATATATTTTATATGTCACATATTTATATATATATATATTAAATTATATGCATATATAATTAATTAATAACTACTTAAACTATGACTGACAGGACACTACAAAATGACATAATATAATTAAGCGTTCATTAGGAGAAAAGTTTCTCTTTATGCAGTAAGCACAGTGAAACAATTCTGATAGTATTATGTAATTGAAACAAAACATCATAGTCCTAATTGATGTTTTTCTAGGTCACGATAAAAGAATTAATAAATCTTCAAAAGAACAAATATCGACCTTTTGTCTGCTAAATATTTCATTGCTCGTTCACGTTTCATTGGGAGGCCGCTATTGAGTAAATCTTGATTGCAGCTTCCGCAAATGAAGTTTGTCTGAAGGAACGGAAGGGCAGATTTATCGGGCAGGAATCGCCATAAGGGCCGCAATGTATCAATCATTGCTATTTGACCTACTATTAGGCTTATGAATAAACAATAGGCTTAATGACAATACATCCACTTATCACGACTGCAATCACTATTGTAGAGCCGCTGTAGTTAAAGAAACATGCCGCCAGTGAAGATAATAACATTATGGAAAAAATACACCGGTAAAAAACGACGGCGGCTTGTTTGTTATTTTCAGCATATGGTCTCTAATGCAGCAGCTGCAAGAGTCTGGGTGACCTTTCTCGACTCATAACAGTGACATGTTGAGTGAATGTAAAGATAACGGAGCTGGCGTTCTCTGAATTAAGCCCGCGCCTAGTCCAGATGTGATAATATCCGCTCGCAGGAATATGAAAATGATTCAGATTCCAAACTAATCAGTTTTTTAAAAGTTATATCCTTTGAGATTGCAACAATAAAGAAAACTCCTATACTGTAGCGGCTAACACCAGTTGTTAAGGCCTGATACGTACTCTATTCCAGGGTATTAAATCCCTGTAAGCTAGCCTAGGTACAAATTGATGGAGTCTTAACCGCTGAAGAATTCGCAATTTAAGGCATAGAAGGCGTTTTTAAAAAATACAAATGTCTGCTTGGTATCTCGTTTAAAGTGTTTACTATCCCTCTTGTGATCATTGTCCGACTAATTATGAAAATGTGTACCTCTACTCAGAAAGGTCACTTCGGCGTTTTCCGCTTTTCTGATATTGACACTTCGAAGAATGTTCCATCTGAACGCGATTAAGACAAAGTTTAAATTTTGAGAATGAACCTTCGGAATAATTATCTTGATTATACATTTTGATTTCCATTCTGCATCTCAAACTGTTTCTTCCCATTCTGAAATATGCAAAACGAATGCATTGAAATACTTTGATTGCCAAGAATAATGTTTAACTCATGGCATTTCTTCGTCTCCTAAGACACTTCAGGAACGGTTTAAAGTACATTAACACTGTAGATTAAGACATTTATATGGCTCAATGTGACAGAGTACGGCCCAACTACTAGATATTAACTATATTTATTCTCTAGTGATAGTAAATATATTGGGAATGGCCACTGAGTGGGTTGACAGGCACCCATGGAAGGCAATGAAGGAGAAAGATTAAAGAATTTTGCATATTCCGAAAGTCAAGTATAATCTAGTGTAAACCCAATAATGTTTCGCCCTAGTTCTCATTTTATAAACTTAATTGAAATCTGAGGAACCTGAACATTTTCTTTTCATGCGTTATAAGCAGCCTTAAACAGTCTTGAAGACTGACAGGTTGACACTTTCAGCATTTTATTCCGTCCGTATAAAATCCGAAGTGGTAGCATTAATACACACTCAAAGAATAATAATAAGATGGACATGCGCTCTTTAGCTTAATGATGCACTATTAACCTCTGGGTGATATGATAATTACGAATTGAAAGTAGCGTCTGACACGTGGTCCCAGTGGTATTTACTACTTGCGAACTATTGTCCCGCTTGGCGAACTCCGCCTTTAACTACGGTAATTACAGCATCCAATGAGCAAATTATGAAACCAGGATTTTATTAGTGAAAATAAAAGTTTTAAGTGTCAAATGAAATTGAACAAAAGTGACATGAAACATATATTAAAAATCAGTTCCTGTTTGGTTACTATGGCAACCGAACCAGCCTGTCATTTGGCCTTTTGTTCTGTTAATTTGGTTAGGGAAGGTTGCAATCTGTTTACACGACTTGACATCTGGTGATCAGCATAATAACTGAGGAAACGGATGTAGCATAAGACAGAGCTCACTGTCAGGAGGGGGACGTATGACGTCACAAGTTAATCTGAGGAATATTCATCAAGACCGTGATTGTCTGCGTGTTGGTCCCTCCGTTAAACGTCTAGACTGGAATTCCTCCAGTGCTGAATCCACGTGGAACGGTTAGAGATACTAAGGGAACACATGCATATGCGGAACAAGCATTGCTATACTCCCCAGGCAGCATCTCTTATCTCCTTTATTTTTCACCGCTGCTCAGCCAGGTTGTATTAGTTTCACCACCAGGGCATGCACAGAGCTATAATCTGACCAATGAGAGCCTGGTATCGCATTGTGCATCCAGAACCTAAATTTCAAACACGCGACACCCGTTCTCATTTGTCTGATTCTGAGCAATATGCAAGAACCGATGTTATCAGATCTACAAAAGCAGATGTCGCATGCTTAAAATTTGGAGCTGGATGCATAACAATGCGAAACCACGCTCTCATTGGTCTGATACAAATCCTTGCTCCGTGTTCCCCCTAACGGGAAAACCCAGAGAACCTTGCTAAACAAAGCAGCGGTACAAATCAAAAGGAGATCTGGAATTACTGCAGTGAATAACCACTGAGGATCGTATTAAACTTTTTTTTTTTTTGCGTTTCCTTCAAGAATCCTATAGTGTTATTAGAATTCATAAAGTATAAAAATTGCATTGTTGCACTTAAACGGACATACGTATCATTTTTTTCCCTTCCAAATCACAGTTTGTTTAGCATCACACTAACATTCCCACAGCTGTTATTGTTATGTAGAACTTCTGTCACATTAGCACCCTTCACACGTTTGGGTGATGACTATGGGACAATCCATAAAAGGGGAGGTCCATGGTCCGTTAATGACACTGATTACAGATTAAGAGTGAAAGATACTAACGATGCCAGTGGCACGTTCATATTAAGCTGACTTGGTGCTTGGCACAGAGCACAGAGCTATGAATAATTCAGTATAGTCATGATCTGTGTTAAGACTTTCGGTGAATCTCTGAGGTGGTATCGATATTTCGCCGTTTTCCTTGTGAAATACCTAAATGATGAAATCAAAGATATCATGCACTGACTAAGGAATCTTTATTTGCAGTTATCATACTTGCAAGGGGGACTTAGAGTTAAAACATGACAAACGGAAGTGAAAACAGAGAAAACAAAGAAGTTTCTCTGCAGGTATAATTTCTATTATGTTACTCTATATAACCAACGATGCATTGATGGCAGTGTTTTGGATTGTAATGTAATTAAGATTAATTTATTTCAGTCATTATCTGAAGCTTTATTCCAGTAATTTTGATTAAGCGATGGATATTCTACTTTACTAATGAAGGTTATATTTTGTTTTCTGTCGTTGTAATTTTAGTAACGATTGTTGATATACTCCATAATGCAAAACAGATTTGATTAATGTTTGACATCTTATCTAATACCTCTTTTTGCTCCATTTACATTGGCTGTTACCGTTAATAGTATTGATGGACCAACGGCGTTCAGGGTCAGACGTTTGTAAAGGGTTGAATGCAGCTCACGTAGAACTTAAACAGGCTGTGGGAAAATTGATCTAACCTTTCGGAGAAAGCCCGCTTGAGGAATTCCATGAAGTTGTGAAAGCGGCCATTTTCGGAGCGCTTGTTCGTCAAGTGACCGTAGTATTCCGCGCAGCATTCGGCGTGCTCCGGCGTGTGGCACTTGTGCTGGGCAGAACAGGTCCCACAGCTGTCGCAGCCTGACCGCTTCTGGTCCGCCAGTGCCAGACCCAGCATCGATAACAGGCAAAGAGCTGAAAGAAAAAAAGAGAAAATGAGTTCCATATAATATATAAATAATATAAAATACGATAGTATGTATTCATGTAAATCAAAAGACTGAGTATGGTTAAATACCGTGTATATTGTTAATCCGTATATTGCTGTTAAAGGAGCCTATTCCGATATCTGGCATCTATTAACTAAAGATAATCCCTTAACTGTTTGTTTTGTTTATATCCACGCAATTATAACATGTGTGGGGTCACCAAAATAATCCTTATATATTAAACATGGTCATCTGGTGGTAAGTCAGACGAAACCGAGATTTGCAAAGGGCGTTTTAAAACTAAGGACCTTTCAACTTCTGCAAATATGCACCCAACCACCTAAGGTTACATTTATGTTCCTTATGTCAACATTGCCGTGTTTACTAACAACTTGTAGATGAAAAAGCCCAAACATCTGCCATAGGGGCATTATAAGAACGTCTCTTAACAATTACCAAGAGTAAATATGTAATATTGATATCAATATGTACGCAGGTTAGGCTAAAATCACATAAATTCTATAGAAATGTTAGGTGATTAGCTGGTTTTAAGGAAGCCCGATAAACATGAAAATATAGGACACGTGTTAAAATAGAAAGCAGTGAGAAACTGCATAATATAGCTCCCCCAACATTCTGGATTTTAAGATCCGTAATAAATCCAGGATGATCCGGAAATGTATGAGACATATGGGCATCTCTAGCCATCAACTCTATGGTGGCATCACAGGTTAGTTCTATTCGGCAGAAAAGGCCAATACAAGGGAATGTCTCGCTCTCGCCCTAAGTCGGGTTGCCCTCTATACAAATATCCACTTATGCATGAAATCTCGATTATGTGATTTTGTAACTGTGGTGTTTCCATGTGTTCGTCAGCGTATGGGCATATATCGCTCCGCCGGCGATGTTCATGCACAGGGTAGGGGGGGGGGTCTCAGGGATTCCAGGTAAAATATCGTCACCCAATCATTTTTTTAGCAAGACCTGCTAGATCCGCATATCATGTATTATTCTGTCAGTTAACGCATTCACGCATACACGCCCATATAGAAAAACAACTTTTGTACGCATATACGCACATACGCGCACATGGTAACGTATCTTTACACTCTGTGACAGTTATGATCTAGGAATACACGGAAGACCTGCCATTTGGCAAGGCCTTTATATATGTCAGCAGAAAGCCTGAAACAAAACGCAACACTTGATCTAAAAAGGCCTCACGAAACATTGAGTGCTTCTACCAGCGAATGAGTTGCTTGTTAATGGGGAAACCCTGATATTTACATGTTATCACACCATATAACAGTTAAGGGATCCATGACATACCATTCTGCAGATAAGTACGTTAGACGACAAGCGATATTTAAGATGGTTTGCCTTTTGGTGCATTTAGGGCATCGTTTCATCACTAAACTTGATATATTCATAAAGTCATTGTGACTTATTATGAGATTCGTAAAGGGGCGCTAGGTGGCTCCGTATATACCGCCTTATTGATCCGTGCCAGATAGTTTTCTAGTGCATCACGTATGGTTTTATATGTAAAATGTTAATGTATGACTTGCTAGACCAGTTTGCAAACATTATGCTTACATCAAAATCCATACCTGCAATTATTTAATGCGTTAATGACGCGCATATATTGCATATATTTTTTTTAATCTTAAAAACGTAACAGCATAATTGAACACACATTCACGGCTGCCTGTAAACCAAATTAATGACGCATTGGCATATTAAACCTATTCTAGTAAGATAGATAAATAATTCAAGAGCAGTAAAAGTGATTTTACCAAATGAGGTGAAGACTTAACAAACACTTGTTTGCCAACAATACATGATCAGCACAGACCTCAGTCGTGTATGCTGGTGTAGGGAAAATGAAACGGCGTACGATATAGCAATGCCCCAAGGAGTACCAGCAACATAACTAGTCATGGAAAGGAGGGGAGTACGGACTGCACACCGTCGTATGGTAACGTTAGTACTTTCGATGACGAGGTAATTGATCATTCTTTGTTGTCAGCTATGAATATGCATGTTTTGGCTGTTCCGTCAATAACAAACTATAAAAGCAGGGGTATGATAAATGTCTCATTATTGTCTGTTCCTAAAACATCTAAATTAGTCAACAAGCGATGTTGATTTTTCAAATATTTCCCATGGGTACTATTCCAAAATACGTTGTCACAAGCTTATTTCAAAACACGTTTATCTACTTCAAACATATCGAATGCTAGTGTCGAATGTATTTCATTCAGCGACAGTATTACTAGTGTAAAGCTTTCAAGCTCAATCGATTTCTTTATGTTCTAGGCTAAGCTGAGCGCGACTTTCAAGTTTCAGGGGGGTAATATAAAGCGGGGGTCAGTATTCGCGACACCGGGAGCTCCTGTTTAAACTAGTCACCCCAAAACGATGCGCCCTTATTCACTCTCCAATACCAAGGGTGTCTTCTAGGGGGAGGGGCAACGTTTTCGATCAATAAATCTGAGACGCTTAAAGGCAGCTATCCACCTTCCTCTTCTATAGAATTTACGTGATATCTGGCTTACCGTGCGTGTATATTAAAGAACATTAGGTAATTCCTGTTAGGAAAACTTCGTATACCTCCTTTGTGATGGATATATGAGCTTGTTTATTTACAAGCTGTTAGTAAACACAGCAATGTTGACAAACAAATAATCTTATAACCTAAGGTGAATGGTAGCATGTATACGGAATTTTAACCAGTTGCAAAACGCCCATTTGCAAAACTCTGGTACGTCTGACTTGCCATCAGAGCTCCTTATTGAATGAGTTTGGATTATGTTTGAGGCTCCCACATGTTATAAACACGTGAATATCAACAAAATGAACAGTCTGTGTGTGGTAGGATCCGTGTGCTCTGGCCTAATTTTATTAAAGGCTTAAGGGATGATCTCAAGTTGATAAACATCTGATATAGGAATAAGGTCCTTTAATACCGGACAGCAGCGCCAGAATTGGTCTGGTACTGTTTGCTACTCTATATTTTTGCAGGCGAGACTTATGTATAACGTTCACTGCCACTCTGACACACTCGTTCACCTGTGCCGAGGTGTTTAACCCTTTTTTCTAAGGTCCTGTATCCGTCCCTGAACACTGCATAACAGTCGGCTAGCAATCGGAAGCCGTTCGTGTATTCCCGAACTTCAATTCACGTGTTGCACGCGCCCTCGTCATTTATATCTAATGACGGATGTCAGTTTTATTTCTCAGATAGTATTTACATTTTCGCTTAAATACAACCCCTGTCCTTAGGCATTCGGGGTGTCATGACTTCACACTCTGCATTATATTTGAATTGAACTTTCTCCCTTTGAGTACAACTGTTTGCTTAATGTTAAACTTTAACTTTTAATACCTTAATTTATTGATATACTGAATGTATATACCCCGCCACATTTATCCAGACGTCAAACTTCAGCTGCGTATACTAGGCGCTCATTAAGCGGTGTGTGGATTGCGGCAGCGTTCACAATATATCATCGTACGGGCTATTTAATTGTCGGGCGGTAAAACACTGCGATCTGAGCCCGATGACGTCAAACTCCGCTAAATCTTGCTGCATCCGTAAAGGCCACGCATATGGAAACCAGAGCCCCTGGGCGCTATACCGCGCGCGGTATGCGATTGCAATTCTCAAATGAGAATTCCATTTTTCCGCGTGCCTCATACCGCATTCCGCATACCGCATACCGCGGGCCTGGCAAACGGTTCATGATAAAGAAACTAGAGCATATAAATATCGTGTTCGCATGCCGCTAACCGCTTACCACATACTGCGCGCCCGGTAAACGCAGCTTAAGTCGGCCTCGTTCTCCCACAGCCCGATGGAATAGTAAATATATAGTTTTATTATCATATGTTATAAATTCTGCTTTGCATAGACATCTTAGATACAGATACTGCATATCATTAACACATCAGGCAAAGTCATGTTTGGCTACTAAAATGCATACTAAAAACTCCTCATGAAACGGTTTGTGAGAATATCGAGGTGCGTTTACAATGGAATAGACAATTATAAGTGATCCCGTAAATTTCTTTGCTTCCAGAGGAGTTAGTTGTGAGATGACATATGACACATAAACAGTGATTTCAATCAGGCCTGAAGGACTGCATCTGGTTTGAGGCGGCTAAACATTAAACATAACGCCATCTATCTATCTAATCTACAAAGTCATCATGTCTTGTGAGACACCTTGTAATAAACTAGAACCTGGCGTTTAGTTATACAGATATGCATGCATATGCATGCCTTCAATTTCAACAAGACCAACTTTACGCATTTATTAGGGATTCATACTTTGCCTATACTTGTTGTGAGGAAGATCTATCGTCAAAGGTCATTTTCAACCACCGCTATGAAAGCGAAACTTCTGTTTATGATATGTGAAGATTAATCATTACAGCCTGGTCCGATATTACATGAGAGCATAAACTTATGAAAACATACTAAATGTTTTTTTTTATGCCAATGCATTTATGCAAAGGTTGTTTTCTAGAAGACTTAAGAATACACGCTATTCATTGAATTTATCTTGTCTTCTTCCTAAAATATATGCAAATAAAATCATACTTTTCCATATATCGTTGTAAAGAAGACGTCCAGTTTTGGACGAAGTTGGTTTCTATACGCCCGTATATGACGGGACGTATTACGGTATACTCACGGTCCGTCCGTCCGTCCGTCCATTGTCCGTACATTAATATTGAGTGTCGCCGCGATAACTGACCAGGGATCTGACGGATTTTTCACGAAACTCGCGATAACTTCTAATCAAGATTATCTGGCCGATTATCTAGGTCGATTATAGGCAAAGTCTCCCTTTATTTAATGAGGTCAGAGATCATCAAACTATTTGTGCTGTCGCCGCGATAACTCACTAGGAATATGATTGATTTTTTTATGAAACGCAAAAGGAATGTAAACCATATAATATCGAATATAATATCTCGCCTAAGTTAAAATCACGGCAAAAACCGTGCATATTTAATGAGTTCAGAGGTCATCATACTACGGTGGCGCCGTGATGGCTTACTAAAAATCTCGTTGATTTTCAATAATCTGTTTATAAATATTAACAAATGCTGTTTCTCCTCTGCAAAACTCATGCATATTTAATGAGGTCAGAGGTCACAGTCATACAATGGGCGTGTTATGCACCCTTGCGGTGTTCTTGTTGTAATGTTTATGTTGTGTGTAATTTGGCGTTTACAATTAACACTTAGCACCACCATAGGGGTTTGTCCTAGTTTTTACTGCAAGTGGCCATATGCTGCTTAATGTTCAGTGTCCGAAATTCAGTTTGATGATTTTATTGAAGAACAAAGGTATATATTTTTAATAAAGATAAGTACATTTAAGGAATCTGCCAAAAAAGAGCGGAAAATGTACAAATTTGAGAATACCCGCTGGCGGTGAGACGCTTGTCTAGGTGTCGTGGTTTATTTACAACGACAAAGTTGCTTTCAGTCTTACCATCTGCGGTAACGTCCACTAAATGTCACTGATGAATAATGGATATATACTTCAAATAGAAAGCAGGACCGGACCCTGGAAAACCCGTTCATATACGTTTAAAGTTCCTTTTAAGGATTATTGATGATGTAAGTGCTCAAATATACCTAGTGTATGAGTATTTCAAGCATAGACAGTTCAATTATTCATACTGACATATTCAGTGGATTTGCAGTTTAAAGGCTATATTTACCCATGCCTATATTCTTTATTTGCCCTTGAGTTCACTGGAAGTAAGCTCTAAAATATCTATGTGCTACAATTTCAATCATTTTCAAAAGTTAGAAGTAGAAAAATGTTTCTTAAAGATCCTCCATAATTATTTCCTCCGCAATTACCCCGTGGTTGCCTACAACAATTTTACATTTGAGTTGAATTATTTCAAATCAATCTGAGATCATTTCCAACCAAGGGTCAAAGATAATCACTGAGCCGCATAGCTCAGATTGTTCTATATACACTAAAGGAGTGGCCCGTAAAGCTTGCCTCTGGGTAGATCTCAACAACGTTTACTTAAATCCCTTTACACAGGGGTGGCGACTGATGAAAGATCGTTAAGCAATTGAATAGTTGCCAGATCTCTAAACGATTTTTAATTCAGTGCAAGCGATCGCCATTATCTCTCAATTTCTTTTCCAGTCATATACCTCCACGGTCTCCTCGAAGTTTTGTCTAGGTCTAAAACAGCGTCTTAACACCGGACAAAGAGAATCTATCTCACAACGAACGCTTAACGAACCCGCAATCAGCAATTGAACGATAACAATAACGATCTCCTTATGATATCTCATCAATCTTTTAATGAACGCCATTTTTTCCATCTGGAACGTTGAGGGAGTGAGAGATCAGTTATATCTTCTGGTCTTTCGTTGTTTGTTATGAGGACGGTCGCTGAATTCTTCTACAGTGACCTAAATTTAAATAAATTTCGAATTCCATTGTATCAATTTGCACATACGTTGAAAAACAAACAGAGTTATTTGGTTTTTGAAAAGATAATCTGATTTGCGTAATCTTCACATAACAAGGCATTTTGTTCGGAATATCTTTCATTCAATGCAATGTTAAAATTCTAAAATAATGCACTGTTGTAAGGTATGTGTACAAGTACCTAATCTGGACACGGAAAATAAACACTTTATATGATTTCACCTAACCGACTTTGGAAACAAGGGAATCTGCAAACCACCACAATGCGAATTGTCGTGAAGTGCATTCCTTCCTGTGTCTAATGCACACATATACATCTTTCCGCTGATTATATTGACGTTATCTTCCAAGCCATTTTATGTCACCTGAATTTTAAGAATTCATGCTTGTAAAGTAGATAGCAAGCGACACTGGTTTAGTATATCTCCTTCTGCAAGAAGAAAATAAAATTACATTGATTTGGATTCCATCCTGACGTTGATGCCCTTGATATTTAATTTTCCCCGGGCAGTTGTTAGCATTAACAAACCCCCTGAAAGCTTTTCTTGGGATTAACTGGCATTAATGACGGAAGGCATCAGTATAATCAGTTATTACGTTGGAAAATGTCGCAAAATGGCTCTAGGGAATCAGCGGTATCCGATCCATCCATCAATCTGTGAAGGCTACCCTCGTCCTCACACCGACAATTTAATGCTTCTCAATTGCGTGTCCTAACCTCTGTAGAAAGCATCCTGCTTAATAATAGGTTTTTATTTTAACCCTCAGTCGTGGTTAATGGGATTCGTGCACCGGAAGGCATATGAAAATTTACATGAAACGCGTCGGTATTAGGAAAGGACAATAGCGATGGTTATTAAAGCGATTACTTTACGCGTATGTCTTTTTACCAATGTCTGTAACGACAAGACTTGTTAATCAAACATACTTCTATACTTTGTAAACTATAAAATTTATTTCCATAAACATTTTGTAGACGAAAAATGTTTAAGAATCATTCCCCTAATGGCGACTTCTTTTGCTTATTTCTCACAGGATAAATTCAGCTAATGCAACGATCTAGACTCCAAATACAAAAAATTGCTTTGTTGATATATTTAAATGAAATTAAAATCGGTATTCCTGATAAATCATGCTTTCATGGCAGTGTTTTTACGAGTTTTCGTCCCTTTCTAATACATCAAAAGACAAACACATCGACATCTGAGTACGTTAGTCCATCAAGACCGAATTCAATTATACTTGTTATATACGCTGTTCGTCTGTGTTTTAGGTCTGTGTAATAGAAACAACACGCGGCCATATTTTATGTCTAAGTGCTTTCCGTTACATTTTAGTGCTGATCCCGAAAAATAGGATTTTTTTTTTACTATTTGGAGGTATGCGTTTAAAATGAGTACGACTGAAGTTAAAAAATTAGAAATCTGCAGTCTAATGAATGCAAGCCTCCGCCATGTGTGTGTTTGTGTGTGTGTGTGTGGGGAGGGGGGGTCCTATTGTAGGGGGCTCTCAAAACCGTGTTTCGATTCACTTATTGGCCGATATTCCCAGGTTCATTCGTGAATTAGTGACTGAAAATTTGTGAATATTCCTATATAACGTCCCTGAGTATGGATCATGTGCCGGAACCACACAAGAATGCAACCGATTCATCATTTGTCCATTTTCGAGATGCCCTGACTATGTCACAAGAATCACATCATGATTGCGTGAGATAGATTGTGAACAAACTGACACACAGTGGAGGACCCAGGATCCATGAAAAGGATGCTTCCAACAAAGGAGGAATGATGGCAACACCAAATAAAAGGGCCCCCATGTCCGGATAAGGGGGTGTCCCAGGCCGCAAACATTGGTCTGAAACTCTTAAAAGGTTGCAACTTTTAGAGATAAACTCATACCCTGCGTAAAAAGACGGCATTGGATATTAACATTAGAATGAACGAACTTGGGTAAATGTTAAAACATGGTCCCTAGAGGAAATATTATTATAGCCTTGAGATACAGATCTGTCTAATCCTGTGGCATAATAAAGTGATATAGCAAATTGCGACATGCGAGCGATTAAGCTCCGCTTATACAGCCGTCATCAGCCCCATGGGTATTACCTATTGGAACTGAAATCGCTACAGGGGTCCATAAAACAATGTCACCCTGGTAACCAGGTATCACGCGCGTGAATATGTCTGGCTCATAGGCACAGAGTATTTTGTCCATAATGATGTCATTGTAAACGCGAGGCATGTACGTATACAGTATGCCGTGATAAACTGGTGTTACTCCCGTGTTCTCTGTCAGCCTTGGTCACGTGCTCAATCCCATGGCCTTGAGGTGGAGTAAAAATTCATTGACTTATTGAGCTGAACTGCTGAGGCAAAGGAGACCCCAGTGGTGTGTCGTTCATGATATTGCACATTTAAGCCGAGAGTTTAAATGATATCCTTGTGCAACCTTAACAAATAGTCAAAAACATAGGTAAGAAAACATGAATAAAGCACGAATCACTTTAAACGAAGTACTCGTTCATAAAGCATATATGTGGAAAGAGAAGAATTGCGATAAAAAATGTACTAAAGTGAAGAATTACAAGATAAAATATATGAAAAAGAATTACGAGATATAATGTATATAAAAAAAGGAAAATAACGAGAGAATACATCTGAAAAAGAAAAAAAATAGAAGATAAAAAGAATGAAGATGAAAAATTACGAAAAAAATTATATGAAAAAAAAATTACGTGAGAATATATTAAGAAAAGTAAAAATTACGTGACAGCTTATGGGGTAAAAAGATTTGGCAGCGAATATGTATGGATAAGATTTATGAGAGAAAGTGTATGAAACAGCAGAATAAAAAGAGAATATCTTTTAAAAAAGGATTAGCATGTCACAAATAACAATTGTATAAAAACCAAACCAAAATACACAACTGAGTCAGGTTATTCAAAACAATATACGTAGCATTTACGAGTGTGGGAAAAATATCACACTTTCCCGGCGAAGAAAAATCGCTCATGGCTTAGCCAACACTTTGTTTTACTCTGAAAATACGTTCACTTTTTTTTGGAAGCCCTGGGGGGCGGCTACTGGACCACTTTGACATTTCGAGGGGACCAGAGGTTTGGGACCACTGACAAATAAGGTGTCGGCAGCACCGCCCGTGTGTAGATGATGGCCCGCTGCTGAATAATTCAGACTAAGTAACCAGTCAAATGTAAGGCTAACTAACTAGATGACATCGTTTTGTAGTCAAACGGTTCCGGACTGGGTCTCTTCGGATGAATACTGAAAACTTATGATGTATTTCATTCTGTCAAAAAGCATAAATTTTGAAGCGTATAGAACAGTTAGTATGCCTTTAGGAAGGCGTGGATTTAAGCTCACGTCTCCACCGTGACGGGTCTATCTCCATCACGTGATTTTATTTAGGGTACTTCCTCAATGCGTATTACCACTACTCAAACGTTCGGCCGGACAAATTAAGCTATTCGACTTTTATAAAAAACAAAATACGTAAAAAGGTTCGCGTTCAGCAAATGGTTATTTCCATAACATCTTTATATTTTCCCTAACACAGTGCTGTTAACCGTCACTCCTTCAAAGATAACGTTTTTAACTATTGCGTGGTTCACAAACTTATCAACGTCTCGTCCTCTATAGGATTTCTTGCCATATATTTAAAAAGGGCTGCATATTATTTTCTCAATTAGTTTCGACCAAGTTCTTTTCGTAAATTCAGAAAGCTAAAATATTTCGAAAACGTACGACCTTGACCTTGACCTACAAGTTAAAATCAGTTGGAATATGAGAACATGTAATATAGTGAAGCACATAAACTTACGTATTGCATATTTCCTCACAAATTCAATATACAGATCAATTCAAACGTGTTCTACGAGTTTGAAAATGGTAGATTTTGATCTTGATCTTCAAGTTAACATTTGAGGAAATATCAGGTTTACATTCTAAATATTACTGTTATATAACCGGGATCCTTATATTTTGAAAATTTAACCTTTAATACCTGAAAGAAATATATACAGGTTTCCCTTTCCGGAGAAAATTTGCTTTTCTGCTAAAGATGTATCCTCCCTCATATCAAACAATCAGTCACATTACGATCAGTGTAAACCAAATTCTGCCATCTTATATGCCATCCTACATTTACACTTATATGCGAGAAAGAACTGAATGTTTTCAGTAGTAACACTGTTTTATCAGAAACACGATTACGCACGCACTTATAGGAGATGAGAGCCTAAATTCCGGAAAGTATCGGGAAAATGGACCATTTTTATGGGAAAATAAATAAATTATTGGGAGATGGTGGAAGACCAAGCGAAAATTCGATTTTATGCAATTGTTGAAACAACTTATCAGCTACTAATATGGAAAAATCTAGGGGTCCACCTTTCCAACGGATTGGTACAGAATGAAAAATGCCTTTCTGTGCACGTTTTTGACTGTCTGAGACAGGTGGAAAATCGTTTTTTCGACCCCTTTGTTAAATGGTACACTTCATATAAATAATCAATGATGTAGGCCGCTGTTTAACCTGTGTTCTGACACACACGACTTGTTGTAAGCAATATTAATGCAAGAATTTAACCCAGAGTCTGTAAAAAGTATAAGCATTTAGATTTCCTGTTTCAATCCTTTGGCCTTCCCTGTAGCTCAGTTGGGTAAAAAAAACCCTGATAATTCTGTTTATAAAAGTAAATGTAGTTTTATACATAGATATACGAGGGGGGGGGGGTCTCTTTACACCACGTGACCTCTGATCTAAGCGTACGTTTCTGACACGTGCAGTTTCCCTTTTTTGTACACCCATCAATTTGCCGTCCAAAAATGTTTAATAAATTACACTTCTATGACCTTCTTAAACCTCATATACGTATTGTGCTTTACAATGATGGTATTATGTGATTATTCGGTTTTGTCCTAGTGAATTCTCATTTGATTATGCTATAGACGATTTATGATTCATTGCTGATTCAGTGTGAACCTACACAACTTCGCCTTTATATATTTACCACAAGAATTAAGCTCCATCATTCCTAAAGAGTAAAACTGTAGAGATATATTACTGCTAATCGACTTCACAAATAATTTAATCAGTTATTTATGAATTAGGCAGTAATAAGATTGTTACAGAACCTAATATAAACCGATCACGTATTCATGATAAACTCAGATTTTGTCAAGGAGATAACAAAAATCAGATTCTGTAACACTAGGCAGCGTGAAATGTCTAGGGGAATGAATAAAGAAGTCAATGTTTTTTGTTAACAAATAACTATAATTTATTCTTAAAACAACCCTAACATTACAATACACTAAATCAATACAATTTAACAGTATAACAGCGGTATAACAACAAATCAATACAATCACACAGTAAAATAAACAATGTGCACACTACCTGGATACCTCCACCGTCACAACGATGTATACTCTCGGAGAATGACAGTCCAGCGTGAAGCTCTTGTAACAATCGATAAAGTAAACTGAAGTCCAAACAAGACTCGTCACAAAATCCAGGAGAAAGTCTGAAGAAAATCTATAAATGCCGCACTCATCGGATAAGGTCCCAGAAACTGACACACGCTTCTGCGTCCGCTGGAATCTTCTCTGCTGCTCTCTCTCGGCTCTAAAACACAGCCCCCTTATATACCTTTTCACCTCAAGCCGAGAAGCTTCTATTTCTCGAACATTCGAAGAATAATACATTCTACACGGTAAGCACGCGTAACAGGAATCATCTAGAAAAACATCGCTGTGTGTCTACACACCAGGGTCCACACGTGACCTCGGCTAGGCGAGAAACCCCCAAGTTAGCATGACAACGAGAGTTCAACCAGTACGGATTAAACATAAAGTGCAACAACAACACGAGTTACGCCCGTGTCACACAATAAAAAGAGCACCTGTAACAAGTTACAGAGATGATTTATACGTTATCTGCGATGTAGGTGACAACAATGGGCACAATAGCTGTCTCCTGTTCACAAATTACACCACGGAAACGATCTTGTGAAAATAGGTCTGGATAGATATAAGACAGGCCTTGTCGCTGGCATTTTCTACGGTATAGTTTAGAAGAGAACAATAATGCCTCCGCCAGGGGGATATGCGTTCATTCCCATTCGTTGGTCTCGATCACATACAAAGACATCTACTCATTACATTTTGCAACATTTGTATAGCGCCCTTATCTAAAATAATTACCTCTAGAGCGCTTTACATAAAAAATAGGAAAACATTTAAAAGTTGATAACACACACAGGGTTAAAACAGAAAAGAGCCTAAAAACCGCTACACCACAGATTAAAAGCCTGTTTAAAAAGAAATGTCTTGAGTTGTTTCTTAAAAGTGGGAATAGAGCCAGTATTCATGATGCTGGTAGGTAAACTGTTCCAGAGTTTCGGGGACATTATGACTCAAACATTTATCATCAAAAGTCACTGTCTTACATACTGGTGTGACTAAAAAATGTGAGGTAGAAGACCTCAAGTTAATCGGGTAACTATTGTAAAATCGTTACCTCAGGATTTATGTTGATCACATGAGGTCAAGCGGTTCAAACGACTTGTAACCTTTCGATACATAATTAACGTTAAAAAAAAAAAAAAAAAAAAAAAACTTCAATGGCCGGATTTCTAGGTTGTGAAAGTCACCACACAGGGACTTATTTATAATATATGTTTATGTAAGATTTGTTAAATATTATTTGTTACTAAAACTATTGTTTCACTGGAAAATTCTTGGTTATATTATTTGATTCCTAGATGTGGTATTGCCGATTGCGGATAAAGTTAAAGGTAGACAAGTGGGACATATGGGACTACTCCTACTAACCCCGGTTCTCTTGTGTATTGACCACGTGTGGAACGCCACTTTACACTTGTCAACTAGCTTTTACTATATTACCAAGACATAAATGCGTTGGTTCGGAGATTTTCCGCAGAGCATCGACACATATGAAACTTCGTTTTATGCAAACGCTTTATCAAAGACAATGATAACTGGAGGAAAAGTAGATGTTACACCAGTACATATCCAATGTAAATGAGAACGAAGTCAGTCATGATCTGGTAGATCTATAAATTGCGCTTTAGTGATGAACATATCATTGAATTTATCAACACATTTTAGTAGCTGACAAGTCGGAATGCGATAAGTTAACATGATTATGATACCAGTACCAGAGTTTTTGGATAAACAGAATAAACACGGATGCGTGTCCGATATCTTCATATACATAAAACCCATCAGAATTTGGCACCAGCTGTCGGTTCAGATGTTAAGAGCGTGAATACACGATACTTTATATATAACCGAGAGAATTGTATTACAGTAGGAGTGTTTGTACATTACAACTTTATACCAAAAACCAACATATTCGATTTATCACCTCATCAGATGGGTACAAACAGTATGTCAAGGAGTCCGCGTATTAGGTCAACTCAATTATCTCCCCCGTGGGCCGTGGGGTCAACTGACCATCTGACATTCTAACAATAAACCGCTAAATAGGTTATACATGTGTTACGTATTCAAGAAGATGTGATACACTGCTAACATCGACCATCGGGGAAGACAGTTGGATTTCTCATCGTGCTTCATCTTGTAAATGGTTAAATAATGCACGGCATATATCCGTTTATCTCTGGTGTTCCTAAATAGAGTTACAACTGTACACCGCACGAACTGGTCCTAATGTCTTTAGGGGTTCACTGTGAAGATATATCAAACATCAGCTTTCATGTTACTTAAACTAAAAATTATATTCACATCAGATAAGTCATCATCCCTTTTGCAAAGGTTTATGAATTTTTTTTGGTACTGTCGAGAAAATATACACCACCCTGTGGTTTAATTACATGCTTATCACGTTTCTGACGCTGAACAATAAAACGTTTACTCGCCGAAATTCATTATTGTCACCTTCAATTATACGCATTACGCGTTCTTTAGCCGTCAGACAATGTATATATATATATATATATATATATATATATATATACAGTAGAACGCCTGTATTACGGTCACTATCGGGACTGGATGAAAGTGGCCTTAATACAGGAGTGGCCGTAATACAGGACTTGACCAGAATAGGGGGGTTACAATGTAACACGAAACCAAGTTCAAATCTTTATTACAATCAGCAAAATAAACGTATAAACAGGGTATAAGTATAATTACTGTAATCAATAAAAAATAATGATTTACAATCACGTCAACCCTATTTATAACAATCACCAACAATATATACAAATACAGTGTTTGTTATTAAATTACAAAGATATGGCATATCCATAATATTTGTTCAAATGTTGAGAAGCTCTTTGTATCCATAAAGAACAATAATAGCACGGAAGTATGAGCAGAAATATGTGAACATTCACAGAATACAATCTTTACTTCTGGTTAAAGAAATCAGTTATGGATGACTGTTTGTCACACACTTTTGAGTTCACAATTTCATCTTATTAGGCAAATTCTTGGTAGCCATAATGGTCAAAGTGATTGGGACAGAATATGCGCAACATTTCATACACGTAACATTGTTTACTTTGCATTCATAATTATTCATGTATGAGTAGATTGTGCGATTTTTGCCGCACTGTTTTCGTTTGATATACGTGTTCACGAGGACATCAAAGAAAGTTTAAAGATCAACAGTTTGTCTAATTTTTTTCTGATGACATAATCATCGGGACCCGCTGGTTGTCATTCGTTAATTAAATGACAACAGCCTGATCCGGCATGCGAGACTTATTCCAAAACACACACGCAGATGGGAACACATGCCTTACTATTGTGCATACTAATGAGGCTGAGTGGGGTACGCTGGCTACATGTCAAACAACTCAGTCACGGTCGAGTGGTTACATGCCCCTGACCGTAATTGAGGCGTTTCCCGGCCTGCGGGACCGAGAGACCTGGCCGTAATACGGAATAGAGGAGTGACCGTAATTGACAACAAAATGATTATGAAATATAACGGTCGAAAATTCGGGACCGAAAAGTCTGACCGTTATAGACGTATTGACCGTTATTGAGGCGTGGCCGTTAGCAGGCGTTCTACTGTATATATATATATATATATATATATATATATATATATATATATAAATATATATATATAATAATAATAATAATAATAATAATAATAATAATAATAATAATAATAAAAACACACCTGTTTCCTCAAAAAAAGTAATACAATGAAAACAGGAATCGCAATACGCTACCTCGTATCGCAATATCGTGCAATACGAAACTTGTAGAAGATACCCAGCCCTATCAAAGACAAGTAACTTGAGGAAAAGTAAACATTACAGCTGTAAATGTTCAATGGAAACGAAAGCTAACCCCGTCATTCAGTGTGTATTTATGAATATAATTATTAACAGATCATTGAATTTATCATCACATCTTTGTAAGTGACAGAAACATGGGTTAGTTTCTTTTGGAAGGTGATAAGCTTCACGATAAAGATACCGGTTCCAGATATTCTGGGGAAATTAGAAAAAAAGTTGATGCGTGTTCGATTTCTTCATATGCATAAAACACATCAGAATTGGATACAAGCTGTCGGTTCAGATGTTAAGAGCGTGAATACAGGATACTTTATATTTGACCGAGAGAATTGTATTACAGTAGGAGTGTTTGTACATTACAGATTTATACCAAAAACCAACATATTCGATTTATCACCTCATCAAGTGGGTACAAACAGTCTGTCATGGAGTCCGCGTATTAGGTCAACTCAATTGTCTCCCCCGCTGGGTCAACTGACCACCTGGTATTCTGACAACCAGCCGCTGCTAAACAGGTTATACATGTGATTTACGTGTTCAAGAAGATGCGATTCACCGGTAACGCCGACCATCAGAGAACACGGTTTGGATTCCCACCACACGTCGGCTGAGTGTGAATGGTTAAATAATGCACGGCATGTATCCGTTTATCTCTGGTATTCCTAAATCGAGTTACAGCTGTACACGGCACGAAATAGCCCTACGGTCTTGGGTGATCTACTGCGAAGTTATCTCACACGTTAGCTCTGATGTTACTTAAACAAGAAATTATATTCACATCAAATAAGTCGTTGTCCCTTTTTGCATAGGTTTGTGGAATTGCATTGGTATTGGTTCAATTATATCAAGTTTCGTACACGCTAAAGGTAACGTTTTCTAGCTGCAATTCAATTTTATCACATTCAATAATAAGCGTCCTTTCACCGTCATTGAAAAAAAATCATATATGTCTTAACCAAATGATACACAATTCAGAGACACATGCGTTAAGTCAGCACCGTTGAGAAATACAACACCATACTTGTCTTCATACATTCACTCATATATCGAAGCTGTGTAACTATAAACTTTCATATGAACCGTTTGATACCAACTGGACAGATTAAATTTGTGTTACGTTCATATATTTTTACCAGATTTTTTAGACACTTCCTTAAATAAGTAGTATTTCAATCCGGTTCCGTGTTTTTTTTTTTTGGTTGTTCATACACACGCTTTCATTTGAATTAGTAATTATCTTGTTCTTCTTATGAAAAGGAATTTAATTATTTTCAGCCTTTCTTTTATATTCTGTTAAAAGTTCGCACATTTATGTAGGTCTTCACAGTATTTGAAAGAGATTTTTGAACTCATGATGACCTGGGCCTGATTTTTCGAGTCCTTACCTCCAAGAACAAGAACGAATTCAGGACCACCAAGTCAGAGTCTGTGTCCTGAGGACATGAGTACAGATATGAGTGACACAAATATTTTAACATATCGGATTTGTTCCTGGCTTTAAATCAATTTAGAAGGGCCTCTGGTATAAATGTAATGGCCCTAAATTCATAAGCAGAAATTTCAATGCCATTAGTATTCATTTGACACGAAAGGAATCAAACAGGGCTAAGGAACCGTTTTATGGAGGTTATACGTAAAACACATATGATTTGCTGTCGGACTGTTCATAAACGTTTCATGTTAACACCAGCGAGGAAAATTACACGTCCGTCACAATCTCCGAAAATACCTGGTGGATCCCGGAATATTTTGAATTATTCAGAATTTCATACCACAGATCTTGGTGTGCGACAATTTAGGAGGTCAAGCAGGGTTCTCGGATGTGAAAGGAAGTCATAGAAAGAGACATAATGTTCTCCATGTTTTATGTATACTTGATAACACACATTTTGTTGGTTTATTTTTCCTTTTTCCGAGAAACTGCGACATAAAATACTCCTGTTTTAAGATTACTAACACTGCTGTACGGAGCATATACTGAAAACGGTCAGGTTTATAGTCTAATATCATTGACGGTGTCATTTTCATCCAACTTTGCCTTTCTGGTCTGTTTGTTCTGTTCATCCTTATAGCTTTACTCAGCCCCCTGGAGACCATACAACCCAAGCTTGCGTAATAAGCGCTAGAAGAATATGCGCTATACATGCGTCTGCTCTCACTCACTGGCACCCATTCACTCCTGGGTGGAAAGAGCACACCCTTGTGGAAGAGACCTTGTTCTACCAGTCCTAGCGTGGACGGCTTAGACCGTATTTGCACTAGCAAATAATCCCGATCGTGAATTAGTTTACTTTGTTGGCACTAGTTCACCAATTGGCATCAGTACGGTTTACTTTAGCCGGTATAGAGTAAACCGGTTCCTAGAGATTACAGGCAAATCAGTTTCTAGTCTATTTGATGCCAGTTTTGCTATTCTTTGACCTAATCCTTCAAGTGAAATATCACTTTTTACGGCACAGTAAATCTAATTAACTACCACGTGCGTTTTTTTTTAAATAAAGCGAGTTAGGCTTTTATAAAGCGAACTACAGGGCGGACGCAAAGCATACTAATTCGAGACGAAAGTAAACCAGTTAGGTATATAATCCGATTAAGATGCGAATCAACGGCGGATACAGAATCAGTTTATGCTTTCCATTCTGTGCATAGCATACATACCGTCTTTTGTTTTCTTTTTTAATATTGTCATAAAAGCATAATATACAATGCTTTTATTGCCACTGTTATCTTTTTTTTTCTTTAACATAGACGTTAAAACGCAGGATATTACAGAATTTACCAGCATATTTATTTATTTCATTTTTTATGCGTTATCTAAATCATCTATCACTGTATACACTTTTGTACATATGTTTTATCCAAATTATTGACTTTACACGCCGTTGTAAACTACCTTATTACAGGTGAGATTGGTTAATATTCATTCAATAATAAAAACTTTACAAATATACTTGACGTTTGTTGTGAAGGATAGTTTTAATCGAAATGTTTAAATGTCCTTTCAAAGTAAGTGTCCTAAACACAAAAATCTTCCGGTCAAGAAGCAGACAAAGGATTGTATGTCACATGTTCCACATGCCGCAATAAACGAGGCCTTTTCCCATCGGAATGTCCGCACAGCTGCGCAGCAAATATAATAAAGTAAGCCCATTGACTAAATCATTCTAAACCACTGTCTGCTGAACAGTCGCACCTGCTTGAAAAATAAACGGGGCAAAGAAGGCTAGATATCTCGAATGGCAAGTTTTCAATTACAAAAGAGCTATTACGGCGAGCTTTTCACTCCATCATATAATATTTAGAATCGTGCCCTGTTCTGGGCGTGTTAATTAATATTTCTTTAAAATTAAAAAAAAGTAAATTAGCGAAGTGAATATTGTAAAGGGACGTAGCAAACCATCTGCAATGACCATGTTTGCACGCCACGTGGTTCTTTTTCATGCGTATTCCGGCTTCCGTATTGTTGCATAATGAAATTTGACACGCTGTTTTTTCACATTTACACATGCATAATTAATCATCATTACTTGGTAGTGTTCATTAATATAATCATGTGTGTCAAGGGCAAATTAAGGGACCCGATCTATCGTTTTTACCGGTGTAATCTTACGTGGTCAATTTTCCAGAGAGCTCGCATTTGTTAGAAGTTAATGCAATATTAGATCCTAACATTAGAAAGTTTGATAAAAGATAAAGTCTGTGACTTTAAGGGTACTATGCACGCCTTATTTTTTATTAGGAAACCACTAATTGCACTTGACATATTTCTTTAAGTATTTTCTTCCAATAATTTGCCTCGAACTTCATTAGGGACTGCATAGCTTGCGTCAGTTCTAATTAGCCGATACAGGGGGTTTCTGCCCGTGCACGTGGTTCGGGAAATAAACAAGGTGTCACGAAATTAACCTCCTAATATGGCGACTATGTCAAAACTGGAATCAACAAGGGATGCTTCCGAAAAGACATAACGAGAATGCTCTTAATTAAGGACCAAAAGATGCACCACTTTGGGTATGCTATCTATCTTGAAACCATCCCTTTAAACAGAACCACCAAAGCTAATAAATCTCCTAATTTGGCAAAAATAAGTTTCACAGTTGTGAACACACCTTGGTTTTTCAAACAACATATATGGTACAACTACTCAGACCAACTTGGTTTAAATCAAGTATTCCTGGTAACAGGTTTCAATTAAAGTGTAATAATAGTCTCAGTTGTAATAACATTACTTTTGTACTTTCAGAATGCCTCAGTATCCCACGGAGCCTATTGTAATAACGGTCACTTTTGTATTAAATTACTGTATGTCTTCACAAAATGGCTTGTGTCTCCCAATGCATGTTGTACACACTATTTTTCTGCGATAATCACTACATTTTCGGTTGAAAATGCGTTGTTTCTCATTACTCATAGTGTTAGAACGGTTTAAAACATTCTTACAGTCATGGTGGTTATAATAAGAGGGGTTGCAACAGCCCCGCCACCTCATGTTTGAAATTCATCTTATCCCAAGGGGCCTGTATTAATTTACTAAGCGTAGGAGCCACTGTTTTACGTCATCAATTTTATGGTTGCACAGCACACCTTGTAAAAATATTCTATGGTTGCCTTTTTGTTCGGGAGGGTTTCAATTCGGGATTTTCGAATGAGGGAAATTATCGCGAAATTAAAAACTACGCTAAAAATAGGTCCCATAATGGAAAGCAGAGTTGAAGGGTAAAAGGTTGGCATAATGAATAAGAAAATCCTGTATACGTTGAAAGATTTCTATGTTCAATGATATCAGATCTTTTCAACCGTCTGAAATTGAAGTTTTTTTGTTAATAAGATTTTGTGCACACAATATATGATATAATATATTCACATTACAATGGTTATACTCTGTATTTTTTTTATTGTATTTTGTACCGCAAAAGACTATAAAAGTGAAAATCGCGAAATTTTAACCCCGTGAATATTAAGAGTATATACTCTATGTATTAATTAACACGTTAAGATTTTCAGCTAAGCACTTAATTCTGCGTTTGTTGCAACTGTCTACGGTTTACTCACATTTTTAACTATAAAGCGCTAATAATAAAGTGAAAGACCTTACATTGGCGATATGCTGGCATATATATGCTTTGGTACCAATAGAGAATCCATTACTCCAGGCTAAATAGTGACAGCAGTCGACTTGGTCCTAAATGTCAATCGTCCAATTTAAGTTAACGGTTAGAAAGGGTAAAACTTTGAATTTGTCATGTGAATCTGGTTTTATTGTCCAGCCAACTGGTATTACTTTAGCGAACACACGCAACATTACTGCACATTAACATTGGCGATAGGTTAAGCCTAAAGTCTCGAAACAAATGGGCTTATGTAGTCTAGCGATACAGCACAATGCTCAAAGCCAGGACAATCTGAGTTCCAATCTACGCCGAGACGGTGAGATTTTTCATGGTCGGTCCCCAACGAGGGTGAACGTAGTGGCGTCAATTTATCTTCCAGGATGGGGGGGGGGGGGGGTATGACATGAAGACACACAAAAACACTTTCACACACACATATATATATATTTAGCGTCTGTATAACACATTTCAAATATATACTTAATCAAATTTCACGTGTATTACAATTAAGATTAAGATTTTAGAAATTAGGTATTATGTTTCCAGAATAAGTTAATTCTAAACCAGGTTCAGATATAACATTTCATGGTAAACTCATAAATGTAACAAAAGTCTAAATTCTATATTTATTTATATATTTCATTTGCAATACGTAAATATTATTCTCTGAATAGTGGGGGGATGATTACATTGACCATCCCCCTTTCCAAAAAGTGTGTGTGTGGGGGGGGGGGTATATATACATCCCCCCCCCCCCCCCCGTCATCCCCTTTAATGACGCCCCTGGGTGAGAGTTCTGCAGGCCGAATGGGGAGACTGCCCAACTGTCGTCTCTCAAACACAAACGTATGAACTTTCTTGGAGACGCATGAAGGGATTGGTGTAACGCATACACAGGACCCCGTGCTACGCAGAGCCTGATTGACAAAAGGATTGTAAGCTTCTTTCACGTGATAAGTTAAGCAGGAATTAAAAAAATGGAGACGGTTACCTCAACCAACAATATATTTGTATAAGAAGTAAAAAACTGATGATATGGGAAGGGATCAAAATGACAGAATGGGGATTCTTAGGGAGGCCGTGGTATTTCCATATAGATCCTTCTTTTGTCTTGTTACCTGCAGGTCATTCTTCTCATCAAACGACCTAATGACTGTTGAAAAAACAGTATTCGCTTTACCATTTTCTTAGCGGTACCATTATCAATAACGGCAAACTTTAAATCAAGAAGTGTTTCCCAAATCTCAAATTTACGGAGAGCGACTGACCGTTAAACGATGTGTAAATTTTAAACTTTGGCTGTAAATGACAATGTCTTTGAAACAATATGGAGTTCATGTTCCCATGATGCAAGAAGTTTTAATATTTATATTTTAACTGGGGAATCATCAACATATCAATGATAGTTTTAAACTAGAAGAGTGGCCAGATTAATATTAACAGTAGGGGACTATATCGCGGTACGGTGATTCGCATATTACGTATCGAAACACAGTTTTCAAATATCGATATTGTTTTTTTTTTTATATTTTGCTTAATGATATTCGTGTGGTAAAAGTATTGTTCCTGTAATAAATTTAGACCTCTGAATAGGCTGGGAATAATGACAGCCTTTAGACGTTTAAGGGGAAATGTTCATTCATTATATTTGATATAATAAAGCCAAAATTATTATAATAATATGAATAATATATATTAATTTCATAAATATAACACTTGCTTCCTATAAATACAGGGAAAGTTAGCTATTATCGGAATTTTATCAGTATAAATATAATCCATATTTTATACTATAAGCCACGTTCGATGCAATCCATTTAATACTTCACGCAACTAATGAAACGTTCAAATCTTATTGAAAGTGGGGAACTTGATTTCATTGCCTAAAGTCGAAGATGAATTTGATCAGAATATCCTCTGCTGGAAATATTTTAACTTAATCTTTTTCGGGGGTAAACCGTTTAAAAAAAAAATACATCTGAGTGAAATCTTAAGCAGATGAAATATGCGTTCCATAGAGGTATTATAGAAGGTATGTCTTCAAGTAAATGTCACATAAAGATCGGTTTTATCATAACAGAGAGATGTAGTGGCTTTCAAAAAAAAGGCAAGGAAATTTGCAGATCATGAACATAAATGAGGCTAGAAAACAAACGAATCATGCTAGACCATAGTATTGCTTCTCAATATGATTTCTGCAATGTCGTATTGGTGACAGTCTGGACAGTATGATATATAACGCAATCTGATATTGTGATTTTTTCTTATCATACTTTAAAGGCTTCCTGGTCTCCATAAGCTTCTAAAGGCCTCCACAGCCATAAGAGAGACACACGACTGTCTGTTTATGACAGCGACTGATTGAGCAGATTGAAAATATCGATTTGCACCCGGACTGTAGTAGAATGAAACGACTTTGTAGTTACAGTCGTGCATCATCTTGTTATTATTACTTGTATTTTGAACTACGCTGACATTTTCTGCTAAAGACATCAGTACATATATAAAACTGTATTTGTACTCTGCAGTTATTAAAGTGAGTACTTTAACTATATTGATTTAACTGAATAGATAGATTCAGATATTTACCTTCTGCTATTTCCTCAGTTGACGAAAATAAACTAACTGTCATTAAACTATATTATTTATGTATACTACGTAACATTGGTTTGGATTCTGTGTATGTGAAAGACTGAGCCCAGCTTTTATCGTTATTCTATGACTTTGATGATCTGATTTTATCATTTGAGTAACC
This sequence comes from Sipunculus nudus, assembly GCA_026874595.1. Lineage (NCBI taxonomy): Eukaryota > Metazoa > Annelida > Sipuncula > Golfingiida > Sipunculidae > Sipunculus > Sipunculus nudus. The sequence continues at coordinate 24,004,392 of CM049317.1, forward strand.
AGTCTCCGCTGTTTCAGTTACTTTCAACACCCTCTCTCTCTCTCTCTCTCTCTCTCTCTCTCTCTCTCTATATATATATATATATATATATATATATATATATATATATATATATATATATATATATATATATATTTGTGTGTGTGTGTGTGTGTGTAAAGAGTAAGAGTGATACTTTTAGATAGCTAACTTGTTAACTTAAAGGTGTCTCTCTTACTCTTAACCTACACATCGACCAAATTATATATATAGTTATAAATATATATATATATATAAATATATAATTATATATATATATATATATATATATATATATATATATCCCTAACATCCCTTACTTTAAACACTCTTGTCTTGCAACATACACCTGCTTAAATTAAAAGACAACAAAGAAAGTGGAATAAAGCGTTACATCTTCATTTCTGAGTAAAATATTCAAATAAATCTAAAAGAAATTAAAAACTATCAACATGTAAAAGACCTACCTTTTAGGGTGAGAACGACTCTGTTCACCATGATTACAGGCGTGGTTGAGATGTTCGGGACCGTTAAGGATGCTCGGCTGTAACGCGCTGCTTTCTGTGTCGCCTCGAGTTTGTCTCCCAGTTCCCAATACTGGTACCTCCGGTAGGTAAATGGACCCCTCTAAACACAATTTGGTCTCTCCGCCGCGCGGGCTTTTAAACATTTATATGCTGTGCGACTGCGCAAGCGAGAATCTGGGAGCGATCCCAATTGGGCACAAGTCGTTGTGTTACTTGGTGCGGGCTTGTAATTGGTTAATTGATCTGGCAAGCTGTATATTTGCCTATGTTGGCGGGACGCAGAGTGCTGGCGTGCGCTCCGTGTTTTCCTAATTGATATGATGTTTAATGCATTAATATGGTTGAAACTCTAAAGTATAGCTGTACTTACTTCACACCGTGATTGAATATGCCCTGCATTTGCCTATAGATACCTAATTTAGATTATGTTTTCCCTTTAAATACCAGTAATGTAATACTCAACGTTTCAGCGACAGGTTCCCTCAAAGCCGCATTCATAATATGCCCCAGCGTGATACTTTGGGTAAAATACCGATTATGTTCGGAAGTCAAATTGCTATCCAATACGTGGGTATCTGTAGCTTAGCTAAATAGTGGCCACCGGCACGCAAATATAGTAAAGTGGCGTATTCGAATAATATGAACAGTGATATTCGTCTAGAAATGGAAATACTGTTACCCATAGAACTGATTGTTTACCAAACCATTATATCCCTCAAGTACACTCATCCCAGCCTCGCTTCCTCTACCATATATGATTCTTGTCTCTCTAATAATATCACATCTGAATGAAATCATTACTAGAAACTGCAGATATAGAAAATATAGAAATATACTGAAGTGTGTGAAAATATTTATAATTGGACGGCACTCCCAGCTCTGACCATTTTAGATATCTGAATGATGTATGCTGTCCTTTGGTATTTAACAGAATAATTAATTAAAAGCATCGCTATTAGTTTTCAAATGCGACAGTTATTCATCAAATGATATATATATACTAGCTGATAAACCCGCTATACCGGGCTTTTTACCAGGGTTTGGGAGATATATTTATTGAGATATTGAATATTGGTAAATTTTTAATTATAAAAGTTAAAAGAAAATATAGATTTATAGTGGGATATTCTCGGAAATACGATATGTACAAATATTTTTTACTGTTATTTTGTGGCGCTCTGCTCGTGGCAAAAATCATACTCCGGTATGTTTACCTTGAAGACCTGGTCAGTGATGGTTTACATTGCGAACCGGAATGAGACGCGGAGGCATACAGTCTTCGTTGATATTTGACTGCATGGTTTCTATCGTTGGACGTATAAAGAATAGGTTGATGTGAGGAATTAATTAAATGTACGTTGCAAGGAAACTGTTCTTGAAGAAGGAAACATAAATGTACACACATTGTAAGTAGCAGAAGCGGACCCAGCGGGACTCCATGCAGTGGGTCCGTATCCCATTTTCAACCACCGCAACCTTTCTTTCATCGTAACAGACAAATTTTGAGTCCTGAAACCCCCGCCACCACCCAACCCCACCCCACCCCTGTTCCTGAAATTAGGACTTTGAATTACGTTTTGTCATTAATCCTCCTGGGTTGAACTCTCCATTTCATAAAGCGAGAAACATGTGTTTTTCTCTTTTACTGACCACGCACCTGGCTCAAAACCTTCATTGAAAGCAAGCGTTATTCATATGAACAATAGTTCTTAGTGTTAGAGGTTAAGTGACCACGATGCACGCATTCCGGTGATTGCCGAAGGTAGTTCGGCTGTGCTCGGTTAAAAAACGGAAAAATCAATCAAAATTATATGTACATTAAAATTTTTTTATTTTCATATCGCCTATGTCACTGCGGGGATAATAACCTTTCAAATGATGTATGGCACAATATTGTACACGACGTGGTTTTAGAGAACATTGCGAACAAACATGAACCGAATTCCTTTTATAAGTATTAGACAGGTTACATATTCGCGATTTTCACTTATTCGTTGTTTCGCTATGGTTTTATTTTCGCGATTTATCATGCAGTAACATGCACAGTTGACCATGATATTATCTGTAGATATATATATATATATATATAACCTAATATGTATGGAAATCCTAACTATCCAACAGGTGGAAATTCTTGATGTATTAATGAGATATACAGAAAAAAAATGATATTATTAAAACTATCAGTTTTGAATGAAGGGTATCATATAATGTGCTACATAAAGTGGACGCTACTTGCACAATAAAAATGATACGCCATTCAGGATAACAATGCAAATTACTCTTTACATGTGCAGATGTGGGGAATTTCTTTTCGGGATAAAACCCCCTTCGCGAATATTGCGAATTTAAAATACTCGCGAACAAAGGGAACCACGGACAGCTGGGAAGCAATATTCCATCTACAAAATCTTCTTTCCACTGTTACGCCATATATATGTCTTTTAACGAATGATATTACTGGTATATATACTTTGGTATATATATATATATATATATATATATATATATATATATATATATATATATATATATATATATATATCAACAGTTACTTTACCGAAGCAAGTATCACACACACGGGCACAAGCACAAACACACGCAATTGTTATGATATGGTGTCTCTATAGATATTGTTTGGGAAGTCGTATTCCTGTCACTATAAATGTGTTTTCTTTCAACCGAAATTTAGGTGGGTTCATAACTATAAAATTTATAATGTACAATAAATGAATTTCGAATATTCCTGCTAACTCCTATTTCTTCTGTATATATGTATCATTCCAAAGTCTATTGCAAATTCTGGCAAAAAGATACAAAAAATCCCTCCGTAACCCCTACAGAAAACAGGAATTTAGCTTGTTAATAGATTCCCTTGATGTGACTCAGTGAAACCTCGAAAGACACAAATTTTGTCACAATTTTTCTTGTAAATAGCGGAAAATATCTAGTCTTAAATACTAATAAACAATAAGGATTCACAATTAGAATTGTCTGTGTTTGAAGAAAACCAAATGATAATTAACCACCGAACGAAACAAATCTTTGATATCGATATACAGTAAAATCTCGTTTAACGACCACCTCCGTTTAGCGACCACCTCAAAATAACAACCACTTCTACTAGGCCCCTATACTTTTTTGCTCTTTACATCAGATCTCGCTTAGATGACCACCTTGAAAATGCGACCACTGTATCGAGGGCGTAGTTTCCAGATTTTACTCTACATGAAACCTTAAAAAATAATGCCATTTTTCTTCACACCTATTAAAAACTAATGCAAGCTAAATTTTAAAACGCTTTCATGACGTCAGGACAGTACATACAGTTCGACAAAAAGGTTTACAAGATCCTTAAAATGTACAAAATGCATCAAAAGAGTGGATCTCTTATTAAAAAGAAAGAAAAAAAAGAAGAAAATATTCCAGCTTTCACGTCCCGCTTTCATGACCGTCCTGCTAGGACAACTATTTTGGTCTCAAACTAATATTAATCGTCATAAAATTCTCCAGCTGACACAACTATCTCGTTAACACGACCACTAAGGCTATAGTCCCGCAGGTGGTCGTGTATCCCTGTGTATACTTTTATTGTTTTTACAGTCAAACTTGTCTTACGTCTATTTGACAACACGACTATCGTGCTAACTGCGTAAGTCTTATATTGGTGTGGTGTTAACTCTGTGTGTCTATTTATCTCACTGTCTCTGGCTATCTGTAAGGTATGTAGTATGTTATATATATATATATATATATATATATATATATATATATATATATAATATACTATACTATAATATAATATAATATAATATAATATAACGAGATGTATGAATAGCCATGCTGGTTCATTGTTTATATCGAGATGGAACTAGATTATACAGAAGAACTTCCAATCTACAATGAACCTGCATGGCTATATTCATTCATCTCTCTATATTAGTATGCCGCACACTATCTTAGGCCACCAGTTCTCCCTGTTGCATGCAAAGTCGTTGGCCGACACATTTAGTGGATAGTACTCTGACGTCACAGTTGTGACGTCACTCTGCTGGTTCCTATGAAAGTGTGCAAATACACAGAGGGGTTGGGAATCTGTCGTATCTTAGTGTTAACGTTAAAGCAGCCGACCATAAATCGGAAGATCATGGGTTCGATTCCCATCGGCAGTGAACCGACTTTCTGTGTATACTTATATATATATATATATATATATATATATATATATATATATATATATATACACATTTGTATGTATGTATGTATGTGTGTTTCTTTGGAAGAATATTTGAAAAGGACAAACCAAGAGAATCCAAGACGTATATTTAAACCGATTTCAGTTTAAACCTAAGAGAGTTATTTGTTTGTTAGTGCTAGCTTGTTTTGACACCTTATAAATGATTTACACTTTAACAGATGGTGTCAATAAGGCTTTTTTAAAGTAACAAAATAACGATCAAAGAT